>VWZD01001639.1:1544243-1708274 GCA_013396695.1 Sakesphorus luctuosus | reverse complement strand
TTCCCTCCCGCTGCAGCTCCGTGTCCCCGGGGCCGCCCCTGCGAAGGCGCGGCCCGGCGGCGGCTGCGGGTGCGAACGCGGGGGGAAGCTCTGGATGTGGATGCGAGATGCAAGTGAGGACCTAAGGGTGCGAATGTCGCTTTTCACTTCTGCCCCCCGCGCCCCGCTCCCCCACGGCAGGGAGAGCTGCTCTCCACTGCGAGCGGCACCGCTAGGAGGGAGAGCGGGGCAGAGGACCGAGGGCCAGCGGGGAGTGGAGAACGAGCCCCGGCGGTCGGGCCGCGGGGCTGCCTCCCGTGCCCGGTCCAGTTCCCTCCCCCCAAGTCTGCCCTCCCCGTGCCACTGCTCAGACAGCCCCGGCCCGCTGGGACCAGAAGTGAGGGTTGCATGAAGCTGAGGAGGGCCTGACCGAGTGAGTGCACCCCAGGTCTGCCATGTCCGTGCTTGCAGAGGGGCTGCCGGCACAGGGCAGCAGGCTGGCACCGCTGGACTGGTAGCTTTGACAGGCGAATGCCTTTACTGGAAATGAGCCAGCCTCTCTAGCAGCACATCCCTGCCTGCATCCTTCCCCTACAACAGCTTTGTACTGCTGCTGGCATTTGGCTCAAATAACTGTTTAGGTTATCTTTCCTTTCACGGTTGTTCCATTTATTTCTTCAAGGTCAGCTGTGCATGAGACTTCTCAGTTAACCTTGGTGGTCCCTCAGTGCCCATGTTATCATGGTGCATGGTACCTCAGCCTAAATCAGGCAGTCTGGATGGAGTATAGCAGGAGTTAACAGTGTTTCTTTTGGTAAAGAAGGGAGTGCTCAGGAGCTGGAATAAGCTCTTTGGTACCACCCCTCTGCTTGCTCCAGGATGCTACCATTAAGGTGATAGTGATAAACCTTTTCTGCAAGGAGTGTTCACTGGCATATAACTGTGGATCCAAGGGGGACCTGGACCTTTGTTCTCTAAATAAATGCATGATTAATACCAGGCCTCCCTGTTAGCCAGAAATGCCCCTCAGAATGCAAAGAACTCTCCAGAACAGAGCTAGGCATGAGACTCTTCCAGATTCTAGGAGGCAAGTCTTGTAGACACTGTCTATAGGAATGCACATAAATAAGAAAGGTTGTGACTGAGTGAACTGAGGGTGTCTATAGTCAACATGGACTGCTTTGACAGGGTAGTTGAGAAAAAGAGTGGATTGAAAAACCACAGGGAGGGACAGTATTCAGCCCCAGCACCTGCTGTGGGCACCTCTACTGAGACCTCAAGCATGAGTGATGAGAATACTCCTCATTCTGCCTGTCAATAAGCTGGGAGAAATGACAATGTTTAACAACTCAGGGAATCGAAACCATCAGATTTTAACGCTGCAGCTTTGAGGATTCCCTTTGATGTGTGAACTTCGAAAACTCTTGGAGAAAAATTGTTTTCTTGTGGGGGGTGTGTGTGTTTTTCTTTTTTTTTTTTAATGTGTTGTTTCTGTTTACTATAGTGACAATGGGGCAATAGGTCAGATGTATCAAACCAGGCCTACCAGTCTTACAAATGTTGCTTACGGTCATGTCTCACAGAAATCCTGAGAACTCCTAACTTTCTGTGAAGTCAATTTCTATCATCCAGGAGTCCACAGAAAGTATCATAAGTTTGAACTGAAAAGTCCTATCTGTTCTCTAATTCAGCATTTTACCAAAACAGATGTAATCACTTATGAAATTACAGGGATTTTCTGAGAGAGCAAGAGAAGAAAAATTAAAAAGAGGTCCTTTATATTCTTCAGAAACTTTAATGAATTCAAGTACTTTATTTCAGACCTATCTAATAGTTTTGGGGGAAGTGAAAAACTGACTCCTAGGTCAAGCTTGCTTTTCTTTTTCTCAATTTCTAAAATAAATTGGCTGTTTAATCTTTCTTTGACCTGCAATACCCAGACGTTGCACTATGAACTTTTCAGGAAGTGAGCAGATTTCATGGCTAATGAGCAAAACTGATTCCAAGGAAGATTTTCTGAGTTCATTTTTCTCATGTGGAAAGGAAATAGAAGACTCAAATAAGGAAGCAAGAGCTACATCTTGAGCTGGAAGCAGCTGAAGCTGCTGCTTATGTGCTCCTCAATCCCTGCCCTAGGGATGCACTAGAACATGGTAAAATGCCCTTTGTACACAAACAAAAGACTCCTGTTTTACCAAAACTGCCTCTGCCTCAGACATATGATATTAACATATATCTCTGTCTGTGAATAACCTTGTGAATAAATATGTGTAGGTACAAGGTGTCTGTGGTGAAAATCCCTGCTCTGTTGAAGCACAGGGCACAGAGCCCATTCTCCTGTTACAGTTAGACCATGTGATTTCAAATAACGAGGGTGAAGATTTTTGTTCATGAATCAAGAGATCATTAGACCCAAAGTAAACAAAACAGAGGTTGACATTTCCTGGGAAAGTGACAGAGAAAGGCACTTCTGGAGTTCTTATTGAAATATTTCCCTAATCAAGGTTAGGAACTGAACTGAAGGCACTTTTTATGGCTGGAATCTCAACACTAATGGAAAACTATTTGGGAAACAATTGCCTGTGAAATATACCTCGGAGAATTGGGTTTTTCTCAGTAGGCTTAATGTGATACCTCTTGTGTGATGATCCTTGTGAAATGTTTATTTGAATTTTATGATGATGTTTTGGTTTCCAGTAAAATGTCCAATAATTTAATGATAAGTCACTTTGGCTGCTACACTGTTATCAAGTGATTCTCATACCATTAACAAACAGCAAATGCGCAATAGGAAAATTGCAAATTACATGTGACTGTGTAAGATTTTGTGCAGAATACAAACCTGAATTGTTTGAGTATGCACAGTTTCAGAGCACTTGACATGAAATGAATGCATCTGGCATTGTTCTTCAGTGGCCTTGTGCTATACAATTACATGCTGTATATGTAAACCTACAGCCTAATTCTCATGTACATTGAGATGTCTTTTTGTCACTTTACCAGGGAGCTACAAATAACAGAGACAGCCACAGAACAGTTATTTTATCTAACTTCCAAAAATTAGAGTTGAGATACAGTTTCCCTAAGCACAGTGTCTGTAAATATACCAGACTTCAGCTCTGTTTTTAGTAATGGCAAGAAGACTGGAAATGTTCTTGTCCAAAGATACAACTTTATAAACACTGGAAAGAGAGACCATGACTGATGACCACCTAAATTTTTCATAGATATGTGTCTCCAGGGTAAATAGGGTGATTTCAATCACAGATGAGGGCTCTTTGTAGCAGTGATTTATTTTGGCACTATTAGATTATTTATTGGCCAAGCATCTGAGTGGCATTGGAAAAGTTAGCAGAACTCACAATACCATCCTGATTTTCTAAGTAAGTGTGGACAGGTTATTGACTTAGTCTTTCACCTGTGTTTTAAATTTTACATTACAGGTTTGTCATCTTCAGTTTTTCCTTTAATGAAGGTTTACATTTTCAGAACATATGCTTGTACGTATAAATGCACATGAGGCATATGCGATAATTATGCATCTCTCTCTTCCTCCCTCTCTATCTATAAAGAATGAGTGATTATTCTTTTGCCTGTGCAATAAGACATTATAGGTTCAATTATACTGTGCTCACCAGCAGGGAAGGAGGGGAGCCGTGAGATCCGCATGCCACAGGAATGCCCTTTCCTGGGCAGGTACAGGCAGAAGCAAGGCTCATCTTGCACATATGGGTGGGATGTGGGACCAACTGAAATAAAAATATGTATCAGGGTGTTAAGATGCTGAATGTAAAAATACAATGTAAATATTGCAGAGAAGGCTATTCCCTCAACCTAGTATCTCTAGAGCCAATCATGTGCAAGGGAAATAATTCCAGTCCTGTTCTGCTTCTTGAGCTACTTAAGAGAGCATGTCCTTAGAGGAAAAAAAGCCTTTACTCTCAGCTGTTTGGAGATCTCAGTGAAAGAGAAACAAAGCTATGCAAAGCCATCTCTATATCTGCAGGAGCTGCGGGGGAGCTGGTGAGGAGAAGGCCCTCTGTGTCATTTCTAGATCTGTGTTATTTCAAAACAAATGTGAGAAGGACTAGACTTGCAGCTACTTGGAGGTGCCTTACCACAACTCACCAGTTTTCACAAGAAACATGGAATATGCAAAAGAACCCACAGGGAATGATGTATTAACAGCACATTTCAACAGCAAATACAGGATGGTATTCTTCTCACAGAGACAGTATCTGTTGCTTTTAACTATGAAACCATTTTTTTCCCCCTACATTTGCCATCACCAACAAAATGTCCAGGGAAACCACTAAATGTGGTCCAAAGTATTTCCAAAAGCTGAGGTAGATTGTGGGCATCACTGGTCTGAGCTTGATTAGGAAAAACCTGCAATATGAGCTCTCCTCACAGGGCAAAGACCTCAGAGCAGCAAAGTAGCAGATGCTTGAGATTAAGTTCATCACTCTTGGAAGAAAACTGCTGACATCACTTTGTTCTGATGCAAACAAAGATCCTGTTTTTTCTCATCAATACTTATTAGATTATAAATATACTTTCAAATCAGTTGATTTGATTCAAACCAAACCTTCTGAGTCTGGAGCTCACTCTCTAAGACTTTTTGCTCCAGTTGTTCAAGCTTTTTTGCAAACTACCTTGCAGTGGTCTGTGAGGGTAAAGGCAGGGTTTAAACTTACTTTGTCGAGAGGTGAGAGCAAACCCTGTCTTTCAATCTAGCCTTACAGCACCTTCTGTAAACCTTTTATGTAGGAAGGACAATCTTTTCTCAGAGACTCCTCAAAGACTGACCTTGGTCTTATTAAAGCCAAGTCCTTGGCCTGTTTTCAATACCTGAGTATCTTCTATCTGATCCTGCCAGCAGAACCTGTCCTCATTGCACTGACCTCTATCTGTCTCCTGTTGGAGACAGCAGCAGTAGAGGGGGATAGTCAGGCTGGAGTGATAACCAAGGAGGAACAGTTGTGATCTCATGCCATGGGAATACACAACAGCACTGCTTTGTTGTCTGGTAGAACAATGGACATGTGACTATTCCACTCACTCTATTTTGATCCATGCAGCAGCAGGTCTCAGTGTCTGGGCATGAGCTTGGGTAGCCTTCCTTCCCACCCCTACTTCCAGGCCTTCTCCTGCAGGGAGAAACAAAGCTGTGCAAAGCCATCTCTATATCTGCAGGAGCTGCAGATATATACACTGCATAATATATTTTACACTCTAAAATATATATTTTACACTGGCTCCTTCTGCCAATTCCCCACAGCTTCCCAACATTCATTGCAATGGCAGAAAAGGATTAGCTGCTCATGGCTGCTATGATTTGTGCTTAATTGAAACACTTTCTTGACCTGAGATCAAACACTGATGAATCATCCTCTTTTCTATGCGGTTTTAGATACGAGATAATTTATATGACTATACCTTCATTGAATATTAATATCTTTCTTAGTAACACATTTGAAAAATAGATTCAGAAATCAGAAGGATAAAAGGGCACAGTTTTGGCAAAATTCAAATGGATTCTAATATTACTACAACTACCAGTTTTTCAGGACTTATGTTAAACACCTTTTACAAATCTGTAATTACACTATCTTCTTCATTATTTGCACTTGTTGCATCCCAGTGTATCTCTCTCCTTCCTCACTTATCTTCAATGGAAATTCACAACATCTCCAGAGGTTTTGAAGTTCTCAAAAAGTTTGCTTATGAATTTTCTACTTTGTGTTTGCTTCACTATTTTTAGAGGACTTCATTCTAAATCCTTAATCTTTATATGAAACCCTGTGCAACAACTTGTAAAAGCACACTAGTATTGTTGGAAGAAACATCCACAAACTTAGTCTTGGATGTGTGGTGAGACAAAGAAAATGAAATTGCTTGAGGACAAAATCAGTGGGAGACATAAGGAATTTACATGCTCTAATAAAGCAGAAAGAAAAAAGGTCATGAAAGGGAGAAAATACCAAGATGATGCTGTGATAAATATCTTTCTGTGGCTTGACTTTCTTGTCTTCCCATTTTGAATCTTATAATATAGCCATTTTTAAAAAACTCTCAAGTTCTAAATTCATGTCTGTGACAAGTTCATTTTTAAGTAGGTCCCTTTCTGCCAAATTCTTCAGCTGAAAAGATAACAAAAAGTGTGAAATGAATTTATAGGGATGGTTTATTACACAGAAGTTACAAAAGTAGCTGCCTAACCTAAGAAGAGCTATTCATGCTGGAATTCAAATGTGTGTCCTGAGGAGGAAAGTGACACAATTGCTGGTGGTTGCTATGAAAAACTGAAACTTTTTGATCAGATTGCATGTGAATTTATTTTACCTATTTGTCACTGTCATCCTTTCCCACTCACTTCATGCTGACTTCTGAGTGATTTTATAACCTTGCCATGTCTGATGCAAAGGCTTTAACAAGAAGTGAGCCTCACCCCATGGTTGGCAGATAGAGGGAGGGGCAACTTCTCAGAGCAAGTCTTGCGGGGGCCACCTCCATACCCAAGGTAATCAAAGAAGCTTTCTCTCACCCTGCACACCCAACTACTTGATGCAAAGTCCCTGATACGGTGGGATTCATGTTTAGATCATTTGCATCTGTTTCTTCTACTATTCCTTTTGATGTGCATGATGAAAGATTTGAGAGAGTTTCACGAAGAGCTGGAGGACAGAACATGAGCGTCACAAAGCCTTGGACTGAGCTAAGGAAAGGGGACTCCCTGTTGAGTGTTTGGGCCCTGCCTGCTGTGCCCTGTGGTACCCTGAAAGTCAGAGCTCTGCAAGAATCCTCTTCCTCACCCTCCCTTTTCACTCATTCACATATCACCCCCTATTGTGACTTTGCTCCCACATTGTCTCTCTCATAATGGAGACCAGTGAACAGTGGGAAATGAGGTGTTAACCTGGGTTTGAGTTCATCTGAAAGAGATTACCGGACTGGCCCGGGACACTTGCCAATTGCTGCCCAATTAACAACTCAGTCTTAAGAAATTAATTATATGTAAGTTTTAGGTATAAAATAAGAAATAGTCAAAATAAGAAGGTGACAAAATTGAATCTTTAAAGTATACCTATGAGAACACCTCACTGGCTCATCACTTGGCTAGAAATGAAACCTTTCATCCCTTCAAGGAGTCATGCAGCAGAGAATTCTGTCGTTCCCAAATCTAAGGCCTGATTCTACACACCACCCAGCCCTACTCTAAAAAGGGCTGAAGTCCTGAATGCTCCTGAATTCCTCCTCTTTCTGCACACTTGCAGCAATAAAAGGTGGGTCCCACCCAGGTTCATGCCATTCTCTATTAAGGCAAAGTTGTCATGTTTTAACTAATCAAGAGGTGCATGAGGACTTATCTCAGACTGGCCATTAAGGCCTGTGCTCTGCCTCAGTGCCCTCCCAGATGCATTGTAGTATATGCATGCAAATAATTTTGGTGGTTTATATTGATTATAATAGTGTACCCTGAACAGTTTCCCAGACAGTTGATTTTCCCAGGACATCCAGAATCATGAATTCAGACAGAAATGATATGCAAATTTGCAGCTATGCTGACTCCCACATAACTTGCCAACTTGCAAGTCCACTTGGCTCTCTGCACCCACAGCTGAGCACAGAGCTGGGTGCATCAGCCATTCCGTACATGAGCAACACTGCCTGGCTCTGGCCACGAATGTGGCTGAGGAATGGCTGTTTAGTAACATGTACTTCAGTTGGCAACCAGTGTTTACCTCCAAGACGGAGCCATATCACATGCCTTGCATGTATTCCAAATTATGGAAGAGAAGTCTTCCTGTGTTTTCATATGCAATTACTATTTATTATTATTGTTATTATTAAAGATAATTTAGGTACATAAAAATGTAGGGAGGACTGCAATGTTTAAGTTTTAGCTGCTTCGTAGAGCACTTAAAGGAATGAAATTCAGTTTCCTACCTCTTCTGACCAACACCAGAAAGAATTAGATGCTTGAAAACAGAGTTCAAACATCCAGTGCAAAAACAGTGAGTCAGTAGAAAGTGTGGAGCTCCCCTATCCTGCCCATCTTCAAGTTAGTCATCTCCTCAGCTGTTTACTCTTCCCTGAAAGTAAAGAACTACAACCAATCTGCCAAAGGACTGAGGGGAACTGCTGTGGTCTTTTAAAATGTCAAGAAGGATGTTGCTCATTTTAACTAATCTGGGAAGTAGATGACATGTGGATCCACCATAACTGGTGCACATTCACTGTGTTATGCATAAAAGGCAATGCATATTGCTGAGTAGTTTAATCTTAGCTTTAGAAAAGATGGGTGAAGGCATTGACCCTCAGGTAAAGCTCAGGTTAGTGAAACTAGACTGAAAGGTGATACTGTTTTTAGCACTGGTGGTAGAATCACTGGTACCTCCATTGCAGCAGTTCTAATCCGCATTTAAGTAAATTCCTTGTTAATAATATTAGGAGGATTTAAGATTTATGCCAGAATAAAGATGTCTGCCATAAGGAAATGTGTAATAAATTCTCCAGGTGAAAGCTAGAGTGGTTGACAATTTCCTCTCCATCTTAAAATGAAGATAGTTTGTGCTTATAAAAGTGTTCTCATCTTTCCACATGAATGTGCTGATAAATAATTCATAAACATCCTGGTTATGATATTTCTAAGTTTAAATAGCTTACCCCAAGTTTTGTGTAGCCAGTATTGAGAAATATGTTAAATATATTTGGACACATCAAAGATAAAAATCTTATTCATAGATCTGAGGTCTATTACCTCAGGACACATTAGATATTCTGTTTTTCATATGTTCTCAAGTATTTCATTAAATGTTAGCAGTTTTCTACACTTTTTATACTTTTCCCTTGATATTTTGCTTAATAAAAATGGAAGTTGGCAGCATTTGCTTTTTAAATCAAACACTATTTTTATACTAACTTTTGAAAGCAAAGGTTTGTCTCTGGCAGACTGTGATTTGATTACCATTCTTTACCACTGATTTGATCAAATAATACCATTTGATTACCTGCCAAACTCTACACACATGATCAAGTGTACATGGAAAACAAACATCAGGTGAAAAAAAGCCTTTCCTCTTAAAAAGTCAATACACACATTTGCTAAGGGCTTGAATACTTTTGCCATCACTGTCATTAGTTCTGCTTTAAAGGCATTTTATTGCTTTTGTGCCTTTTTGGGAGCATAAATTGTTTTGTTGTGACTTTCCACAGAAATAAAGCAGTGATTAGGAGAGCATCTCCAGTCCAGAGCATGCATAAGCACCACTTTAACACCTTGATGTCAAAACATGCATAGAATTATCTGGTGCCTTCTCTTAAATGGAGGTGAGTCTGTAGGTTTTTTGCTGTAGCTGCTCATCATGAATGGAGGCTCTGACACTGCAAGCAATTCTTGTTCTTCTGGGCTCCAAGGTTCTTCACAAGTGCCATACTCCCAACATGTTCACAAGATCTGTGTAAAAAGATGTGATTTCTGTGTATGTGAGGAACAGAAGGTGGAAAACAAAACTAAAGCATGAAGACCTTCATGAAGCAGCCACTTGCAACTCTTTATACAGACAATATCCTGCATGTCCTAGAAGACTCTTACAGAAATTTTGTTGGTTTCTTGAGGGAAGAAGGTCCTAGCAAGGGGTCAATAAAATGTTAAAAATCACCTATAGATGAAACCACTTCTTCAACTGGCCAGTTGTGAGGACCAGTACTTGCACTAGATTGGTGTCATTATGATAGAGGGGATCCCACTCTTTGAGAATCTGGAAAATGTTGGAGAAGAGGAAGAAACAAGTAGAGCAAGACAGACTAGGAGATAAAGACAGAATTGCAGCTCAGGCCTGCATGCAGGAGGTGATATTTGCTTGGAGGAAACAGAAGAGTTTGGGACTTGGAGAAAGGTTTTTAGAGTTACTTCAACTTACGCTGATTCCACAATCAAAAAGTACAGTGTCCTAGTTGGCCTGTTGGGTGGAATCTGCTGTGGAAGATGATCCCCTTCCATGTAGTGATAAAAATAACTGTTTGAGAAGCACAAGTGTGTGTACCCTCAGATTGTCCATGAGCAAAAAGTGCAGAGCAGGCTTGTTGTCCCAGATCTAACATTGAAGTTATCCTAGCACTGAGAAGGCATGAATTGGATGATATTCAGAGGTACTTTTCAACCTCTTCTCTGGTGGAGAGGGATGCACTTGTTGATGAGCGCAAGATCAGTGACACGGGAGGAGTTGGTTTGGGAAATGTCTCAACCTCCCTCTTTTCTTGCTATTCACCTGCAACCGTTGTCCCACATATCCTGGTCAGCATGGTGACTGCTGAATGAATAATATGCTGTTTTCAACCTGGAGGCCTTCCTGTCACCAGTGCCATGGTCTAATGGAAGGACCTGTTTGTTGCACTGGCACTGTGATTGCTGAGGTGGTAAGCATCTGCTGCATGACTTTGGGTTAACATTTTACACACATTGGCGGAGGACCAGTAAAAAAAAATGAACTCCTTTTAAATTAAAATATTTTTGTTTGGGGAAAACAGAAAGATGATGCATGAACATTGGATCAGAAAAGAGCTTAAAAAAAGTAGTGCTGTCTTTCCTGTGTGTGCAAAGTGAGAGGTGGAGGGCAGGGAGTGTTTTTGCACTTTGAGGTCATGATTTAGACCACATCAATGTGCCACTAGTGATCAGGGCTGCTGTGCTATATTTACTCAGGCAAAAAGAACCATTGCTTGTCCAGGGTTGCTAGTGCAATCAAGAGAGAGAAATGGTTATGATGACTATTTCTACTCATGAGAGGAAACAGATCATTTCAATAGTTTATCACTGTCTAGTAAATAGTAATTTCATTGAAATTGTAGATGGCCTGATTATAACAATATAACAGTAAGGTAATATAAAAATTACAGATATAAGATTGTTTTACTTCCTTTCCAAAAAGGAACTATTATATGTATAATTGCATAGAGCTATAGTACTTTTCTGATTTCTTCAAAACTCGTGGTACTAATTTCCTTTTCTGACTGACTGTGTTTCACAGCTGAGCATTTAGAGCTGTTTTTGCTAAAGCGACACTTCAGGGTGGGATTTGTCCTATGACAGAAGGGTTGAGCTGCCTTTTCACAGGAGCCCTGAGTCACCTTCTGATGCACACTGTGATATGCCATGGGACTACCATCAGTTACACACAACAGGTGTTTACTTACATCTTCTATTATTCCTCTCCCACATCCTGGTAGTGAGCACTTGAGTGTTGCTGTGAAACAGAGTTGGTATATGGCTAAGGATTGTACCTGAACTCAGGAATCTATCTGCATCCCAAACCCAGTAATCCAGATATTTCCCGTGTGATGACATTTTACCATAATTAAATATTATATGGATACAGTTACACAGCTTTATCCTATTCCAAGGGTGCTTCAAGCATTATATGGAGAATTTAATCAAAATCATGTTACCTATGGCATTCAGACGCTGGAGACTGATGACATCTTCTGTTTTCAAAACAAGAGAGTTACAAATTCTCATTTTCACTGAATGCTCCAGTGCCTGGCCAATTTGCCCTTATGGATGTACAGTAGAATTTTCAGGTTTCTAGAAATAAATGTAAGTTCAGAATGATATTTAAATCAGAGTAAATAGAAATAGTGAGGGTTTGATCCTATTAGTTCTGAAATGTTTATCCTTCATATATTCAATTTTGTTTTGGTAGAAAGTAGTGTTTTCCATATATATATTCATATGTTACATCACGCTGTCAGAAACCCTGGTTTTGATCTAATAATGTTGTGTCATGTAAAATAACCTTATCTGTGACACTCTCTGTAGACATGATTTTACACATCGCTCTGCCAAATGCTGACAAAATCATCTTCCTGATAGTTCATACAAGCAGAATTTGGTGGATATTTTTACTAGAAAGGTTTTATTTTAATAGAGTAGGTAAAAAATGGAGGGAAAAAAAAGAGAAAAGTCATTAAATCATGAGCAGACTCCCATGTTAGGTAAACTGCGCAGTTCAATGTGCCATGGCAGGACATTATAAAACAATACAATAGAACACAAAATATATTTAAGGTTTTTTTCAACTCAAACAATTTGTCTTGGAGAAGAAAGTTAACTTATCTTCAAAGCTGCATTTGCTATTCCCAAAACATGTTGCAGTTTCTTCCTCTCAGTGATGGACTGTGAACAGTGTCTAAGCTGTCAATGCCATCAATGTGTCTCAAGTGACTGCAATCGCTATACAACATTTTAGAGCAAATAAATTTTTCAAGACCTTATACCACTGCCAAAATCAGGAGCTGCTCAATAGAAATTGTGCCATGAGAAGAGAAATGGACAAGAAATATGACAAAAAAAAGGTGGACAGCTTCCATACTGGGTCAAAAGCACCCAAGCTGCTTAAAAATAGGAAGGATATGGGAACTCATTGCAAATGCGTTGAGAGTTGCATATGAGTTGCATAATAAAGATGATACACAAAGGCAGTAAGCAAGCAATTTTTTATTCTAGCCACAAAATCATGTTTGGAAATGGGAATGCAGAGTGGTGCTATACTGTTGTGATTACCTACAATGTGACAAATGTGCCAGTAAGTAATATAAAGTTGCTTAACAAGGGTGGACCCAGTTTCATTTAAAGAGGATTTAAATTTGGGGTCTAGCAGGTCTTTTCTCCCCCTTCCTTCACCTCTACCATTACCAAACAATTATTCTTCTGCTTTGATTAAATTATTCCCTCCATATTAATATATTTCATTCTCTGCCAGTTTTGTACCAGCATTTATATTTCAAAGTAAAATAATATGCAGGATAATTAATTTAGTAACTAAATTATTCTCTAACTACTTGAGGATTTTTCTGCCTTTGAATCACTAAAACAATAGAAAAAAAAAGAAGATAAATGCTTTCTTATTAAACTGGTTAAAAGACTTACCTTTCATATGCAAAATAAAAATGCTTTTATGTTAACAGGTCTGTTATCTTGTCAATGAATAAAGGATTTATGAGCCTAATATCCCTTTCTGCTCATAAAAGAATAGATCATATGAGAAATGTGATTCGGAATGAGTAATAATTTATTAGTTCATTGTAAGCTTTAGCTCAACTTCCTAGGAAATAAAGGCTTATATCTTCATGTTGTCTGTGTGTTTCTACATCAGTCCTTCAGCCCACTGTGAACATTTTTCAATACAATAGTCACAATTCCAACCAAGCCTGATAAAAGGAATGACCCTTGAAAGATTTTCCTCAAATTTCAGGAAAACAGAGTGCTTGTTTTAACAATAAGTCTGAAAATAGTGCTCCCTTTTGGAGAGAAGGCCACAGGGTGTGGCTGTGAAAAACTAAAATAGGGTAGAGCCTAAAGAAACCAAATGCATGTATTTGCTTGCTAACTGAACAGCTTGTCTACTTGAAGTTATCCATACTCTTTAGACCCCAGACTCACCTTTATTTATATTATAATAAAAATATATGGAGTTTTTGCTATTTGGTTTGAAGCCATTGAGTTCATGACATGTGGTGCTTGGGAAGCACCAGGTGGGTGGCAGGCAGAGGATCTGATCATTTTTCAGGCTGTAAGAGCTAAGAAAAGGGCAGATGATAACAATGTTCCATAGAGAAATGGCTATGGACTGTTTCTTTGCCACTGTTGCCAGTGTAAGAAGCAGGAGGCATTACAGGGCAGCCAGCAAGAGGAAGGTTCTCAAGGAGGTGTATTTCACAGGGACGAGTTGTGGGAATCCTTTCCTGGGGTGCTGTAAAAACCTTTCTTGGGTTCATTAACAATGGCCTTGGGGCAGGCCTCTGCACAATTACCTCAGGAATCTTTGCCCTGTCTCTTAGTATGGTTAACATAGTAGATATAGCATAGACCATGCAGCCCATAAGGAGGAACCATAACAGAACTAGCACCAAGATTATGCTATCCTTAATATCTAGAGGGGATCTTATATTCTTAAAAGGGGTAGTAGCAGGTCTGAAGGAGGAGAAAGGGGTCAAAGTCTGATAAAAGTCACCCTCCTTTGTTACTCCAGAGGCATTATCAGTGAACTCTGTCTTGGTTTAACAACAATGTGTTCAGGAGGTGTGACCTCCAATGGAATGAACTCCTTTTTTGTTTTTTTATTTCCCTTCCCCCCCAGTATTGACAAGGTAAAAATTACAAGGAATATGAATGAAGAAGGAAAATTAACAGTCTTATTAAAAATGGAAAGAAAGAAAAGAAAGAAAAGAAAGACAGAAAGACAGAAAGACAAGAAAGACAGAAAGACAAGAAAGAAAGACAAGAAAGAAAGACAAGAAAGAAAGAAAGACAAGAAAGAAAGAAAGAAAGAAAGAAAGAAAGAAAGAAAGAAAGAAAGAAAGAAAGAAAGAAAGAAAGAGCAACAATAGCAGAAAATATTACCTAGCTCCTCCATTAAAACAAAGTCTGGAAAGATACTTGGTTCGAAGAAAAGTCCTATGCTGCCCACACAGTGGTGTGGCTTCTGCAGCAAACCATGTGGAGTGTCAACAGCAGGGCCAGGCTGACCCAGTGCCATGCTGGGGTCTGGTGGTCTTGGGCCATGTGGTGGCAGCGCTTTTGTGCAGCTCCTGAGAGGGAAATCCCCAAGGTATGGGCAGTGGCTGGTCAGGCCAGGCCAGGGCAGCTTTGATCTGATGCAGAAAATGCTGGGGTTGAGGTGGAAAACAGCCACCTCAGAGGCAGGGCAGTCCCCGGGAAAGAGACTAGAAAAGTCCATGGTGCTCCAGCAAGCAAAAGAATCCAGGTACCAAGAAAGAGAGTTCTGGTGTGCAACTGTTTTATCTTCCTGAGGTCCCGGAATGCTTCACCTCAGGGACCCACCATTCCAACAGGTCCTGAGATGCTGGGAACAGTCTTTCCTGATCCAGCTTGGATGAGGGATGGTCCCTCATGCTCCAAATTATGTAGTGGTATGAAGAAATTCACTGAAAATATTTCAATTTAAGTAAAACTACAACAGTCTTTTACAGAAAGAGAGTGAAGTCAGCCCAGCTAACCACAAATTTCCTGCATTTGAGGAAACTAAATATCAGCACTCTAGGTGTGGAAGAGATGAGCCTCATGCTAGGAAAATTACCTTCCTTATCAGGCTGTCCTCTTTGCCTGCTGCATAAGTATCAAAGAAAGGATATTGTCATGAAGTATCTTTGGTCTAACCCAATGTTAGTACTTTTCAGATTTTGTGTTCATATTTTGTGGTCTGAACACAAAGCAGTAGTGACAGTTTCTAATTATATGACAGATTTGGGGGCTTTTTTGGTAATGTATCACAGCATTGATAGCCCATTTGCAACTGGGCATGCAGCTGTTCTACATGCCCAAGAAGATACTAAATGATCAGAAGGAAACAGCACAGTTTTCATTGATATTTTTAAAATATAACATTATAGTACATCTGAAAAATCTGCATTTTCTTTGTCAAGTTAACATTTAAAACTGCAACTACTTTTGTCCTTTATTTATCTCATACAGAAAAATGTGCCTTCATAAAATGAGCTGTGTGCAAATAATAATGAATGGTCATAATATGTAGAGAGCTGTGTTACTCATAATCAAGGTTAAATAAAATCTAGAAGCATTTTTTTCAGCTCTTGAAGGTGATGCTATAAAAAAATTGCTAATACCTGCTGGCCATGGTTTTATCTAGTGCAATTAAGCTCTAAATGTGAGGAACAAGATCCCGTTTTGTGGAAGATTTTTTCCTGAAAGCTATTGCTAGACAGTAGGGTGTAGAGCAAGCAGATCTGTTTGTGAGGCCTCACTGTGGGAATGAACTTACTGGTGTGGACATGATCACAAATGAGCAAAAGGACAAGGTGAATGAGACTACTAACATCAAGAGGGGAAAAGCTAAAAGGTTGAATCCTAATGGAACCTGCATGGAAAAGCAAATGAGAATTACATGGTGTTTTAGGAATGTGATCCTGTGTAAAGATAGAAGCATTATGTAAAGATAGAAGACTGTGTCTTTTTGTTTTGTTTTGTTTTTAGGTATTAGACTAATCATGAGACAATATCAAAGCGCACTGCCTCAACTGTCAGTTTTTCCCTCCCATACAAATAGATACAAACAAACACACATTCACAAGTGATGGTGATAGACAATTACATCTGCATTAAAAGTATTTTCAACATATCAATATCATGCAATTGTTTAATGTATATCCTATATACTGAAGCTGTTCTAGAAAGTAATGTCTGGAGCAGGCATAGGGATCCGTAACACTAAAGAACTTCGGATATTATTCAGGATGCATTCCATGCTTTGCTATAAGACAGGAACTCATTTACAAACCAACAGACTTTATCTGGATTAACAACCCCAGTTTATACAATATCAGGTAACCTAAGAAACTTTCCTCCTATCATTCAAAGTTTATTCCAGAAAGTTTAATCTGGCTAAATTTGCACTTCTCAAGCAACATCAACATATAATTACAGCCTGGTTTCCACAGAGACTTTCATATTTCTACTTTAAAGCCAAATCTTCAAAACCACTCATTCTGTTAACAGGTTCCAGAAAACTGGTGGATCTATTACCATTGTGCTTTGTAATCCCTGGAAGAAAGTTCAGTAGAGACTTTTTCTTGTGTTTTTTTTTCATGCTCCTTTTCTTCTGTCAAAGTGTTATATTATTGGTACTATAGTTACAAACTGCATTTGGATTACAGTCATTTTCCAAAGCCATTTCTTTTTTAATAGTAACACTGAAAAAGAAATTGCCATAAACTAAAAAGAGAAAGAAAGACATGGAAAAGACATGTTCAGTCTAGTTTTGTGGTTGTTACAGAAAATGTAGGCTTTACTGGAACTGAAGTAAAGATATGAGCTATGTCAAGAAGTCTTGGACAATTATTAGAAAATGTAGTTTCATCTAATATTCTTTTACTGGAGATCTAGAAACAGCTGTGTTTACCTAAACTGCCAAATCAAAGTCTAAAAAGGGAAATGAAATCTCGAAGAATTTGTTTCTTATTTCAGACAAAAGTGAGAGTTTGCAGCTCCTGTACTTCTTTTAATGCCCTACAATAACTCCTCTCCTGACTCAGATCTCTTCCCCAAAATTGTTTCTTCTGGTGGACTTTCATTCTTGTTCCTGATTAAAAAAAGCTACCAAATGTAACATGTATGAAAGTAGGCATTTGCTACCCCTCTTCCAGCAGCCCCTGTGCCTGTCTGGTTGTAGAAATTCAATGACAAATGTACAAACTAAAGGAAATTCAATTACCTTGAAGTATTAGCCTGTCCTGATTAACTGCTCATAGCAGTAGTCCTCTTATGAATATTTTTCATATCTCCAGCTTTCCTATCCCGGTGATTTTTTTCTGGAAATCATCACATTTGTGTCTAACAGCACAGCATTGGAAAGTGCATAAATATAGCAACAGCATAAGTCAACCTGAGGATCCTTCTGTTGTGAATGTTTACGCACACTATATAATCAGAGCAGATACTGGTGGATGGAGGTAGATTTTCAGGCTGCACCCTGCTCTAGCACTGCACTCACCCTTTCATAAGCTGACAGTAGGAGCTCTGCCCTGATTTACACCAGTAATTGCACAGAATTGCCAGGGCAGATCTGATGGAGCACCATCAGGGCTTGTCAGGCACATCTCAGGCTTCAGAAGGAAATGAGGGCAAAGAGGATACTGCCCTCCCTTCAGCGCGCAGAGAGACCCCATGTCCTACCCTTCCCTGCAGCAGTGATGTAAACAGATGAACAGAAAAACTGAGCTGGGGGCAGGCACACCAAAAAACTCCATGAAGTGTTACAACAACTGAAGCCAGAGTTTTACAATGGGAAGAAGCAGGAAAAGTTAAACATAAGAGCTGCCATCTGCACTGCTTATAGATTAAAGTACAAGATGTATGACTGGGGCTGCCAAAAGTCCAGCACATACGTCCTCCTCCAAAAGCCTCGAAATACAGCACTGGTGGTGGGACTGAGACAGCCTTTGGCAAACAGAACTGTATTCAAAACTCAAAAATGGAACAAGCTCATGTATTTTGGATGCATATGTTTGTCAGAATACTGGTTTATTGTAGCAGCAGCGGAGGCTGAGGCTGTTGTTAAACCCCCATCAAGACACTGAAGGGTGAAATATATATATACTTGCTTAGAAAAGAGCATACGTAATAACCAAGTAGTCTGTCTCTTCCACATCATTAGCATTTACAGTTTTACACCTGGTAACACCATTCACAGCCAAAGCAACTGCTCACCAGACTTCATTAATATTCATAGTTGCAAGCCATGTAACACAACTTACAACTGCTGTCTATTCCAAACATTTCAATAATATTTACAGCTCTACAGGTGATTTACCTAACTTATGGAGATTCACAGTGGTAAATCATAGTACCAAGGTTAACTTAGACTGTGCCCTTTTAGGCTAAGTAGAATCTCTAACTAAAAGCTGGGTTATGAATTAACGGTACTATCTTCAATAACTTCCATTCTCATAGTATTTAGCCTTGTAATTCAGCTTGTATTGAATAAAGGTTCTTCGGCAGCATAAAGACTCCTTGAAAAGTAAAATTAAAGCAAAGTCATACCTGTGGCCTACTATGGCAGCAAGACTTTCACCAGAAATCATCAACATTTTAGTTATGAGTCTAGGCATACTTAGGAGATGCTACAGACAGGATTATGTTGGTATAATGAAATAACAAATTACTTATATGGTTAAGTAATATTTGATACAAACTTTAGTTACCTACTAAAGGTCATCCCATGTATCTTTATTTAATAATTAGTTATTTAGTCTAAACTAGTTCTCAGAGTCTCTCTGTACTCAGTGGGGATAACACAGCAATCTCTGGTGGATAATTCATTCCCTCTGCCCAAACAATGCTTAATTCCCTTGTCAAAAACTAAAGGGGCCATTTCCCAACTGTGCAAGGGAACTGTAAGAATGATTGTGTGGGATGAGGGGTGCAGACTTGTGGACAACCATAATTCGTGCGAGGGCAAAGTTTCCACATATATTTGCATATATGTGGTTTTGATCTTCTAAAAGTCGTTCACAATTGTTTTACACATAGATCAATGTGGTAACAAGCAGATGCATTCTTAATTGTTTCTAACTAACAAAGTGTGTAATGGAGCTCTGTTTTGTATTCACAGCCTTTACATTGCATCCAAAAAATTTGGTCTGCAGACAGGCAGACTTGGGCCATGGTCTCCAACAATTTCACAGAAACACAGTATCAGTAAGGTAGGAAAAGACCTCTGAGATCATCAAATCCAACCTGTGACTGAACACCACCATGTCAACTAGACCATGGCACTAAGTGCAACATCCAGCCTTTCCTTAAACATCTCCAGGGACAGGGACCCCACCACCTCCCTGGGCAGCTCATGACAATGTCTAATCACCCTTTCTGTGAAGAAATGCTTTCTAATGCTCATCCTAAACCTTCCCTGGTGCATCTTAAGGCTATGTCCTTTCATCCTGTGTTGGTTGCCTGGGAGAAGAGGCAGACCCTCACCTGGCTACAACCTCCTTTCAAGTAGTAGAGAGCAATAAGGTCTCCCCAGAGCCTCCTCTTCAGACTAAACAACCCCAGCTGCCTCAGCTGTTCCTCATAAGATATGTGCTCCAGACCCTTCAGCATTTTTGTCCTTCTCTGGACAGGCTCCAGCACCTCAATATCCTTCCTGAACTGAGGGGCCCAGAACTGGACACAGTACTTGAGGTGTGAGTACCGGGTCACAATTACTTCCCTAGTCTTGCTGGCCACACTATTTCTGACACAGAGAACTTGTATTTCCCATAATTCCAAAATATTTTTCACATCCTGAAAAACATGTAACTTTGTGTAAAAGATTCCTATTCCCCACCTTTTAATCTTTTGAAAGACATAGAGAGAAACTGCCAAAAACTTTATCTAGTTTCAAGATGCTCGAAAACAAGACATGGAGCACAAAAGAACCTAGCAGAATAAAATATGCTGATGCAATCATTATTGGCAGGAACTCAGCAGAGGATGGAAATGCTGTTAAAGGAGCAAAATGCAGCTAATTGACCAATTATGTCCCCTTCCTTGCAGGGAGACAAAGATTTGCAGTGCAGCTGGTCCCTTCTGATTACTTCAATGCTCATCTCTTAGTCATGCCCACTCCCAAAATCTGACCAAGTGCCCTCTGTGGAATGTAATATAAGTTGTCAAATCCTGCAGTAACATAAATGATGTATACACTACCCCACACTTTATGGTGCTGATATATTAGCATGCATAAAATTAGCTAATGTTGCAGAAGCTATCAGTGTTCATCCTTTTATACATTTTTGTTTTCAAACTGCTAATGTAGTAGAATCCATTCTCCCACCCACCCTGCTCCTGGGTATAGAAAAAAATTTCCTTTTCTAAAAAAAGAATTTTGAGGGCACTAGCTAATATTATTGTCCAAGTGCCTACTACTTAACTGGTGAAAAAAGGATTAAGATAAACTAGAAAAACAACAGTATAGGTTTAAATGTAGGGAATAAAGAGGATTTCTCAGCTCAGGACTGCTCTCTCAGTTGCTTAGAAGGGCTCAGAAGGGTCTGATCTACAGCTCAGTGTGGTGGGAGTGCTCCAGCATCCACCAGCATAGGCAGTGCATCCCTGTCTTAGATACAGAGACATATGAAAACCACACTTGTAAACCTCAAGTGAATGTTCAGAATTATTTGGCTTTGTTCCATAACTAACTTTAACATTAAAAGGAGCTCTAACCATCTGCCGAGGCAACTTTTTTCTCTCTCTGAGGTGCTGCTTGGGCTGAGAATCTGTCCTGAGCTCTGTTTTGGATTTTTTTAGCCTGTCTTTTTCATACATGGGGACAGTCTTGAAGAGTGATGGAGCATACTCTGAGAGTGGAGTAAAAGTGTGGAGAAAAGAGCTTTTTTCCTCAAGGGATTGTTTGAAGACTCTCCCAAGCCAAGTACCATCAGCTACAAGTGTCAATGAAATTGTGAAACGTATGGAGGAAGCAGTGGAGAACAATAAACATTTCTGGCCACACCTGCTAGATGAGTTTGCCCATAGGTGGCAAGCAGCACTAGAGACAGATGGGAAGAATTACTGAAGAACAATCTAAGGAAACAAGTTGCACAATGAGGTGAGCATCCCTTGATATCATAGGAGGAAGGCTCATGGTTTTAACAGTTATTTCTAACTCTTCTGAATCTAGGGAATTGCATCTGTTAAATAGGACATTAGGCACACCCATGCAGTCGTGCGTGCTTAGGTCCCACCTCACATCATCACTCAGTGTGGTCTGTATTTTACGTTGTCACTGCTGGGTACAAGGTGAAGAGTCAAGACTGGAAGCAAAGCCTTGGTGTTGTGCTGCATCTGTGAAGTGTCTTGCAATGGGAGGCCTGTGCTCCAAAACCCCCTTTTGAATGGCTTGATCCTCAGCTTGATCTTTGTGTTGCATTGCCTCTGTCCATCACGCAGTGTGGCATCCTTGAGGGAGGTAGTGCCAGGAGAGCAGAGGTTTGAGAACTCTGTCACTGGCATATTTATTGGCTCTGAAACCTGCACACCACACTTCCAATGAAGCCAGGATTGCCTCCACAGTTACTCCATTTTGCTTTTCATCTTAGGTTTTGCAAACCACCTATCAGAAAGCAAAGCAAGAGTCCGTGGTTTTGGAGCTGGAGATGAGAGTGACTACAAGCACACTGTCAACTAGAAAAACGTAGTAGTGGATTAGTTTAGTCAGCATTCCTGCTGGCCAGGGGAGAACTTAGTAACCTGTTAGACCTGGGAGTGCTCCTCCTACTCTAAGTGCTGTGAGCACTTGGCACAAAGTTTGGGAAGGTGAGGAGGGAAATGCTCATAATAAATAATTTTGAAGTATTTAATGAGCTAGAGAGAGGTTTTCTTGGAGGATGATTTATCCTCTGCCACCTCTCCTGTTTGCTTCCAAATGGTGTCTTAATTGCTTCTCTCATACTCATTCCTCAATTAAAGCCTCTCTTCACTTTTGCCTTCATTTTCAGTACATCACTTAATTTTCCTTATTTACTTTTTAATTAACGATCTGGCACTTTTTGCCTTCTGTAAGCTGATTGTATTGAAAACTCTGTTCTTCTCTACTCTTTCTTGGGAGCAGGAAAATTAAATTCGTTTGCTCCAGACAAAATTAATTTGACTCCCTTCTTTTTGTTTGCTCTCTTCTAATGAAGCCAATGTGGTTTAAATCACTGATTACATATAATTATTTCCTGGGATCAGAATCCCCCTTCTGTAATTTTTGACAATACAGGTATATTAAAATCAGTTCTCTTCTGCTAAGAGTTTTGGGGCTTTTTTCAGGATAAATCAATATCTGCAATAATAATTTGTGAGATTTAAACAATAGCAGTATTTTCTATAGTTTCTCATAGACCTATAATTTTTCCAATCCCTTTTCTGCAGATGTCCCCTCAGCTATGTGCATCAGATGTACATGTAACTCTTGAATGGCAAAGTGAGATAAACATGGAATTTATATATGCTTACTGAAGAACCAACCATGTAGAAAAAGAGTAATGCACTCATTAGCATGGCTGTTACACAGATACAGTTTATTAATTTCCTCGTAGGTCTGAATCATTCACTTGCTGTGATTTTTTTAATTAGCACTCATTTTCTACCTCCAAGTCATATCACCAGTTTGTGAGAAGGTGAAAGTGAATGTGATGCCTATTTCATCTTTTCCAATTATGCTTAAAATATTGTCACACAGAGAGCACTAGATTTTTGGTTTCCCAGAGGCAGAGCCTGCCCCACCACTGTGAACAAACTGCCCCATGCCAATTCCCTCTCTACTACAAACCCATCCTATTCCAAGTCTTTCTGCATCGGTAAGTGGGACTGCTTCTCATTTCCATAACAGGAAGGAATGTGTTTCAGTGGCTTGGAGCATGATCTTGTGCACTACCCAACAGTGTGGGGAAGCACACAGTTAATCAGTCAGTCTCCTGGGGAATTATGTTCTTCAGCAGAGAGTTGATCACAACACAGCAGTGGACAATAACCTCCTGAGAGACCAGCTAAATACTGAATAATTAAGACTGTGTTTAAATATCTGTGTTGACAGCCAACTTCTTACTCACCAGCTGCTGATACTACTGAAGTCCAAGACCATACACAGCTCAAAGAAGAGTGAACGGGAAGACTTGAATTCTATGGAAATGAAGGAAAATGTCCTTATTTTGTAATTGAAAGTTTTCGGTAGCATATCGTAAGACATATAAGGGACATTGCATATAAATGATTTATCCTTAGAGCAAATGAACAGTCTCATGCTGCTGAAGGCAGAAGCAGTTATTTGTGTTCAGCCACATGATTAAAATCAGGATCTTTTATGTTTGAATTCTTTAGCGTATTTGCCAACTGATCAGCCAAGCAAGTTCAATCCGAGAAGTATATTTTACACATTGGTCTTATGAGTTGTTTAATATCTCTCAATATCTCCAGAATATAGCTGTGTGATTACTATGCTGAATCCAGAAATAATTGATTTTAAAAATGAAGTAGTTCCAGAGGGAATAATCTAGAATATTCAGCCCATTTAAAAAGAACTTTCGCTTGCCAGTGATGTGCATTAGCAAAAGAACAAAGAAAAGGGGTCTCAGCAAAATTTCCAGTGAAAGTGCTGATTTGTCATCCAAATCTATGACATTGACAAGTACAATAAAACTCTTTCAGTAGTTGAATGGTCTTCACACCACTTTTTGGAGAGTAAAAGTGCCCCAAATGCAATATTAGTTACTATATTAAAAGTAATATAATTCCCCAATCTGCTGAATCCTGTGAATTGTCCTGATCTGCAACTTTATGCAGTTCTTTAGGTCTGTCCTCTGTGTTTAAAAGTGAACTATGATTTTAGTCAGCTTCCTGTTGTGATACATTAGAAGGAACTCTTGCATCATTATATTGCTCCAGAACAGATAAAATGGCTATGGTTTATGGAAAACTGCATATGATTCATCTGAGTAAACAGCTGATCAACTGAAAAAGAGCTTCATGATTAAATTTTTGTAGCTCTGAGAGTAGGTTTGCAGCATGGACTTGCAGCTGTCCTTGTTTTCATTGTACCACCCTAGTCCCTGACACTAACACTGGTTCAGACTTTCTAGGGACTAACATCACATCATCCCATGATATGCTATTTAAAGCCAAATATGGCAAATATTTCCAAACTCATCCTTGTATGTCCTGCTAGCATAAAAAGAACTAATGCTGAATGAGCCTCCCTCTCAAGATGAGGGACATGGATTGAGAGCAGATCTTCATCAGCAAAAATCCCCAGATGGGCCCTAAAATGAGTCAGCAATATGTAATCTAGTGTCCCTGTGGGAAGAGATTGTCTTGACATCTAATTTGGCTTACTCCTTCCAGTAGAGAGAGGTGCAGACCAGCAGTGATGGAAATAGTGGCTGCAATTCAGAAAACAGCTGGTGGGAACAGAAGCTGGCCCTAGAAAGGTTTAAGGAACCAAAATAAGAAAATAGACTGTGTGTGAACTCAGAATGTGCAGCAAATACAGCAACTGTGTCAACTAAAGCCTCTTCCCTAAAGTGGTCTTCTGGGCTCCTTGGCTAGCTGGGCAATTTAGAGCTATTTCCAAGAGATTTCCCATCATTAGATGAGAAAGGGTTATCTACCTTGTAACTTGTTTCTTGCTGAAGATTACTATGACAGAATAGGAGGGAGAAGTGTCAAAGTACCAGCTGGGACAGAAATTCTGCCAGAATCAGTCTCTACAGAGAGAGAGGATTTGGGATGTAGCTGGAGGTAAAACTGTAATTGCTCTGGTTAAATTCATGTCAAGAAAAAGAGTGGATGTCAACTAATAAACTTTGTTTTATTGAAGTAGGCAGAATCAAGGCACCTGACAGAAGCTTGCTTCATTTCCAGTTATGAGTCTATCCTGGTCAGAACAGGGTAGCATGAGTATCTGTACAGCATAGCAACTACTCCCAGCTGATTCAGGACAGACACCCTTACCCATAAGATTTTTTTCTGTTTCTTATTTCACTGCCTGCAAGAACAACTCCCAGTAATTTTTGAGATCCTGCTGGGATAGGGCAGCATGACATCAGTGTCTTGCTCTCCAGACCACACTTCTCCTAGGGCTGTGCATGTCATCAGATGACTGGTGACCAGTCTTCTGGACCAACAGGAGAAGTCTGTCTTTCTGACAATATAAACAGCAAGTATTCAACCCACTCTTTTTTTTGAGATCTGACCTGAGAAGTTTTGCCCCTTTCCTCACAGCCCTCTGGAATCACAGAAAGCTCTGTCAGATCTTGCTTGTGGTACTACTCAGGGGAGCTCTGAGAGAAGTACCCAGGAATGCAGTGCGAGTCCACCTTGGAAAACACCAGCTGTGGACATGAGGAGATCTGCCCTGATGCCATGGAGGCTACCATTGCCACTCTATAATAGTGCCATCTTAGTGGTCTAGTTAATGGTAGGTGAGTGTGAAGCAACCTTGAAGACTCTAGCCCATTTCTGTCAGTGTTTTGCACAGGAGTTTGGACTAATCCTGTTACAGGTAACTTTGATCCTTGGGGCGCTGAAGATGTGGGAAGAAGACTTACATGATTGACTTGTATACTATTGTTTACAAGAAACAACATATCTTCACTGTGTACTTTCCATTCCACTTGGATGTCTTCACATCCCCTTTTAAGAATACACAGAGCCCTCAGTATTTCTGTAATTGCTATAATCTGTGCTGTAAAAACTGTTCTGGAAGAAGAGCTATCCAGTAAACACAGGCATAATGAAGCCTTTGTTGTTCACTTGTCCGCTGGGGAAGAAGAAGTAATGCTTGGAGAGTTGCAGCAAGTTTATCTCAGAGAGCTTTTGAAAAGTGCTTCTTTTCTTCTTATACCATGAAAACTGGTTTCACAATGCGGGAGGTCAGAGTAGATTCTTGCCTCATTGCAGTAGCTGAGAACTTTGCTTACTTATTTTGGAGGTGATTTTACTACATCAGAGCAAATTTTTGGCTTTTCATCTTTTGAAAGGCAATATTTTGCACTTATACCATCAAAATATTATGTTGCCGAGTGACATAGCACCTTGAAAGAAAAGCTGCTACTGGTCTGCTTGACCAAAAAGCAGAAAACCCAAGATTGCTGGGAAAGAATTTTCATTTTAATTTTGTGCACTCATACCGAAATGCAGATGAAATGAATTTTTGGAAAATGAATGCAGGTTTGTCAACTGAAGCTTTCAGAGGCTTTGGTTTTATAATTTAAAAGGCCCAGATCTCAGATTAGGGAAACATCTTTCAATACTTCAGTGCTAGAATATACCCGTGTGATAAAATTAGTTAAAATAATCTTTAGAAACAAAATAAAACAGGTAATGGCTCTAATTTATGTCAATTCACCTTTGTAAAATTGTCAACTTAAGTGGAGCATTTATTTCGTCTGTCTGAAGAGAGAATAAGATATTTGAATTTACTCTAAATATATAAATTTGATCTACTAGTTCCATTAAACAACAATTGAATTCAGAATATGTGGATTACAGCTATGCTTGAGATAGAGAATTAAAAAGTAATTCCTCAAGACAAATGGGCTTGAGTAAGTGCTTCCTTCAAAGAATCATTTTAAGGGTTTCTGGAGAGACTTTGTTTGGCATTATATCTCTTTTCTGAAGGAACAATGATGCCCTAAATAGCATGTCTTCAGGATTGTGCAATGAAATGCTGTCATTTGCTAAATGGCAGAGAACTGGCAAAGCTTCTTTTGTTCACTTTAATGTAAAAAGCTTAAAGCAAAAGTGTTGAAGCAGTTGGAAAGACATAAGTCTGCTGTGTTGCAAAATGTAGAACACATTCCCCAACAGTTAAATAGTTGTGAAACCTTTAATAATGTGGACATGTTCACTGTGACAAACACTGTTGTGATAATATGAGAGTAGCTCACCCAGCTTTAGTGGTACAATTACAGGCTTTGTGCAATGAAGAAGCATCCGGAAAGAGTTGTAAAAGCTGGAGTAGTAAGAAGTTACAACTGAGCTGTGCTGTCTGCAATGACAATGTCTTGCATCAGCTGTCTAATAGGTCACTGTGCACGGTTTTCTCTAGACACAAGTGCCCTGTGTTCACTTTTCACTAGTTGATATATGGGACTAGATCCTCAAAGAAACTTCGCTGAGGACATTATTTGAGGTGCCTCAATGAGAGCATTAATGTGCATCACACTGAGCCCAGCTCAGAGTACCTTCTCATCTCCACAAGAGATGTGGGAATCCAGATGTCTCTAAGGAAATGAATCTGATTCTCAATGGCTAAGCAGTTACTGAAGTGAAGGAGCACCAGAAGAGTGTTAGTGTGGAGTGGGACAGAGCACCTGTTACTTTTTTTGTGAGGACAGGCTGATGTGGGGTCCCAACAGCTCTGGGACGTGAGATGTCTTTCTTTTGGAAAGAGATAAGTCTTACAGACTTCTTCACAGACATTTTTCATGAGGTAGCTGAAATCACTCACAGCTCAAGGTTCTGGTTTCTCATTGTCACAAACTGGTGCCTGCACTACAGAGCGAGGAAGGCACAAGGTACTTCAGCCATGGCTGTGATTTCTCTAGTAAGATGGAAGCCAGGCCCTATATAACTGAATCTAGGAGAGTTTATGTTCCATGTTGGATCCAGTGCTTTGTTTAGAATAATTTTCTATAATCATTTTAATGATTATACTTTTTACTTGTGAGATATTCCCAGAGGCTATGACTTTAAGAGAGGAGGTTTTAACCTACAGAAGATTTTCATTGCACAGATCTTATTTAGAGAAGTTGGTTGTGCTGGTTTAAAGGTAAACCAACAGGAGAAACTAACCCAGCACAGAAGAGATTATAAGTCAGAGTTACAATTTAATAAAAATATTACAATAAATGTAATGATACAAAGAGAAACGGGGTTTAACCCACAAAACCCAGAATTATGACCCAGCACCCTGGGGCACTAACAGGATGGTGTTTGTTAGCCCCTGTGCTGAGCCCCACATGGTTCCTCTGAGTCCAAAGTAAAAAGAAGGGAAAGAAAAACCTGTTGGTGCAGATGACAGTTGCAGTCTGGCTGAGACTGGTGGTCGCAGTCCTGTCGAGGTTCTAGTCCTCCTGTGGATCTGACGAATGGTACCAGAAGTCCCCAAACCCCAAGATTATATGCCCTCAGGTTCAGGTGGGAATGCCCAGTACCTCCCCAGGGCAGGGAGTTCCACAAATCTAACTCTGTGAGTCATGGGATATTTTGGATCATTGCTGGCCCATTAGCAGACACGCCCCCGTGGGCTGGGTGTGAAGGTGCTAATGACTTCCTGGAGGGGAGTTATCACAGCTCTCATCTCACACTTCTTTAACACCCAGCTTTCACCTGAGGGGTCAGGTGTGCCTTGGGCAGCTGCTGCAAATGGTCCACTGTTAACAGTTCATTAGAAATTACAGAGAGGGCTTAGAATACACAGCTTTAGTCACACCCACACAGCGATAAACTGGTTCTGGTTTGCTGAACTAGGACGTCAGCCTCTGTAAAGAGGTATTTATTTTTAGTTTATATTAAGTATGCTATTTAAATATGTTATAATGTGCAGTTTATATCCCCTTCAAATACACTTACAAGCATAGTGGTTGCTGGCATTCCCAGTACATGTCATGAAAGACTTCTAAAAAGTAAGAGTGTGCTACATTCTGTGAAGCAGTAGGAATCTCTATGCTTTATTCATAATACCAGATATTAGTGTGTTGAATAATGACTATTTTAAGTTATTATTGTACTTTTTTACTTGTAAGGAATAGTTTAATATATGATTTTAAAACCAATGGATATGATGCAGAAAACCTTTTAGATGAAAAAATGTATATCTTTTACTAAGAGAGAAAATGTTGAAAATGATGCCAGGATTTTACAATTGTTTGTCTGTTGCAGAAAAGGTGTGTAGATGCAGAGCACAAGACTACGCAGCTACAGACAAAGCAAGGTAAGACCTGCTTCAGTATGAGAAGCCATTCACAAATGTAATTTCTAGACTTACTCTGAAGGACTTCTTGAAAACCCTCCCATAAAAGATGATTTGTCTTTAACAAGTCTGAAGGCACAGACCCTTACTGGGATGCCACTAGGAATGGACCATTCCCAGGGAAGCCAGTGATATTTGGGCAATGAGATGACTACCTTGTGGATCAAGGGAAGTATTTCTTTGGGAAGGACAGAGGGTAGGCAAAAGGCAGTTAAATGCCACCCTGACATTGGATCCCATCAGATCTCAGAAGCTCAACAGGATCAGCCCTGGTAGTACTTGGATGGGAGACCTCCTGGGAATACTGAGGGCTGTAGGTTCTAGTCCTGAGGACTTCACTGTCACTGTCCAAGCTCGCTTGGCCATGGCAGATGAACCTTAGGAGGTAAAGGATGGGGCCAGTTCCGTGCATGCTGGGCCTCACCTAAAAAATCGCCTGTGCAGGCTCGAAGGGCACACCCATATGGGTAGAGCCCTTCCCAAATCTTCATTTGTGAAGCCAAGCCATACATGTACGGAGGGTAGGAATGGAAAATGCAGAAAGAAAATGTACCAGAACAGCAGGTTCTCTCTCCAGATTGACCTGTCAGAGACTCTAGGTCCCCCTGGGGATGGCAAGTAACTTACACTTTCACCCCAGAACACTTTCAGTAAAGTTTGCCTAAATACAGATAACACTTCTCTTTTTCCTAATCATCAGTCTTATGCCTCATCTTCAAAGCATGACATCATTTCTGCAAAATTTTAAGATGAGAATAACTGAGACAGATAAGAGTTTCAATAAACTGGGACATGATATTTTGCAGGGATACCTGCATGTATCTGTTCTGCGTCAGGATGATGATGATGATTGGAGGTGCAGGATTCTTTCTGGATATTACTAAGAAAGGCACAGCTACAGATGCTGTAATAAAATAGCTGTTTTAATTAGGTAGAATAAAAAGAGGAATATAGATGTGAGCAAATCTTACGACCCTTCAGATGCTGGGGATCCCAATTTCATGCAGCATTGAACAGACCCTGGCTGTATTTTATCATGGCACACTGTATAAATCACATCCATGGAGGCATTCACCCTCCCTCCCATACAATGGTACCTTTTATTGTTTGTAATAAACAAAATCATATACCTTCTCCTTTCAGGTGTCTTTCATAATACCCACCAGAGCAAAGCACAGGCCAGCACTGGATGTTCAAACACATTCCTTACAGCATCTATGTACGCTAACTAGCATTTGGGCTTCTCAAAGCCTGAGTATAAAGTCCAACAAAGCAGATGTATCTTGTCCAAGATTAGTCACTCCTTCCCTACAATGGCTTCCATAGTGCTCCTAGTGCAGTAACACATCTACCAGAGCAATACTTCAGCAAAAAGGAAATAATTAACTTTCAATGTAATTAAACATTATTTTCACATATAATATGTCATAGAAAAAAAATTCCATGTCATACATATTCCTCGAAGAGATAGGTGAGAAACATCTAAACGTCAGCGTTTAAGACTACAGCATGAAAAGGGATTGGTCAGAGTTCATGGAATGATGTGGTGGTTTTGCGTCACTCAGATTTTTTTGTATATTGGATAACTTAATAAGAACTAAATAATAATCTAAACTTCTCATGACCTCTAATCATTCATCAATCTGTGCTCAACTTCAACTACAAGACAATTGTGGAATTCACCTAAAGAAATATTCCATGGAATACCAGGTTACTAACCTGAGCAAGTCCTTCTGGCCCTGAAACAGTCTCTGAGTGCATTCATCCGCTGAAAGAGCGGTGTTCATCAAGCTGCACGTGCACTTAAATAACTAAAGCAAACTATAGTGAGACATGAGTTTGTGTCTTTCCCAAAAATATTCAAAGCTATTATCTGAAGATATTTTCACAAAGTAAAGAGCTGGAGCCTTAGATGGGATCTCAGCATGAGTGCTGATGTAGAACCGGGTGAGGGTCTGTATCTGACGTGAGCAATACAACCCATGTAGTTGTACAGGGGAAAATATTCTTTAGCTTGATTATGTCATCAGTTATTTAACTTGCAGAAGGTGTTTTGTGAACAGACCTTGGAGCACAAGCCTATACCATTTTCAATACCACTAGGACAGTCCTATCTTCAGCAATTTCCTTTGGTGATATGTGAATCAGAGCATGACACTAAGTGGCCTTTAGTTAGGTATTAAAAGAATAAAAATATTTTCTCCTATAACAAAGGGTAAGAGACAATCTAGAACTTAAATCTTTTGTTTTTCAAAACTCAGTTGCCATTTGAAGAATTTTGGGTGATAAAATGCCTTTAAACTGACATCACTTCAGTTTGACAGGCTTCTTTTGTTATGTAAATGACCCTCTTTAACCCAGCATGGTGGTGCTGCTGCTGCATTCATCCCCTAAATCAACACGTCTTCTTTCTTGCAGTTGTCACTGCACTTTTCATAGCTTCAGATTGAACTATGGTATTTTACAGCAGAACATCCACAAAGCTGGCTGTGTCTGTCAACATACTTCCACAAAAGCCAAGCTCAGAGCCCAAATCAAGTAGTAGAAACAGGTATGACGTTCTAACATGCCAGAAGATGCCCCTAAGACATATGTATGCAAGGGAAAAGGGAGAAAGGAAGCAGGAAAGGCCTTCTGGAAGCCCATCAGTGTTTCAGTTTTGTGGAAAGACATTCCTAATTTTTGCATACTTCATGCTATTTTAGAACATTTGTGGAGAAGGAGTCTGTTAAATTAAAAATGAATCGATGGGTCTGAGGAAAATCTATTTCAAAACAAGATTGGAACAAAAGTAGTCAAGCAATGAAAAATAATCAGTTTTCTTTTTCTGTTTCCCTCTTTCCAGCATATCAAGTATAGCAACTAAGACTTTTAAAAAGTGTTTGGTCAGACTATTTCCTGTGTCAGCTCCACTAGGGCTCTTCCCTGATGGTAGCCTTTCTTTAAGAGAAGACTAACATCCTTATCCCCAAGGTGTTTGTCACAGTGAAAAGTTTTAGTCCAGAACCACACCTAACTGTTTAAAGCCCCAAATTCTCTTGTTTAAACAGGATAACACATCTCTTGGAATAGCACAGGGTTTGGAAACCCTGCTACATACAGGATGCCATGAAAATAAATACCCTGAATTTGATAGCACAGCGCCAGCCAGTCAAGGGAAGGGATTGTCCCACTCTGCACTGGTGCAGCCTCACCTTGAATATTGTGTGCAGTTTTAGACACTGCAATATCAGAAAGATATTAAGCCATTGGAGAGCACTTAAAGGAGGGCAGTGAAAATGGTAAAGGGCTTTGAGGGGAAGCTAAATGAGAAATGGTGAGGTAACTTGGTTTGTTCAGCCTGGAGAAGAGGAGAATGATGGGAGACCTCATTGCAATTCCAGCTTCCATGTGAAGGGAAGAGGAGAGGCTGGCACTATTGCCTCTATACAGACCCCACTCCACTTTGAATAAAACATGTGGATGGAGTACAGTGACCTAGAAGAACAAATAAAAAAGCAGGCAGCTTGAGATTTGTAAAGACAACCCAGCCTAGATGAAAATGCTTCATTCAGATAGGTTTCTCAAGGTTGATGGATTCTTCAGAACCCCTTTCACTTTTCTTCATGCAGATGATTGTTTTGATCTTTACCAGAAGCTTTCTGCAGTGTTAGGCAATGTCCCACCTGCTCACAACCAGCATGTGCACAGTTCTATAAAAAGGCCTTGTTTTCTTCCTAGTAAATACTGCATGAAGGGATGTTTTCCTTAATGTAACCTTTAGCTCCAGTGTGCATCAAGGCTTTTACTCAGCTGGCAGCTTTTGAAATTTTTGGCTATTCTTTATAAATGGCAGGGATGCACTTGCCAGGGTGGTGGGAGACTGCCATTAACTTCTGTCTGGAGAAAATGAAATGGTTTGTCTGCAACAAGTGCTCCAGTATTACACAGTGTTACTGTCTGAGTAGGATGACCATCATATCATTGTTGGGACAATCATGAGAGGATATTAAAAAGCAAATAAAAAATTGTGACAGTTGCTTCCTCTTGTGAAATACCAACATCTTTCTGTTTAAGGCTTTGAATGGGTCTGTTGCTGAGCAGCCAGAGATGCAAGTCTTCACTGAAGCCTAATGTCTTTGCAAAACCATAGACTTACAGCAGGCTGAACAGACAAACTCATGTTAAAAATTGGCTGGACTTTGTGTATCCCCTCAGTACTTTAATGAAGAAGTGAGCTGTAAAGGTAGACTGAAAATAAATGGAGGACCATTCAAACAATCTTCCCACTTCAGACAAATCATAGCTCTTTCATTGATTTGATGCTTACGTGATTTCATCAGATTTTTTTGACATATATTCAGTAATATTTTAGTACTTTCTCAGGTGGGCCAATTCATCTTGACATAATGTTTAACACCTTATTTCTTAATTTCATGTAGTTTTCCAGAGAGCAATAACATAGAATCCTGGGATGAGAAAAAAATCTGTAATTTAATAATCATCTGATGTCATGGACAGTCATGAAAAGTGGAAAATTACAATTAAATTATAACCATTGTCTCTCAATGCAATCTGGAATTGATGGTTGTTTCCATATGTAATTAATATGTCTGTTCTTATTTAGAAACCTTGGGCTAGGCCCATGGCAGCTATAAATTGGTGTTTCCTTACAGACTTCAAAGGACTGCAGTAGCTTAAATTGGCTACAGGACTGGCTAGTCAGACTCTGGTAACTTATTCTGGGAACAGTGCTGAAGTATAAACCCCTTAAAGAGGACAGCCAGAAAGTATCAGTTACAGAAAGACATATGGCCTTGCAAAACCACCTTTATCTAGCTTAATATTTCTCCATACCTTGTGCATATTTGTGCCTGCTTGTGTCTCTGCTCTGGGTACTCAGACCTCTGTTTCAGTGGCAACATTGAGCTTGTGTCTAAACATTTTGAAATAGGTGAGCGCAAATAATCATTGGTCTCACCCAAAGCTACAATCCCTAGGCAGTCTCCATTTTGTTTTCCTCAAGGTCCTTCTGCTTCAATTCAGTGTATGATGCTTATAAAAAAGCCATACCGAGTTGATATTAATTTACTTTCCTATTCATCACTAAAAAATTGCGGAAAATCACAACTTTCCAGCATGGCTTGAAAGGCAGTGAATATTTGCCACCCTTCCCAGAAGTCAATGGGAACAGCAAATGCTCAGGACCTTTAAAAATCTGGCCTTTTTCTCCTTGATAATCTGTTTATGTAAGGACATTATGCAACAGATCAGATCATGTTTTAAATATGCCAGACTCAATCAAAACCTTTAAATTTAGAGGAACAGTACCCTGGAATAATCTCCCCAGGGAAATGGTATATTCCCCAACATTAGACAGTTTTAAAATCCAGCTGGACAGGGTGCTGGGCCATCTGTCTAGACTATGCTCTTTCCAAGAAAGGCTGGACGAGATGATCCTTGAGGTCCTTTCCAACTTTGTATTTTATGATTCTATGCAATTCTTGAATTTTTTTCCCTATCTATCTCTGGTGCCTGACCACGGTGTGCAATTTCTCCCCATGGGCTATTGGTCACGCTTTACCACAGTCTACCAGTACACTGCACCTTACTATTTGTCAATCAGGTACACAAGATCTATGAAAAAAAAAGAGTCAGCAGACAAAGATAGCAAAAAAGCTGAGAAGACTTCTAGGCTCTTCCATTTTCCTTTAGCACATAACGTCCCTGCAACAGAGCATCCTACTGTTCTACATCATAGAAAAGTGGATAATTTTCCCTGGTGTAATATTCTCATTTGAAAATGTACTTTAGCATAGCTTCATATGTAATGAAGAATTTAATTTTATTAATAGGGTGGCTTAACTCAGTTTATTTTTGTTTGAGAATATGTAGTCTTTTCCTTTCTTTTTGAAATGACTGTCATTTCTAAATATGTTGAATCATATTGAGAGAAGTGGAAAAAGAAGACAAACTGAAGAAAAATATTTTACCTGACTTACCTCCTATCCAGACTTTTCCTCAAGTTTTTGTTTCATGGAAATTTTCGTGTGATGTTCTGTTCTGCTTCAGAATGAAAACAAACTTCAAAATAATGAAATTTCCTGTAAAATTAAAATTCTGGTTGCCACTTTGCATTACTATTTACCTGTCTCAAAATGCTAAATAAGGCCTTTGAAATTCCCAGGGACACTATAGTGAAGCAAATGAGCTGTGGTTAAAGCAGTAGTTCTCTCTGATAGTTAATACAGCTTTCCAAATAAAAGAAAAGGAAGCTATCAGCATCCTACAGAGTTACTGGCATTTAATTGATGAGATGAAGGAATGGTGCACCTGTCTCCACGAAGATTTGTGTAGAATGAATGAAGGAACATTTTGAAGTCAACATGTGCTAGATGGAACTGATGTTTGCATTCAATGTCTTTGCTCCTGATAACAGAAAACATAAATGTTATGAAATGTCTACCCAGGTAATTTTGGTGAAAGAAGCTTGTTCATAAAAACACCACATATATCAGAAAAGTGATAAACAAAGGGCACACTGTCATTAAGCAGCGGTTTCATATTGGAGTTATGAGGAGTTTGTAACAGGTTCTAAACTGAGACAGTAGTCATTGATGGAACCATTAGTAGAAATAACATCACTTGAAGTCCTTTTAGTATTTTATCTTTTAGTATTTTATGTAACACATATAATAAGAGACCTCAAAATGAACTTTAAATGTTCATTTCTAGTCAAATAAATTTTCTTACAACAGGCTATATACCTTTAATGGCAGACTTTTTAGTTTTCCAGACTTGGAACAGTAGCTAACCCTTGCTGAAGCAACACTGAGCTCAACAAAGACAGAGAGCTGGGAAACACAAAGGTACTGCAGACATAGATACTTCCCACTGACTTTCATCTTCACCAACTTTCCTTTGGCTTCAGCATGCTTGATTGAGACAAATCACAGAATAAAATTACTTAATTTCATACATTGCTTTGCATCATGCTCAAAACTTTTAAAAATTACTTACTTTAGGTTAAAGACATGTTCTAGGTGAGAGAAGACTCTCTTAAATCTTGAGGAGTTTGGTTTACCTTATATCCTTTCACATTTTTAATCGTCTGCAGTTTGAAGTAGTGATTTTACTTTGGGAAAAGTGGTTTTAGAATCTTACTTACAGTGAGATTAAAGCTAAAATCTGTCATTGATTACCAAAGGATAAACCAAGCAGATAAAAGCAACTAAGCAACTGCTCATCGAATTGATTTATTGCTATTTCTGCCGAGGACTTGTGTGTCCTTCATAGCTCAATAGTGTTGGTCAAAAAAAAGGTAATGTAACACCATCTTAACAGCAAATCCTCACTTACTACTTGTGCTATTTATTCTATGACTCACAGATATAAGAAAAATAGGATAATTATCAGAGACCATAATGCTCTCAGCAAAGTGGAACATGCTTCATTACACCACAACATAATCACAACTTTGCACTGAAGAAGCTGTGACAGTGCCTGTAATGAGTGGAGTTAAGCTGTCATTTATTATGTTAAGACAGTCAGATCGGTCATCGTTTGCAACGTGGCAGTTTAGAGCACGTATGTAATAATCTCAGGTTGTTTATTATAAGCACATAAGTAAGAGTAACAGGTTTTGCACCAGAGACAGCTGAAATCCATGTAGTCATTTAGCACTTAGGCTAGAGCAGGGCTGAGCCATCAGCTCATGATTTCAGGCAGTGCTGCAGATCCAGAGAGGCTTTGAGGCCCTGTGCTGTGAGCTCCACAACTTTCCTACAGTGCGAGTGGGAAGGCAGCGTCCAGGGACTATTGCCTCTGAGCTCCCATTGGGTCTGGGTCCTTACAAAGCCCATTGCTGAACTAAGCTGGCACTTTGTTCCAATGTCAAAAGTTTCAATGGTGAACAGTCTTTCTTCTCTTTAATTTGTTTGTGAGGTTTAGGGAGGTCAGTGTGAGAAGAAAAATAGTTCCTGAAAAGACTTTATTTTTAGTTGAAAAAATATGATTAAACTGAACCTTATGGGAATACTAGTGAGGCCTATACATAGAACAACATTCTGCACTAAGCTGAAGCTTTTCATCCTCAAGGATTCTGATCTTTCTCAGTAGATGTGGAGGTTGCATTTGAAGCAGATTCCACATGCTGTAATCATATTGCATATTGGTGTACTGAGTGCATTGCTGAGCTGCACTGCTAAGAGTGGAGTGCTGACACTGCCTGAATAATAACATCAGGTCACATTTTTAATGTTGTGCCATAGTCAAACAGTTCCTATATTGTGGGCCATAGGTCAGCTAGCACCCAGTGACACATTAAGTGTCATCTACCTCACCTCCATCCTGCTTTCAGGGACAGACTTGAAGGTAAGGGATTCTTTTGGCTGATGAAAAATACTAAGGGATGAGACTGGCCCACTGTAGGAGGGACTTTGTGATCATTATTAATTTTCTCAGTATGTCCATTGAGCATATAAACTGTAAGCTAATATTCAGGGAGATAGAGCTTTCATATATGATGGCTTTCATCTGGATTTGTTTCTCCCTGTGGTAGGTTGGCTGTGGCAGCGGGGAGCAAAGCATCCTTTGGCCATGACAGAGGAGTGCTCCAAACTTAGCTTTAAAAGTTACACTGAAAAAGCAAATCTATAAATGCTCAGCACAGGACTGGCTGGGTGAAAGCCTTGGAAGGGAGCTAGGCTGCACATGTGAGTTCCTGGTATAGAAAAGTCTCACTACAACTGGCAGGAAGAGTTTGAAAGGTAATAAATGACAGAGTGCTTTTATGGAGATTTTTTACAGCTGTTTGAGCAGGGACCAGAAAGAGGGGAAGAATATCTTCCATATGAAGGTGCAGATATAAAGAAAAAAAAAGAATAAGGCACTATAGCTAGAATTTTTTGTGGTCATATAAGTAAGATCAGTGTAGATGACTTGCAAATAATAAACCACAAGATCATTCTTCCCATCCTTCCAGGTTTTCTTTGGTTTTATTTTTAAAGATCACAATTTTCGTCTCAAATGTGAAATGGTTAAAAGTTGAAGTCCTAATGCATCAAACAGGGCGTGTTGACCTAGGTAAAGATAAGAGTTTTGCTTTATAAACTTTTTTTTTAGGGGTCAGCTGTGCAGATGTTCCCAATCTGATTGGTGCAGTCTCTGCTGAGGCATCTTGCAATGCCTGGTGAGCCTCTCCAGGCACTTGGGAAATGTTCCCCTTAAGCCTTTTGTCTTCTCTGGCTTATAAAGGTCAATGTACACTGACATGCTTGAAGTGGGTAGACAAGAAAATACAAAATGTTAAAATACCTTTTTGGTTGTTTTTTTTTTCACAGATATTCTGCAGTGCTTAAAACCAGGTGTCTCAAATGCACCCACAGAAAATCTGTTTGGTGTAACATTATCTGGCAAAGGAGGAGGACACTACTAAAGCAGAGTCTAATACCTGCAGTGTCATATTTTGGAAAATAAAAGCTTCTTACTTTGGACTTAGAGATGAAATTTGTGCCAAGTAGAAATTGTTCCCTTATTTATTATTGTTCTGTGGGTCATAACAAGGGACATACTCTCAGTATTTTAAACTATCCACAAAATGTCACAGCAGTGCTCTACTTTGTGCATATTAATGTTAGACTAAAACTTGATTGCCACAAAAAAAGGAAATGACAGGCTTGTTTTTATAGAGTAATTATTCTCAATTAAATAAAACATTCTGCCTAAACGTAGCATGCAGATTCTCAAGAGGGGAAAAGGATATCTTTCCTTTTCCACTTTAACACTAGTCAGTCCTAATGGGGAATGAAATTCTGCAGAACCCTGTAATTTCCCTAAAAGGTCCCTGACTGAAAATGTATCCCATGCTGATGTCTTCATGCTTTCTTTGTGCACTTGGCACAGCAGGCAGACACAGAAATGACAGGGGAGATTTGTCCCCCGCTCATTGCTTAATCATTTAAACAGATACACCAGCTACTGTATTTTATTCAAAGCTGGAGGTCATTTGTACTATCATGGGTATGCAAATATAATATGTTGGAATTTTCTGCTGACACAAAACACTGTCAGGCTGTGGCTGTTGCTGCTGTAGAGCTAAGACTTTTTCACAGTCAAAAACCATTACCATCTCTGTCACCAGGAACCTTTAGGCAGGCAAAGACACAGGCTGAACTAGCTCAACCTTCTTCTTGTCTGACTTCGTAAACAGATTTTAATTATTATCATTAAAAGGCCTTAAAAAAAGTGTTTCATAGAGACAATATCTACAGCACTTATACATGCAGTGAAAGAGAAGAAAATATTCTCATATTTGAGTAATAGTAACAGAGATTCAAATTGCTTCATCTGGGGAGTCATCTTGTAAAAATGCCATTGAATGGACTTGACTTCAACCTCTTGGAACATTCCCAGCTTCCACTCTTATGCTTTTCTGAAGATTCTGGTGCTTGCAGGCAGTATTGTCCCTGTCTACTCTAGCAGCAAATACAGGCGCTTTCTTCCAAATGCCTGCATAGAAGCTACTCTGCAGGAAGGAGCCTTTCAAAGAAAGAATATTTTTAATATTGTGAAACAATTTATGAAAGAAAATAATTCCCTTTCTCTTGCTGTGTGATTATAGCCAGCAGTTTTATTATTAGCTGATGTGTCTCTGGAGGTTTTTGTGCCATGTTTTCAGCATTCGTGGGTGGATATAAAGCCCTCCCTTAAGCAACTACTCTGTTGCTCTGTCAGGAATCTGTACAGCCATCGAACATGTCCTAAGGCTCCCAAATTGTTCTTTTGATGTTCCATTCAATGATTTTTGTTCAAAGAGATGAAGTAAAACTCTGCTCCCTGAACCAAGCCAGAGCACATGAGCCAGAGTATTTCAGAGGATTTAAGAGAGACCCTTTACTCCTCCTCTGTTTTCACAGCACTGTTTCTTGCACCTCATTTTTGGGTGGAAATGTTGCCATTGGGAGGCCGCCTTCAGGCAGAGGACAGTGGCAGGGCAGCAGCTCTGCTTCTCCTGTGATTGTATGTCAGGGGCAGCACATGGAGGAGAAAGCTGCTGGGAGAGCAAGTGGGTCTGCTGAGGACTCCAACGAACAGGATTTCTCACCATTCAGTGCTAACTGACCAGAGCTGAGATTTAATTCTGTACAGTGGACATATGGAAGGCAGGGCAGCACTGCCTTATTGTTGTCTGCCCTTTGTCATTCAGGCAACTACAGCTTTAATCCAAAAGCCCTGCAGCTGCACATTTTGAGGTCCTTATTACCTTTCTTAAGTTGGTCCTCACAATTTTCAAACCAGAATGTGGGGATTTGCTCAACTACTTCTAATGTTGTTGGTTTTTTGGGGGGGGTTTTTTGTTGGTGGTGGTTTGGTTTTTTTTGTTTGTTTGTTTGTTTTTAATTGAGAGAAGCTCAAGCAAGGAGGCATCCACTTTTCCTGGACCCATTTATATTAGAAACTGTAGAACAAGCAGTGGTGGTTATAATGAGCCTGTCACCAGATAAAGTCCCTGCTCAGTCCTCAAGCAGGAATAAGGACAGTAGTAAATACTGTATTAGATAAACATGGAAAAAATGTGCAGCTGGCTGCAGGCATGATCCTGAGAAAGCAAATTGAAAACCTGAATGAAGTGTCTTTTTCTCTCCCTGGTGAAAGAAAGGGTGTGTGGCAGGAGGAGTGGTAAGCCTTGCTGCTTGCTGTTGTCACCATAGGACTTCTCTCAGAAGCAGACATTCACTCAGGGAAAAACAGCACTGGAATCCAGTCATGTCATGAACTACCAGGCTGGGACCCTTCCTAGACAAGAGGGACACAGAGCTTTTCATCCCACCAATTATAAGTCTCTGGTGTGATGCAGATTCTGATGCTCGTTCCAGAAGAGCTACACAGTGATTCTGTAAATTCAAGCTAAAATGCTTTTCATTACGGCCTCAATTTTAAGTTACTGAATATCTTCCAAACCTCCTTGTTTTATGTGAGCATAGTGAGGCCTCCAAACCCAGCTGAATGGTGCAGTCAAGGTCTGGAAATGGTGTTATCCTCATATCAGACAGGTTTTCTAAAATATTCCATTAAGTCTCATATTGTTCATTGGAAAGAAAAAGTTATAGAATCATAGATAGTTTGGGTATGGAAGGGAGCTTAAGTATCATCTAGTTCCAACTACCCTGCCATGGTCAAGGTCACCTTCCACTGGACCAGGTTGCTCAAAGTAATCTCTCTATAGATCATCTGCTTTCTTGATATTCAGTCTTTACATTTTCATTTCTTCAATTTCAACCCATTTAATTTGGGTATTTTTAACCTTAAGTTATGTGATTTCTGAACTCAGAAATTAAAAATTTCTGCCAGATGACAAATTTTTAAATTCTTCTCAAGAACTAGTAAAAATCAATTAATATGACTTGGCAGAAGTTTCTGCATTAATGCACACAAAATGTGTATTAGCACACATTGCACTTACATTGAAACTTTAATAGTCTTCATTGAACCTATGGGTGAAATGAGTGCCATGTAATTTACCCTTTTACTTTAGGGCATCTCATCAAGATGCATCTGATGCAATATAAGAGGGTATCACACTGAGGTCTTGCAATATTTATTGTACCAACAAATAAATACAAATTACTTTTATAAAATGTCAAAATGCAGCAAGCACTACTGAAAATACATTGTCAGTGCAAAGGGAGAAGGAAGGCGTTAGAAAGGCATAAGGAAAAAACCTACTGTGAGGTAGCCTTCGCATGTTCTAAAGTTCCTTTTGAAAAAAATGTATTCTAAAGACACTAATTTGTAGTCAAAAAGAAAATAAGAAATCCAGGTCCCAAATGATGAAATATCAATGACTAGCTACTCTGGTAACATAAGTCAAATAAAACTAATGAATCTTCTGTGTACTAATTTATTACAAATATGTTTTATGGTAGGTTGAAAGTGAACAAAGACAAATGTAGGATAGAATATATTCCACAGGGAGAAAAAGAGATTTACTGTCCTCTTCACCAATGAATTTAAGAAATTTCATTATGCTTAAATTGTTGGGTTTGTAGCTTAGAAAATGAAAGTGGGAAGACATCAATAACCTTGGTGTCATGTCCTAGTGACACACCGAATTTTGTAGGTCTGTGGGCCCATACACTTATCCAGCTGCTTATTCAAGCCTCATTTGAGAATCAGATTTCACAAGTCTGCAAGACTAATTTGGAAATTTTGCAATTCCTTGCAAGACTCTCAATGGTTTCTGTTCATAGTTAGCATGGAACAAGGACTGTAATTAGAAACTCTCTCCCAGTAACAGTATTTTGCCCCCTGAGAGAAGAGGCTGATAATTTGCTTCTGATTAATAATAGAAAAGAAAAGCAATGTAAAGCCTCAGTACATTTTTTTTCCAAGTCCTTTTCCTGAATGACCTGTACTTAAACATTTCTCATTAGAAAGACAACCAAATCACTCCACATCAAACTGTGAGTCAAGAAAACATGGCTTCAAAGTCAGAAGTGAGAATGAGCTTGCTACAAAGAAAATTAAAAGCCAACAGCTTCTGTGCGTGCTCTGTCCCAGACTCAGCTGGCAGTCAGCTGCAGCAGTACTGATGGTCTGGCAGCAGGATGTCATCCTTTCAGTTAATCTCCACATTTATACATTTCTAAATTGTGTTTCCTACCCTCCTAAAGTAATGTTCCACACAAAAGGTAGATCATGTTTCTGAGGTGTAATTTCTCTAAGCAATTTAGTTAAAATATATCATACATAGATTTTTAGCTCTCTAAAATACAAATTAACTTTGCCTGTGAATTGATGCACATTTAAAATATACATAGTATATTTTATTACCTCACTGTCAGCTGCAAATCTTCATGGTCAATGACTGCAGAAAGTAAATTTCAACCCATTATTGAAAGATTGTTAATTGATTCCAGAGAATGTGTACTGAGAACACTCACATAATGTAGGAGCTTGAACATTTAAAATTATGTGTTAACATTTGAAGTAATTTTATATCCTTCCTTGGTACAATCTCACCTTCCCTTAAATCTCACAACCTCCCACTTCTTATGTGCAATGTGCATTTTTTTGACCTTGGTATTTAACAGGAATTTATAGACATACAAATATACATATTCACTTTTGTGACATTATATCTCAAAAGCATTCCAGACAAAGAACTCCAATGTGCACACTTCCTTCCCTGGAGAAGGGAGGTGAAAGCAAGGACATTATAGAAATTAGCCAGGTTCCTTGAAAGTACCACAAAATATTGCAGTGATGAACACAGTAAAACAACTTATATAAAGAGGAAAGGGAATTGGTGGGAAGGTTATTCCCACCAGGGTATCTTTAAAGGAAGATTCACAGAGAGAATATACTAGTAAATAGAAAGGAGATCTTTTGAAACATTAACTTTTTGTTTTTTCTATGATATTGTTTCTGATGCTGACAAATAGATGAAACATTGGGGGGAAAAGGAAATACTAAATCTGGGATTCAATGAATTCCTGGCAGGTTTATCTTCCAGAACCTAACTGAGCCTTGTGGTGATCCTCTGAGCTTGCAGGATTTACCTTGTAGGATTTTATGTGCTGACTGTTGATAGCCTTTAACACTTAGGTCTGTTACTGATCATTTCATTGCTCATTTCTCCACCTTGAAGGTGAAAGACAATGTGATGATTATTCTTCAGTAGCTTTATTTCACAGTAGAAACCCAAGCATTGCCTATTCAACATTGTTTTCACTGGTATATGGACAAAAATCAGGGATGATGCACTGTGTACAAAACGAGCTGCTTTTGCTACCTAGTGGATGTCAGGTGGAGGGGCATAACACTCTGTCCCCAGAGCCACAAGCTCGCAGGCTCACCTAGGGGTTTTACTTTAAAATACACATAGGGTTCTTAAAAACCTTGAGACAGCATCAAGAGAATAAGCCACAGACTTGTTCCCAAGAGGTACTTTTATTGATAATTTAGGTGAGAAAATAGGGGAACTTGGCAAAAGTTCCAAAGGGCACCACGCAAGCTAGGCAAAGTGTTCCATGGCAATGCAGTCCCAGCATATGCTAATCCACAACACTTAAGTCAAAATCCGATCCCTCCAGCTATAAGCTACCCAAAGCATCAGGAAAGGAGCAAAGAAAGAGAAGAGGGAGCAAGAGGAGAGGAGATGGAGGGAGAGACAGCTCATATAGCTACCACTGAAACCTTGAGGAAGACCAGCAACAGAAAAGCTCTCAGATGTCCAGGTGGCAGGGCTGTGACGCTATCTGCTCTGGTCCTTGTGGCCAGCTACCCCCAGGTGGGGCCTCTGACCACCTGGCCACCCTGCAGTCCCAGGCCAGGGTGAGGGGCCGTGTTCTCAGTGTCCCTGCCAATCTGAGCTGGGTCAGGGGCTCCAGGAGTTGTGGGGTGTCATAGTTTTCCCAGGCTGTTTGTGACTGGCAGCTGCTCCGGGGCTGCCCTGTGTGGGCTCCAGGCCCTGCCATGAGGGATATGATGCCATCCCTCCTAAGTGAGGTTCGACCCACCCCTGACCTCTACACACACACATGCACCGCCTACAAGGTGGTTCTGACCCAACAGTCACTAACCTAATGTCTAACAGGGAGTTACAATTACTGATCTGATGTCTAACAAGGAGTTAGAGAGGATTTAGTCAAAGAAGTCATGGGATACCCTGACTTCTTTTTGCCTGAAGTAGCTTCTGGATCCTGCCAAAGCAGAAACACATATTCTGCAAGAGATGTGGCTATGTAGTTTTCTGAGTCTCTTGGAGAATTTCTCTATTTAGTCAATTGCTGCCTTCTTTGAGGATTTTCAAAGAAACATAACTAATAAAATCAGCCTTTCAAAGCATGAAATCAAAAGCTGTCTAAAAGATGCATGAAACCTATTCAAGAGGGTCAGACTAATAGGTAGAGTGCAGTATTGTTTATAATAAAATATTTATGAATTACAATGTAACTACAATATTTTGAAACAGGGTAACAAAGTAGGTAATAATACAGACATTTTATCTGCCTGCAAAGGACGCTCAGGAGAGAAGGATGAAGTGCAAGAAGTTTCTGAATATATGTGAGACTATAATTACAACCATCTATTAGCAAATGCTTATGCTGTGGGTTTCACTGCTATTTGCATGGTCAATATGATTTGTATTGAGCACAATACACTTAATACAACACTCCTAGGAACAGATATCCTTTTTTAAAAGAAATGGTTTATCCATTTTTAACTGTGCTCTTTCCATCACACAGAAGATTTTGGTAGTTGCTTACAATTACAACCATACAATTGCTATTGAGAATGTTGATATGCCATTACTGTCAACCATTATTATGAAAACAGAACAAACCCCAAGGTTCATCTGCATATATTTTCATATAATTTTGCTTCTTTCTCAATCACAGTTTTCATCATTGCTAGCAATTCCAGATCTTTCATTATGCCCATTTAAATCCAGTAGTGACACAGTAAGAGTCTAAAGTAGAAATAATGTTTTCATTAATTATTGATGCTGAAGAGAATTCAATGCACTTCAGCTTGGGAAACTTGTCAAAACCAGAAAGGGGTAAGGGAGCAAACTCAAGAGGCTTGCACAGTAAGGATCTGGTCTGAGTTCAGAAAGAAGCAATAGAGACAGGAAAGGACAGGACAGGAGAGCAACTTGACATAAGGCTTTCAAGAGAACATGTCATAGTTTCAATTTATGGCTTCCTTAGCAACCATAGTATCTAAAGAAATTACACAAGTATTCCACACTTGTTTTCCACGTAGTAGAAGAAAAGTTCCCTATCTGAGTCCTCTATCGGGAGAGCTAGTAGAGCAGAGAGTAAGCCTAGCTAGTTTCTCCTGTAGTTGTGAGTTCTCCTAGCCTAAGTGAGATTGTTTTTGTTTGTTCTCTTTTCCTAAAGTCTTTTATTGTATTTAGTTTAAGTTAATTTTCTCCACATTTTAAGTTGTTTTTTTCCCTTTGCCTTTTCCCTTCTTTTCCCCTGAGGAGAGAGGGGGCCCCCTACGTCTTGTACATACAGTGTAAGTGTAAATATCAAATAATATAGTTTCTTATTTATTCAATTCAGTTTCTGTTCCATTTCGGTTTTTTCCAGTTTTTTCCCTTTCCTGGAAAAGCTTTAAGAGAAGGGAGAAGGCATACAGTCCAAAGCTAGCATACAGTTAAGCCAAATCTGCGACAGAACATGATCAGACCTGCAGGAACTGATGAGAGCGCAATATCTTTGCTGGGTTTATGTTGAATTTCTCTTTGCTTGCCTGGGTTTGTTCCAGGAATCTCTTATGTCCCTTGAAAACTACACCTCTGAAAGCCTGGATTTAGTCCTCAGAGTGGTTTACAGATTGGCTACTTATTTTCTGATAGGAAGCCATACACCAGGCCAAGTTACTGCTAATTACAAGATTGACAGGTTCAGTCCCTAGCTCAAAGATCATGAGAGCATTCTCTGCATTCTTTAGCCTTGATTACTTGAAGCAACATTTAAATGCAACCAAGCACGTTAGCAAAGAAACAATATAACCATCAAAGCAGCAAAGACTTAATTCCTATACATGCCAAAATTCCCTTCCAGCTCATTCTCCCTCATGGCTCCTTCACCCTGATCCTGGCACGTCTGTACAGGCAGGAGTGGTTTTACACAGTGCTGTCACCAAAGTGCAGCTGTACAGTGCTCTCCAGTTTGGGACTTTAAAACTAAACTCTGTCTCTTTCTGTGTAGACCAGGATTGAATGGAAGAGATGAAGTGTCAGAAGCAAGTTTCAGACTGGTCATTCTCTAGTCTCTTGTGACGTGTGTGAACGAGGCATTTCTCTGCCTGCTTTTTTGTAGTGGTAAACTTGAAATACAAATGTTTTGAGTCTGTCAGTATCTTCATCTTCAGTGAGTTCCCTGCCATCCTTCTCTTGTGACAGTCCTGCCACACTATGGGATGGACAAAGCTACTCAAAAAGCTCTGTGTGCAACCCAGAGGTGAAATATTTCCATTAAGGCCAACTTCATCCACTGCCCAGAAGAGATGGCCAGAAAAAAGATGAAGATTATTTTCTTCTGTGCCCCATCCATTGCTATCTCTATTTATATTGTCAGATTTCTTCAAGAATAGGAACTCCTATTGAACACAAAACAAAAACTGCACAGATAAGACCTGCCCAGGAAGGTCTGCAGAAAATGACCAGATTTCCGGAATAATATACATACATCCAGAGAGATGAAGCATGCAGTAAGTTGTAATTGGTACCATATCCACACACATCCAGTAATCTGGGGAGTTTAATTAAATTACTGTGTTATATTAAGAAAAGTATGTGATCATACAGTTAATGACAGAGAACATGCACAGGGAGAGGAGAAAATCTAGTCACATTTTCAATGTCTGGCTTTCCTACCTTCTGAATGATTAATGACATTTAGGATGCCTTAAGGTGTCATTTTTGTCTTCAAATTCACAGGTTGTTTTTTCTCTTGAAAAAAAGAGATGACTGCTGCCCCAAGCACAAAGGACCCTGAGTCAGTTTCATGATGTCTTGGGTTGAGCTGGCAAAATGCCAACTGCCCAAGAACAGAGAAAAAGGGTTCCTCCTCCCCAACTAGCCAAGAGAAAAAAAAAAGGGAGAGGAAAAAAAAACTTCTAAACCAGGTTTATGCTGAAACTAACAACATGTATTTATACAGAAAAGAGAAAATTAAGAGAAAACTACAATATAACACACACTTACACAAGTTACATATAACAATAACCTCCCACTCCCCAATTAATACAAAGTCTATTAGTCTAGATTCATAAGCGCTCTAAAAAACACCTAGCAAGAAACAGAAAGAGTAACAACAAAATATTTCTACTTCCTTGAACTCAAACAAAAGGCAAGGAGTGGCAATAGCAGGAGCAAGGCCTAACAGGGCAGAGCAACCGTAGCACATCTTCTCTGTACCTCAGCCATGGTGAAACTGACCTAACACCTCCCACTGCTGCATCATATCTTAGGTTTGCGTCATGTGGTATGAAATACTTCCTTGGTTACCCAGTCAGGTGACAGCTGTCTCTACCAATGCACATAGATTCCCTGAGCCTGCTAATTTGAGGCTTAGCTAAAACTACTACACATGATTAAATGCAACACACAGTTCTTGAAATATGGCAATATGTTCACTTCACAAAACACAGAAGCCAAGAGTGAATGCTTGAGATGAAAATTTTTGGGCCTCTGTCTTTGCTGTGCCATCTTTGTAAGCTCTGCAAACAGCTCAGCCCAATGTCTTATTCCCCAAAGCTTTATTCTATTCAGGAAAAGCATACATTGATCAGGATATGGAGCATATTTAGAATATGAAAAATGGATTTGCAATGACTGTGGTTGTTGAGGTGATATTTTTTAGTATCCCAGTAATAAGGACACTGTTCGCCACTATAGGTGCCACATCAAAAATGCAGCATGATAAAACAGTCAAGTAGTGTGGCAGATTTTTGTTCTAATCCACTGTAAACACAATTGTCCCACAATCAGGTTGAAGGACAATAACACAGATTACCTCAAGGGAGTATGTTTACACCTGTACTAATATCTATGGAAATGTCTAATCCATCCTATTGCCAGAATTTTTTATGTATGCTAATGATTTAACCAGAGTTGAAGGAAAGTTAGTAACAGACTTTTTTCAATTCAGTTGCTGTCAATACCCCACTAAAATGCAAATGACTCCCTTTCATCTCTGAGTCACGATATGATAATTTAATATGATTTGGTATGGAATATGACTCACTGTTGTTGAAATCATTGGGACTGACGTTGGAAGGGAAATGTGAGCAGGCGAAATGTCAGGTTAGCTTCTGTAATAAAACCAAAGAAGCTCAGTTTCTGAAGGGGGAGCTAGACACCACTGTGATTTATAAAAATTGCCTTCAGTTAGTTGCAGCCAAATATGTGTGTCCAGTGGGGAATAGGTTGGCTTACAGAATGAAAGGTAGATGTCATACCAAGTGAAAGCATGGTTGTCCACATCTAGGGACAGTCTTATCATGGTTTGGGAATCACCTAGCCAGGAAACAAGACTGTGGTCCCAAGTAAGATGTCATAGAAGACACTTGAAATAATCATTACAGATGTGTGGTTTGCAGCTGTTGCTGAGAAAAGGAGGGAAATAGCTTTCTTATAACAAAAGAGTCTCTTAGGAAAATACCGAATGTGATGCTGCTGGAGCATTCCCATGTCATTCAGTATCATTAACGAGGGATGGAAATTGGTATTGATGTTAGCTAGCATCCATGTGCAGGTGTGGAATTGGGCTGGCCAAGATGAAGATGTTTGAACTGGTTTTGAGCAAGAGCCGGCACAAAAATATGCATAGAAATGGGACTGTTATAATGACATAGACATGCAAATGTGGGGACTTGGACCATCTATTGATACATGCTCACTGAAGAGAGAGGCACAGTATCAAAGGTCTGGCCAGGAATACAAATGAAACATGCTTAAGCTTCAGGGGGAAAAGGGTATAGGGATAAGGCAAACTTCAAAGTGCAAGTAAAGTTACTCCTAATTTCTACTAAAACTGACAAGTTTATTTAGTCAGTTATGTCTGGCAGCTGAGAGCCTTTTAGGTATTTTGCAATCTGGTTGGGCTTCAAGGTGGGTTCTAGATGCTGTTCAGCTGGGATTCTCCCAGGTTAGGCTAATTGTCTCAGTGATTTACACAATTTTCCAAACAGAGATCTAGTCCTGCAGAAAAAGTTGATCTTTCCTCATTTCCTGTCTCACTACTTGAGGTGAAGCGGGAGCTCACCCTTGGGACTTCCATGGGTTTTGGCAAATGATTCAAGGAGAATACAAGTTGATATCTGGTACAGTGCAGCCTGTCCTTTTGGACAGGGGCTCCATCACATTGTGAAAGGATGATCACAGTCCGCCTTTCCCCTTGTGTCACACGATGCCAGGACTAACTCTTAGCAAGCTCTAAACAAACCAAGAAAATATGCCTTCCTGTCAGATATACATGGGGATATGGTTTTACATATTTAGACTTTTTCTTCTGTGATAGAATCAGAAATAAGCACAAAATAATTAGAAATTAATGTGCAAATGAAAGAGATGAGCAAGGCTTTTGGTCAGCCCGGATACAACTAGACATGATGGCAAAAGGAAGGCACTAGAAGATGTGAAGGTGAATGAGAAAGTTGAATGTTAAAGATGTTTTCCTGAAAGTGGGGGGGCCATTTAGCCTCTCTCCCCTTGCCACAGAAAAGCTATAGCTGCTCTCTATTTGTTGGTGCTGACTGTTGGGCTATTGCCTGGGAGCATCTCTCAGTCCCACAGCCTTTTTGCATAGCTCCTATTTTCTTCATGTCTTTCCTACAATGCACTTAAAAGTCAAATTTGAGCTTTAAATCCTGTGTGATTGATGGATTTTCTTTGGTTTTGCAATATAAGTTTTTAAAAATCAGCAGAACTCATGAATTTAAAAAAAACTCACATATTTAGTCATCCCAGAAAGTAGGAAAGTTTTTAGCTGATAGTTTTAAAAAACCCTCAATAACGAAACATGACAGGTTTCATCCCACTATCTGATTGCTCCAGAAACTTACAAAACAAATAAAAATAGTGGTTTAGAATGGATAGACTTAATGTAGTCTTACTCAGTGTTGTTTTTACTATAATGTTCTAAAATCACTTGCAGCTGAAAAAAGAGACACACAATGAAGCAAAATGTCACAACATAATATGTCAATAAAATCTTCCCAGCAAAATGAATCATTTCAAATATCTTCAAAACAAGATGGATTCACCTCTTGTACACTATTCTTACACACTACTCCCAACATGATTTGATCCTATCTGCTTGTGGAGGAGCAAACCATGGTTGTTTTACACCTAATTTGAAAATGTTTCTTTCTGGCCCTATTTATTTGTTTATTTGTTTGCTAATTGCTCAGAAATACACTGTAGATGCCCAGCAATGGCTTGCTTCAGGAAGATTATGTCTAGGTGAGTGGAAGCAGTTGAATTACTATGCTTTAAAACAATATAATCTCCTAGGAATAATCTCCTCAGGCAATTTGCCCAATTTGTGTATTAATGCACACATGCACATGCACACATACAGCAAAAGGTATTCTGGATATTGCCTTCTTCATTAATAGAGAAGGTAACAATTCTAATAAGTCTTTTCTTCTTTGCAGATTCTCTGGATTATCAGTCCATATTTCATTCACAAGATGTGGGAAATTGGTTTTGTTAAATTCTATTAACTGTAAAACAGCAGAGTGGTATACAATTAGTGGAAAGCTAATCAGTAGAAAGAACAATATACTTTATACTGAATAGGGTATTTCTAATTTATAGGTGTGTCTTTCATTTTGTTCCATCTTGTGAAGTACCTGTCCTGAAAATTCATAACATGGTCATTCTTCAGAAGGAAAAGATAACTTCCATGCACACAGTAACTGAAAGAACTGCTAAGTAATTTATTAAAATAAGGATGTGAAACGTTGAAAATGTGACTGTAAGTCAGTAACTGTGTGTGAAATACTATTCTCAGCAAATACATGTCAAGCAAGGAGGTGACAAAAACTTTGTTGTCTGCCTCTGTGCTTGATACTGATTCTGTGGTTTGCCTATGCCAGGAAATCATAGCTCCTGACGAAGTGCTTGGTGCCTTGAATACCCCTTCTTATCATTCCTTTCCCATGTTGTGTGACGGACATTTCTGATATCTGACAGTATGTTTAGAAAATAAACAGCAACAAATAATCCCTCTCTCAGTTTTGGTGAAACCAAGCACTTGGAATAAAAAACAGCCAGGACAACAAAAACCATTAGCAATGTGGAATGATGTACTCATATTTTAAAATGATATCTTCTTACAACTTCATAACACAGAATTTGCACCTGTTTAGACTACTCATTAGCCTGTAAATACATCCTATCCAAGAATGAAAAGGCATCCAGAAGAGTCAGATGATAGGTCTCCAGGTGTTATTAGCCATGCCTTTGTATCAGTATGAGTAGTTGTATTTGAATATGCTTGCTCTGTGTTTCTTGACCATGAAAGTGATTCAAGTACCCAATATTTTATTGACATTTGACTGTGAATAGCTGTTATCATGCTCTAAATTACTAACATTCATTGTAATTAGTTTCTACTTTGGTTAAGGATTACTTTGCATTTGGAAAAATGCTATGGTTTACAACTTGTTTTTCAGAAATTTATTTTCTTTTCCATAATACCACATGTTTTGAGTTTTCAACTTGCTGTATAATACTTATCCTTTGAGACATTATAATGATTATTTAATACCATAAACAGAAAATCTTACTAGCACAAAATTGCTATGTTGATTGCAAGTTGACTCTTGGAAACATAAATTGATTGAGCAGATGAACATTACATTAAACAAAGTAAGATTGCTTCCAAGGAATATTACAAATATATCCCTGAAAATGCATCAGCAAACTAACCCAGTAGGTTCCTTATTTGGTGCTGCAAATCACCAATTTAATTTAAATATGCATGGATAAAACTACCTACACCAGAGAAAAGCTGCAAGTTGTATTTAAACAAGCACTAAATCACAAATATTTAAATTTGTGTTATAGCCCAAAGCAAAGAAATATGGGAAATGTAAAGAAAGTGATGCTCTGTCTGAGCCATGCAATCCCTTGACGTATAAATTGATTCAATGGAACTTGGGCTGTTCCCTTGTACAGAGTTATGGAATCTGTTAGGTTGGAAAAGACCCCTGAGATCATTTGTCCAAGCTATGACCAAACACCACCATGACAACTAGACCATGGTGCTAAGGGCCACATTCAGTCTTTCCTTAAACACCTCCAAGGACAAATGACTCCACCACCTCTCTGTGTAGCCCATTTCTATATTTAATCACAAAGAAATTCCTCCTAATGTCCAACCTAAGCCTCCCTGAGCACAGCTTAAGACTGTCCTCTTGTCCTGTGCTGGTTGCCTGGGAGATGTCTCTCCGCCTCCTTTCCTGTAGTTGTAGAAAGCAATAGGGTCAACCCTATGCTTCCTTTTGTCCAAACTAAACAACTCCAGCTCTCTCAGCTGCTCGTTCACTAGCTTCATTGCCTTTCTCCGGATTTTTTAAGGGCAGGTTTTGAAGATCCACCTCAATATTGTTTCACATGAGTATTTCCTCTCCTTCACCCTGAGCAATGACAATCGTTTGTTTGCTTTTCTGACCAGATCGTTTCCTCATATAAACCCTTCCCTATGACTCAAGGATCCCACTGTAGTATTTTACATGCTCTGCATTCTCCTTTTTCAGATTTCTCCTCAAGCCTCACTTCTGCCGAGTGATAGCGGTTAGCGATGAGGGAATGCTGCCAGTAACTGGATTATCAACAATTACATCCTCCAAACAATGCCCATTGACAGGTTCAACATGTTCAGCACCATATTCCATTTCACTGTGAAATACTTTGCCCGTAGCACAGAGTGCAAATGCCACAAAGCTTGTGCAATCTATATGTACTTTCACAGGAGTCATTATTTTCCTCCCCAGCAGATAATAGACAGTCTGCAATGAATCACAAACAACTCCACTGAAAGAAAAATTAACATGGCAGTCACAGACAATAGATGACAAAAACGGTGCTCTGTTGTTATAAATAAAATATTGCTGAGATGAATCAATTTTTGTTCAAGGGAGAAGTTTTAGCACCATCATACATTATTTCCTCTTTGATTTGGAAACCGCCCTCAGGATCTGAAAGGGAACAAAGGCATGACATCTGTTTGTCTATCCAGGAGTTGTTATTCTCTATTGGATTCATAAAGACTTCATTCTCTCTGATTCCCTGCTCTCATGTGATCACAGCTAGCATTTCTCCACATCCAGAGGAACCCTCCTGGGTATTAGCTAATGAAAAGTGCTGTAATTCAAGAAATTCATGCCCTCTGGCTGCTATTATTTGCTTTTCTCTGGCAGCCAAACAAATATTGATATTTGGGGGCCTTATCTACTGGCAGAAATTTCTTTGGTCTCTCATATGGATGCAGATTAATAATGCATGTAATCCACTCACACTCAAAAGCTGGAATTTTTTTGTTGTTGATGCAAAACTGTTTTTTCTATTCACATTTTTTTTTTCAGTTAAGATCAATCTTTACCATGGCCTCATGTTTCTCCTGCTTTGCGTAACCACTGGGAATTAGATTGTCAGGGCATAGTGCAAATGTTATTCTATCTTGTATTTATGCTAAAAATCAAATACTTTTTTCTTCATGGGGAGAAGCCTGGGAAGAAAATGGGAAAAATTCAAAATTTCCTAAAATAGTGCAAAGATGTATTATTTCTCAAAACTATTAAAGCAAATAAAGAAACAAAAACCACCAGAAAAAGCAGCCAAAATTCCAACCATCCTGTAGTGTTGCTGCTGCATCAGACCCCCTGTAGCTGACCTGTGCAGCTAACACAGCTTGCTGCTCTGTAAGGGCACATCTCTGTCTTGCATAGATCTGAGGTTTGCTGCTCCTGCAGAGCACCAGTCCCATCCCAAAGCCATCCAACCAGTACACAAAGCCAAAGATACTTGGGTGATATTTAGACCTAGAAAGTCACAGACGTAGACATTTGTGTTGATGTTTTTTCTGAAAAATACCTGTTGTGATAGAAGTGACTGAAGCAGTGAAGAGAATAGGTTCAGATAGAATAGCTAATCACCTTCAAGAGAACCCCATTAATTAAGGTGTTTGTATAAGCTCTTTAGTACCATTTCTGCAGGTACATTTTCCCTACAATCCACATTCAGATTGAGCTTATAAAATCTATAGCAGCTACAGGTAGTGTGTTGTCAGAACAAGACAAGGAGAAGGAGGTCCTTCTTCTTGAGAACTTCCTTGGAGACAAGAGGGGGAAGCTCAGATCTTGGGGAAACTTTCAAAACCACCTAAATGAACGCAGCAAGATACATTGCTAGAAGGATGTTTGTCATACTGAGCATTTAAGCAGCACATAGATTCTTTTTGCAGTTTACTTAATATTCTGAATATGTCAGAACTGGATTTCATTTGCATTTGAAGGATATGATCAGAATAATATTGAGAGGAATTAATTCATCTCATCCTGCTTTAGCAAAGCTCTTTCACTACTTCATATATCAAGTCTGTAACAGTGATAGCTTCCAATTAATTGCTCTCAATGACATTTTCTTGTTCAATACCTTCGCACAGAGAAATTTCCTGCAGTCTTGTAACAACAGTCTGATCTATCTGGCAAATTTGGACCATGATGTTGAATACTATGATATGTGAAAATTAGTCAGTCAAGACAATGTTAATGGATTTTTGAAGATGATAATATTTTTTATGTCTCTTCAATTTGGAATGATGACTTCTAAAAATTGTAGGGGAAACTTTTCCCATTTCTAGTATGGCCCCTTCCCAGGATAAGGTAGCTCCTATGGCACTTCACTCAAACCCATCACCAGAGGTAACACCACACAAAAACCTAGAGTTGTTTTCAGATAGAAGTAGTCATGGCAATTCCTGTCCTTCAGGACTGTTTCCATGCTTCCTAAAGACCACTTCATCCCATAAATAATTGAATACAAGATCCACAGCCCTGTGTTTTTAATTCCTTACATTTTTACATAGAAAAAAATCAACAGAACAGGCTATTATTGAAAATGGACTATTGGCAACTGGTTGTAATTCTCATCTTCGCTCTTCTCAACTGCAAAATGATAATGAAACCATGTAGTGACTAATGTGAGAATTAAAGTTTTCATGATACCACCTTAGTGTATTTCATACACAGCTGAGATATTCTCAAATGCAGGAATATTTGTTTGTTATGAAGGTTTTTGAATGAAGTTAAGGCTAAATCAGATTCTTAGTTCATCCTCTGAGATTCTCATCTAGTTTGATTCACCAAGCTCAGGGAAAGTAGTTTTGCCTGTTGCAACCTTCAGCTGCCTTAGCTTAAATGCAAGATGAACACACCCAAATGTTACAAAGCAGAGCTAAAGTTTCACAATTAATATCTCAATTGAGAAGTTTTAGAAAATAATTTTAAGTTCTCAGAACTGAAAGAGTCACTTGCACTTATTTATAAAATCTTATCCTTTAAAAGTACTATTGAAAAGAACCCTGTCTTGAGAAATAGCTTCATTACTCTTTAGTAAACTCAAAAATGAGTGGTTATTGCTCATGGCAGGAGGCTTGGATTAGATGACCTTTAAAAGTTCCTTCTAACACAAACTGTTTTATGATTCTATGATGAAGCATTTATAATTCTTTTACTAAATTTATTTTCAATCATTTCACAAAGTATCTGAAAGTATAAACTTTTTAAAAATTATTTGTTCCACAGCTCGAGTCCAGAGCTAGGTTGGCTGTACTATTTGTTTCTTTTCCCACTAAATTTGGATTCCAAATCCTCAATATTGCTATTTATAACCATGTATGTTGCAATAATCCTTAAGAGCAGTAAGGATTGAACCGTAGAGTGTTAGATCAGCTAACAAGTACAGCTTCATGCAAAAAGTTGATTGTACACACACTTGATTGTAGACACCAGAAGGTATAGATGAAAAAGGATTTTACTGAAGAAGCTAAGGCAGAGCCAAGAACTGATCTCAGATTATTTGAATACAACTAAAACACACTGTAAAATTTTACTCCCAGAAGAAAGAAAGTTTGTATTTCAGCTCCTGTGCTGCTTAATAAGTGTGAAAAACAGGGCCCTATTATGGGCTTTTAAGTAAGAACAATTGCAATATGGGGAGGAAAACTGAGAAGTTGCTGCCTCTTGAAATTGATAGTACTGGTTTTGAGAAAGAAAATATTTAGCAGTAGTGAAAATTAATGATGCACAATTCTAGTACAACACCAGAATGAAATCTGTAGTATATTGACATAATTTTTACTTCTTCTAACTGAGTCTTCTGAATCTGATTTATTTCAGTGAGCTCTTGCTCCCTTGCAGAAATTGTTGACATAGTATGTTATAGCAATCAATCAATATCTGATTAATGAATGAAGATTTTTCATTACCTTCAAGCCTAGATTGAATTGCTGCAGCCATAATGGGAAGACAATATTTCACCTTGCTGTGGGAAACCCCCACCCTGTTTCCAAGCCCTGATATTTATTTTTCAGCTAGTTCGATTGGAAAGGAAGATTTATGTCCCCCCCTTTCCCGGCAGCAATTAGGAATGAAGGCAGAGGATTGACTGACTGTGGGGCAGCTGTGACATTGCTTTACCTCTGAACTGAGTGTGCAGTTCAAATCTTGACTGCTAGGGAAGGAGAAGGAAGGAAGGAAGATTTTACAAAACGGGCAGTCTGAACCCACAGAACTGATACTACTTTGTGTCTACATCAGCTGTGCTGCATCACTAAAAATGCAAGCCCCTACATTGGGCCTATCAGGTATCAAGTTGTTGTTAGGCTGCCAAGGACATCTCTATGAAATCTTTACCAGCTTCTGGCCTGTTATTATTAGGAGGCTGGAGAAGAAACAAGGTAGGCTCCCAAACTGCTCTACCAAGAGGCTTAAATGGTGGTGTCTCAGTTGTTTGCTGGTGGAAGCAGATGTAATTCTATTGCCCTCAGCAGCAATCTGAGCATCTTCTTCCTCTAGTTGCAACACACAATAGTGCTGTGTTTCTTCCTGGTTTTATCTTTTCCCTTTCCATATCTCTAGCTTCATTACTGAGAAGAAAAAATTCACCAGAGCTAATAAAGTCATTTTGCAGCACCAGCACTGGTGCACCTAAAGGGAGAGGAGTATCACTGATTCTTTTGAAACAGCACAAATGGAGCTGGTGGAGGTTAGCAACCATAGCAGCTACTAATTGCTTGCTCCTTCACCAGAGAGAAATATGGTCCTGACTTTAATTTTGTTGATGGGAGATTAGGAAACTATTTCCACAAGCCTGAAAAACCTTGTTTAAGTGTTTGTGTACCACAGCACTGACTTTTGAAAGTCTCCTGAAACTATGCACAGAGGTATTTTGAAAATATTATAAAACCAGACTTAAATTAGCTTAGTGCTCTGCAGGGCTATTCAGTGCTAAATCAAGCTCTTACATGTGAGACATGCCTTTTTTAGTTTGGTTTTTTTTTTTTTTGCACAGATAGTCACAGCAGAGGTGTGGTATTTCAGAGCTGAAGGCATTGGAAGGTCCCCTTACAGCATTGCTAGAGCTCTGCTTGGTCTGCAGCAAGTCAGTGCAGCTGCTCCAACACCCTTGACTGGCCCTGTCCAACTCCAGATAAAGTCTTTAGCCTCTGTCTCCAGAGAGAGCCCTAGTCCCAGTCCTGCACATTTGGTTGGGGTTGCACAGGAGAAGCCTGATCCTGGTCTCATTTTACAGGAGACTCTTTGTGGAAACCTTCAGCTTTCTCTGACTGTCTGCCTTGGCTGGGTACAGTTGGCCAAGTGCTGCTCATACTCCCAATCCCAAGTGCAGCAGGTCCTAGGAAGGAGAGGGCTTCCTGCCATGGAGGAGACAGGGGCTGAGAATCTTTGCAGCTTTGTTGACCTCCTTTCTCCTATTCCAGGAGAATGAAGCAACCAACACAGACACCTGTGCAGACTTCCCAGTGTGACTGAAGCCTCTAAACCCCTCACAAGTTCTGCAAATCCTGCCCAGGGCTGAGCAGCTCTCAGTTAGTGGCACAACCAGGTTCACCTCTCTAATGTCCTTGACTCCTATTTCTCCAGGCAGTGCTGTCATCAGTGCAACAATATACAGTACTTTTGAGAAGTGAAGGGTATTTCCTATAGGTACTAACTAGCCAAGGTGGCCCATTTTGCTGGCTATAGCTGGAAGCCAATATGTCTAGAGGAAAGTGCAGCACTTAATCACCCATTTGGGTGAAAATTTAGAGTGTGAAACTCTTGCCAAGTGGGATCAATTATTTTATTGGCTGGAATAAGTGATTATGAAGCTTTCTTGGCATAAAATTAACTATTTCTCTTTTCTTTTTCCAAGCACTGCAAACCTTTTAGGAGAAACAGCAACCAAGATAAAATGATTCAAGAGAAAATGATCCAAAGATCACAGAGCAATTTTTATACTTTAAAGTTATCTTCACTGTTAGAAACATGATGGGTTGCACACTTTAATTCTGAGGAATCAAAATCAATGCTTTCAAGAATTACTTTTTTATATGAAGTGAAAGTAAGAGCAATGACTGACTGTAAAAATGGTAAAGTACCTTCTCAATGCCAGAGATGGATTAGGAGCTAGAAGTTGACCCCTAGCTGCTTTTTCTGATGGTCTTTGTTCTGCAATAATCAGATTTAGAAAAACTTCTGTAAGGCAGTTGAAAGCAATTCTGCTATAAGCAAGACGTGGCAGGGAGCAGAAGTGAAGTAATTTATGGACAGCCAAAGAAAAGAGTAATGCTTTGGAAAAATTCCAATGGCTCATTCCTACCATCCTTTAGCAGCAGAGGATACAGCAACAAGGTTTTAGACTTGCAATTCTTCCTACTTTTTTACATTTTTAGGAGACATTGTGGGTACATTACATTTCATAACCTCCATTAACCTTCATAAACTTATAAATTCAGGCTGCAATGGGCCTAGACATGAAGTGGGAAGCAGAGGAGGAAACTCAAAAATGAGAATCCTTTCCCTTTAGACAGGCTTTGTTTTGTTCTTGTAAGTGAGCATATCTGGGAACCCCATCCCGCTCTTCCATAGGACAGGCCTGTGCTCAAAGCTGTTTGCTCCCTCCATGTTAAATCCCCTGCAGAGCCATGGCATGGCTGAAGGGGGCCAAACTCGAGATAGGAAGCACAGCAGGCTGCATCTAATATCTTTGCCTAAGGTATCTAATGCCACGTTTTCTCTGTCATTGCCATCAGTGATCCTCCAGGTCTGATGAAATTTGGCAGCCTGTTTCATTCTCTATTCTGCACTTATTTGTAGATGAACTGTCAAGAGACAGTCATGCCTATTTGAACAAAAAAGGGTGTGTAAGGATCTGGCCACTGTGAATCCAGAGAGGTTCTGTTGGTTTCACCAGCATTCCCATTGCTTATACTGGCTCACTGAGGCAGAAGACAGAGCAGGGGTTGCTGATGGTGAAAGTCAGGAGTACCTGAGCTGGAACAAAAAAACCCCACTCCACTCAGCTGAAATATATATAAAACTGCACAAAACATTACAGAAATTGTTTGCTTTCAGTGTCTTAGATACACAGCTGCTAATGCATGAGGTAAAATTCCCTGTGAGAAAACTAAGTGATGTCAAGTATTATGTGCAAAGCAGCCAATTCATTGCAGCTTTAATCCATACAATAAAATAAATGTTGCTGTAAGACTGGAATTACACAGAATCTGTTAATGTTTTACATTAAATTATTTTCATCATTAGTTTTATAATATTTACAAAATTATATAAAATGTATTTTCTGAAAGTGCTAACAACTTGTCTGTATAGCAAAGATTTGTAATGTACTAATAATTTGAATTATTTTGCATTCCCAAAGTCATAGATGTTTGAAAGAAGAGTAGTCAGTTATGTTCTAACCATGGTGCTGAAGTGGTGGGTAGCTGCTCATGGGAATAGTCCTGCTGAGTTGGATGTTATTGGTCATGTGAACACAGTTAGTAGTGAATATATGAGTGGGAAGAACCCAGGTTTGTCACACTGTCTTTGACAGGGACACTGCAGTTCCTTGGTGTTTCAAGGAAGAAACTAAAGCGAACCGCTTCATTTGGATTCACATGGGTCAAGATCATCCAGTGCCTTTACTATCACCTCAAGTTCAGTCACTGAAAAGGGTGCCAGCATTGACATTTGGGCCATCTAATATAAACCACATCACTGTTAGTTGAAAAAAAAAGCAGAAAATGTGTGTAGCATAGTGATCTTTATTTATTAAGTAACTATTATCATATCCATTCGCAAAGAATATATATCAGCCTGTGCTGTTTTATTAGGAATGGACAAAATAGTAACAAAATTTCTGCTTTCAAAGGAATGATGGGGAAGACAAAAAATCTGTTTTTCTCTGGGTGAATCTTTCTGGGAATTCAAAGATATATGCTGTAGAGTACCTTTATTTTAACTTTTTTTGTTAATTTGAAGTTTCCCCCCAGTTCCCATCCAACTTTTCTACCAGCTATAACCAAAATCTGCTTCTTTCCATGGAAGATAACATAGCCTGCCTAGCATGCCCAACCCATCTAGGAAGGGGGAGGACTTAATACAGTGCTTCTCAGGTTTCCCGAGGCATCTATTTCAGGTGTTCCAACAGGGAGTAGAAGTAGTCATTGCAGGACTTCCTACAGTGCTGAGATGCAGCTAGTATCTGCACAGAGCAAGCTAGTATGAGAAACCAGTGTAGTGCGGTAACTGTAGTGTAGTTGGTGTTGGATCTGTCTGGGATGGAGTTAACCTTCTTCATAGCAGCCCCTATGGTGCTGCGTATCAGATCTGTGACCAGTGTTGGTATCACACTATTACTAACCAGTGCTTGCAAAGTGTTGAGGCTTTCTGTTCCTCACTCTGCTCCCACAAAGAGTGGACTGAGGGTGGGCAGGTGTCTGGGAGTTCAGTGGATGTCAGGTGGCTAAAAGAATATTCCACACCTTGTAAAGATTATTGTATACCCTATGACATCATGGGCACCAGTAAAACTGGGTATTTGATCTTTCCAAAATAGTCATTGCTCAAAGATGAGGTAGAATGTCTGCTGGTGGGATGTCATGAGTGATTGCATTTGCATCGCTTAGCTGTTTTTCCTCTTTTCTTCTCTTTAAGTTGTCTTCATCTCGACCTATGAATTTTTCTTGCTTTTCTTTTCTGATTCTCTCTTCTATCCCAATAAAGAAATGAGTGATCAGCTTAGCTTAATTACTATTTGGGGTCAATCCACCTCATGCTATAGAGTAATTGTTTTTCTGGGCTGTGAGATTGCTCTAGTGAGATTTTCTGGAGGTCTTTCTGGCTTTTCTTGTAACAATTTCAACAGTGCATCAGGTACTTATGCTGCAAGATAGATGAGAACAGTAGTAAAACAGGCTTAACCAGGTACTTGTACTGGTGCACACAGAAACTTGTCTAAAGCGCTGCCATTCTTGAGGGGTACTCCTCATGTTATTTTCCATCTTTGAATATCTTTATATTGTAGTAGAACATTAAAGATGAGATGTGCATTGAAAAACAGCAGTACAGCTCTGTTGCAACATTAGGAAAACAAAGCTGTGGAATGGACTGCCCCATCTGAGGAACCAGGTTAAACCCTTTGTTTTAGGACTTACACAAAAAATCCTATTTTCTTGTTTCTTTTTATAAAGGAGAAAATACTGAATCAACTGAATCAATTGCAAAGTATTTAATCATGCTGTACATATTCTGCTTAAAAGACAGTGCCTCATTTGAACATTTCACACACATAAAAAAAAAAAGATTGCTATTAGTGAACTTAAAACTGTCTGGATGCAATTCTGTGCAATGTGCTTTAGGATGACCCTGGCTTGAACAGGGAGGTTGGACCAGATGACCTGCTGTGCTCCCTTCCAACCTTAACCATCCTGTGATTCTGTGAACTGCTTCTAAGAGACTTGAGACTCCTGAACTTTCCTACACATAATGAGTTCTTGTGTTTGTATTTATTTCTCAGTATGTAAGATGCATTTCTGTGCCTGGGTTTGGCATCTGTAAGCAGGTTGGAGTGGGCTGGCAGGCGACTCTCTGCCTGCCCCGGGGCAGAGGTGGATGGATTTCAGCAATGTTTGCCCTAGGCCAGCACAAAACAGGATCAACAATGCAGCTTGTGCTGCCGCATTCACTGTGAGCTGGCCTCTACTGCTGCTGTCCCTGTCTTTCTGGGGTAGTTCAGGGTTTCATATCTCACCTCTCCGTCCTGATTCAAGGCTTTGGTGGGATCTTTCCGCCCATCTCCCTTTTCAATACCAGGGGGTTGCATTTAGCTTGCATATTAAATGTAATTTTAAAATGGATACAGCCAGTCTGGGCATGTGAACAAGTGGTGTAAGGTCAGCTTTGCTAGATAATTCCGTATCATCATTGCTGTTCAGGCCATTAACCAAATTAGTGTGTGTCTGCCTCTGTCCTGTAGAAATGTAGTAGGTGCAATCAGGGGGTAATGGGGAGGGCAGGGAACTGCTCCATTTTTCCACTGATTTCCCTGTGTCAGATGACACAGAACATGTCCTGAACAGGGCAAGACTTAGCAGGGAATAGAGGGAAGGCGGTCTTTCGTCTTTTGGACATCCCCAGGAAAACTACAGTTCAGAGTCTCCATTGTTTCCCATAAAGACACCTCTCTGACACAAATCATCTGCTTGCTAAGCAAAATTTGCAAAGTCTGCTTTTGCCCAATGACAAGCAAATTTGTTTTTGTAGATAAACTTGTAATTACAGCACAGCTGGTGGGGAAATGATTGGTTTTAATTTCTCATTTGTTTGTAACTGTGATTTAATTACTGCAATCCCTGTTATCAGCTCCTTTAAACTTTTAATTATTATAGGGCATCAAGAATGTAATTTATTTCCTTTTGACAGAAAACTGCTTTCCACAAAGTGACAATCCATCAGGTGAAATTGTGGCCTTAGTCAGGTTATTCACAAATACACCACGTGTGAATAAGAATGACTGGAGTCAAATCGAATTAACAAGAGATCAGGAGATTGGAGGATGTTACTTATAGCTGTGGTTAGGAGTAATCATCAGGATAACCTCTGTAAAACCACACATGATTCGAGTGAAGATTTCCTTCACAGTTCCTGCAGAACAAGGTTTCAATATGAACACACTTGCCACATGGCAGAGCCCGTCTGGATCCATGAAGGAGACATGACATCAGCAAAATGCTTCTCAAATCATAGAATCACAGGGTTTCTTTTTTTGTGGTTAGACTAAATGTGAAGTAGTTTTTCTTATTCTTAAATTTTCCAGGCAAAACATACAAGAATCAAGAAGGGAGACACTAATACCCCAAAGTAAACCAAGACGAAACAAGTGTCACCTTGTTTACTCCCCCAGGTGACACAGAGTTGTTCCTTCCAAGCTGAGAAACCCACGGCTTACTTTACTTAGCATTAAACTTCTCTGTGCACCTGTAGTGGTTTAAGTGTTACACATTCTCCTGCTGTGCATTTGAAGTAAATGTTTGAGTCAGTAGGCAGAGAGCAGTGCATAATCCCTTCCTCCAAGAACTGAGTTTTGATATCTAACACAGAAACTTATCTCCAGAGCTAGTGTGTACCTACAATATGTTTTCCTCTGTGTAATTCTGTTTATTGGCTGGAATGATTGTTTCACTTTTGCTCCTCTGTAACCATGATAGGTATAAGTAAGTTCAGATCTCCCAAAGTCCTCACCCAGAGTCCACTTTCCCATCTAAGCCATCCCCGCTAATGTTGGTGTGGAAACAATTGCTGCAGGCCACAGGAAGGTAAAAAGGTGGATTTTGAGGCTGAGGCAGAATATAAAAGATGAATTTTATATTTCTACACAGTTCTTGGCGCTGCACAGGGTCTGTGGATCTCCTGCCCAGTACATTTCCCAATGGGCTGTGAATCAGGCCCATTGATTTCTTCTGAAAGATATATCTGACTTGCGGCAGCTGAACAGAGTATGCTACACTTTAGAAATTATTACATCAACAGTTCTGAAATGCAGATCTTAAAACCTGTAGAAAATACTAATTCTTCAAAGAGGAAGAACTGTACATGTCCGTTAGTAGTTTTCATGTAAGCAGAAAAGGAATGCATTTAAATTTGACCAATACAATGTCATTAATTTATCTTAAAGTGAGAAAACCCAGTCTCTCCAGACCAAAAATAGTGCAGAATCCAATCAAAATGCGTAACACATCTATATTCTGAGACATTTAATATCAAACATCTGTCTCTCCTGACACCAAAATGCTACCATGTGGATCATTCAGTTATTGTGGGGAGGAAAACCACCTTCTGAAAAGCTCATAGGGTGGAGCCATTGCTGTGTGTTTGTCCCATTGGTGGCAAGGCTGCTGGAGCTTCAGCTCAGCACCTGGGCATATGTCACTGTGCAAGTCAGTGAGGTTGCCCTGATCGCGCACACACCTGGATGATTTTCAGCATCCTGTGTTCAAATTCTTTTCTCTTTTCTCTGTTAGTTTTTGCACTTCTCCCACACATCTTGAGGGAGAAAGCACCAATATAGCAAGGCATATCACCATTACTCAATGTAGAGTTTATCATAGAATAATTTACATTGGAGAATATCTAAGATCATCAAATCTAATTGTTAACCCAGTACTGCCAAGCTCTCAATTAAATCATGGCCCCAAGTGCCACATCTACATGTTTTTTAAATCCCTTCAAGAATAGTAACTTAACCACTTCCCTGGGCAGTCTGTTGCAGGGCTTGACAACCCTTTCACTGAAGAAGTTTTTCCTAATATCCAACCTAAGTCAGGGGTGACACAACTTGAGGTAATTTCTTCTGGTCCTATCACTCGTTACTTGAGAGAAGTTCTGTTTAATTCGATGAAATAGAGAGAATTGAAGTATGTGATTTATATATTTCCTGAAGTGTGTGCTTGAGCACACACACAAAATTATTAGAAGTTTCAGTCAAATATTTATGTGAGTAAAAATCTAAACAGCTAAGGTACCTAAGATGTCAACTTTTTGATGTATCTATTACTCTTAACAAAATCAAACATGAATTAGACCTATACATCCTACCTTTGGACAAGACTGTTATGTTATTTTGAGTGCTGGAATTAATTTTAGGAGGTTACTTAATGGCACTGCTAAAACAAATAAATTTTACAGAAGAAAAGAACTGGCAGAACAGGACATGAAAAAAGAAAAAAGATATATTCATAAGGGATTCTTCTATTCATTTTTATATTAATAAATTAATTAGGAACCACACAATTATTGTGCTTCCAAAGGGCTGCTGCTTGCTTGCTAAGCTGTACAATGTAATGAGTTTATTATAAAATTAATGCTGCTATGGTTTCCTGAATGACTATCAGACATCTTTAATGAGAGGTATCTTATAGCTAACTTATCATCCCAGATTCACTGTTACNCTAAATCTGTGAATGAAAGCTCAAGACTGGTTAAAAATAATTGTATTTTTCTAGAATAAAAATAGAAAATTCATGCTGATATGTTCTTCTATGAGACAGGAGTCTAGGTATGGGTGCCCGAAATAATTATCCCTTCATCTGATATGTTACGAACACTGACATGCACCAGGTAAATATTTTTCTTCAAGTGAGTGATTGTAAGGAAATCATTAAGAAAAAATATGAAGTAAAAAATCAATCTGTTCTGTAAATGCCAAATATTATTAGTAATGGAATGAGAAAGCAGAAAGAAAAGATCCTCTATATGTGAATAGCTTTCCTGAGTATAATTAAGAAGCTGAATCAAAAAGGCACAATACTGTATCCTCTGAGATAAATCAAGATGTTGAGGAATGGATAGTTATCTCCTTGTAGCTCTCTCAGGAGAACACCATGTGTGCTCCTGCAAGTTGATTGTGGAAAACAAGCATTGAGGCTGTAGTAGTTCCAGTATCTCATGTAAGAAAGATACTAATAAATAGGCTAGAAATAAGAGAAAAGACACAGTGCAAAAATGACAAGACTGAAAGTAGTCTCGTTGCCACCTTCTCTAGCATGGCTAAAGAAACCATTTTCCCCAATGTTTCAGAACAGACAACAAAGTTGTAGAAGCTGACAGCTAGGAGCAAAAATGAGCCTAAATGCAGTTTTTATCAGTGAGGGTAACTCACCTTTGTAGTGATCTGCTAAGGTAATAGCAATTCACTGGTAATTTCTTTAATCAAAATGAGACTTTTTTTCTGAAAATCCTGCTACAACATCATTGCCAGAATGAGTTTATGAATCTTTCAAAAATATTTTTATGTCAATACACAAAAAGCATCTTATAAAAAAGTAACAACTGATTTTCTAGGTGAATAAAGAATTGAACTTGGACAAAAATCATCAAAATCAGTCTTTCCTTGGACTGCAATAGATGTAGATTACACTCCAAACATTTTAACATTGATACATCCCTCAAAAAACCCAAGGGTATTGAAGAGGATCTGGGTGAGGAGAAGCGACAGCTCTGCTTCTAAAGCAATGGGACATCTGTGTATGAAGATGGTTTCCAAAAGCAAATAGGGAGCCTTAAAGCTTCTCGNAAATTAAAATAAGCATTTAATTTATATTTCTTCTAAGTGCAGCCTTCTTTAAGGGCATAAATTCTTGATTCTGAATTTTCCCAAGTGATAAATTATTTTAGGTGTCTTATCGTGGATACACTTTTTGTCAGTGTTCTTCTATGACCATAGAGCAAATCCTGTTCAAAACAGTAGGATTTTTAGTGGCCATTACAATGTGAAGTTGGAAGTGGAGCAGGAGTTTTCTATACTCCATCTTGCAATGGTCTTTAACTTCTATCTGTGGTATTTTCCCAGTGCTTCCTCTCATGGACATCTAGTGGTAAATTCGAAGTTCTCAGCAGTCAGTTGACATGTCTGCCACTGTTTAAAGTTTGTGAGTTACAGGGAAATTTAGATACTTTCTTTATGTCTCCTTGGTGATGATAGCAGGCATTCTGGGCATCAGAAACAAGAATGAAACCAAGAGATAATAGCTGAGGATCTCACTTGTGCACTCTGGCTGGGCTTGGCTTGGAGGATATCATAATGTAAAATGGGTTCCTCTAACTGTGACCTTTTTCTGTGAAGTCTTAATGCTCTAGGACTTGGTTCTGCAAAGTATTGAGCCCTCTGAAACAACTACAAATGATTGCTGAGATATATGCCTGAAGACAACGTACTTCAGTGTGTTCTTGCTCTAGATGTGAACACCTGGCTTGGGTGAAACTAAGGGGAGCATCACTGTAGCAACTCTCTTCCTTTAGATGTGCTGCAAAGCACAGTCAGCTACAACTGATGTCAACTGTGTATAGTGGAGGGAGCTTTCTTACCCTGTCTGCATCATTCTCACCTGCTGTGTCACATGCAGGATCTACCTTCTAGTAGGAACAGAAGACTAGGAGGTGCTATCAGAGCTAGTCAGATATCTTGAATGAAAGATTTCAAAACAAACCAACAGACAAACCCATTCTTCAATTTGCTTCAAGTGGCTCCTTTTCTTTTGGTGAAATCTGGGAGAAAAAAACATTTAGAATATTTTGTGTCTTATAAAAAGAAAAAAATCCATTAACAACATTCCTCAAATGATAGGCTGTACAGGTCCATCACAAAAACCCACAGTGAGTCAAGTCACATCTTCCTCAAAGCAAGTGAGGAAGGAAATCAGGAAAATGTAGTCAGAGGAGGACTGTGCTGCCTTCCCCAGGAGTGGCAGAATGAATGGGCTCTGCTAGGATTATTTCTACAGGAAATCTGATTGTTTATAAGCTTTAGAAGGTGACATTAAAATGTTATGACAATGGGGACTACGAAGATCAATAGAGAAACTGATGAAATTAGATGGAGATCTTGAGGCACTGAATACATCTGCTCTGCAGAGACAGCGCATCACAGCCACATCAAGCACATACAGTTCACTGTTCACAGACTAATCTGTCCTCAGCTCCCATCTGGAAAGATCCCCCAGGAAAACACCAAAAGTGCCCAAAAGAGTCCCAGTCACTGAAGTCCCCTAATGGGTGGGAGCTCTGAGCAAGCAAGCTGAGCAGAGTCCGTGCTGAGCCCTGCCAGGGCTCACCGCAGCAGCATCACGCTGGCACTAGTTCTCCAGGGAGGGAAATCAATCAAATAACCATGCAAACTGCCAAGAAAGAACAGTTTCCTCACAGTTCTAGAACATCCTTCAGAGAGAAAGAATAGAAATACCTGTAACCATGATTGTTTAAGGGAATAAAAGTTAGTACATATACACAAAATTATTCTCCAGTTGTTACTTATCTGTCTAAACCTTCTGTCTCTTGCTCAGTTATATTCTGTAACCCACATTATTTCTCCTTCTAGTAGAATGCATTTTGAAAAAAGAGAGAGCAGATAGTGTGGCTTTTTCTTCCCCTAGAATATATGATCACATTTTTTCTATCATAAAGTGAGAAGTACATGTTGAAAGTTGGAATGAACAAGGCAGAGGAAATAACTTTGGTCCCAAATCATAATTTCTTAATGTAAAAAATAAATTCCTCTAATAATAATGCTAAGCACAGATGAAGAGACATAAAACATTACAGTAATATTTTGGGCTTATTTTAATATGATTCAGAGTCCAACAAAGCAATCTAGCATGAGCTCAATTTTAAATGTGAGGCCTGCCCTGCTAAAACATAGTAAGTACTGTGCCAGATCAGATCTTACTGCAGTAAGACATTAGGAAAAAAGGAGGAAAGATAGACATTTTATTCAAATAATAAACTGCAAATTTTGAATATTTGTTTCCAGATATGCCCTTTACAATATATTTGTAACACACAATTAAGATAATACTGGAATTTCTATAGGCACAGAGATTAGTCTGATCTGCTTTGGTGATACCAGAAATCAAATGTGTAATAATTGCAAGCGTAGACCAAGTGGAATTTCTGTTTCACCTGAAACAAGTTTTTGTGAGCCATCACCAATATTCCCTAGAAAGGTCTAACTGTATGATAAGGTATTAAATGATTGGGAATATAGAAATAAAAGCAAGGGGGGAAAAAGAAATAGGTAAGAAAAGAAATCAAAAGTTAAAACATTTCTCCAAAATTTTATTGCAACTTTTATACTTCATCTGTTAGGCCAAGCATAGAAAGAACTTTCCTCATAACCATGGTAGACAAACAAAGGACAGTAAGTGGTGTGACAAGGAGCTTTCAACCTGAGATGTCCAGGCAGTGGTAACCCAGTTCAGGAGAGCTTTCATAAAGTCACACTTGTCAAGGAGAGCAATAGACTGAATCTCAATCCATGGGAAAAAATATACTGCTTTCCTGCTTCCCTTAGGTGATTTTTTTAAACTAGTGTTGCTCTCTAAGCTACAATGCCTACATTTATTTAAATTAAACAAAAGTTCATGTATAAAGGTGAAATTGGAATATTAAGCAATATTAAGAAACAGAACCTAGATGCCATGTGGTACAACTGACTGCACTAAATAGCACATAAAACCAAAATTTCTCTCTTTGTCTTAATGCTATATGATTTTTCTACAGCTTTGTATAATTTTTATACTTTGTTGCATGAGCTTTTCATAACAAAAATTGTAATAATTTGAGATGTAAATCAGAATTAAATTTTCTTTAATTTTTTATACAAATTCTGCAATGCTGCTAGCACAATTCCTCTGCTCCCCTCCCCCCCCACACNTCATCTGATATGTTACGAACACTGACATGCACCAGGTAAATATTTTTCTTCAAGTGAGTGATTGTAAGGAAATCATTAAGAAAAAATATGAAGTAAAAAATCAATCTGTTCTGTAAATGCCAAATATTATTAGTAATGGAATGAGAAAGCAGAAAGAAAAGATCCTCTATATGTGAATAGCTTTCCTGAGTATAATTAAGAAGCTGAATCAAAAAGGCACAATACTGTATCCTCTGAGATAAATCAAGATGTTGAGGAATGGATAGTTATCTCCTTGTAGCTCTCTCAGGAGAACACCATGTGTGCTCCTGCAAGTTGATTGTGGAAAACAAGCATTGAGGCTGTAGTAGTTCCAGTATCTCATGTAAGAAAGATACTAATAAATAGGCTAGAAATAAGAGAAAAGACACAGTGCAAAAATGACAAGACTGAAAGTAGTCTCGTTGCCACCTTCTCCAGCATGGCTAAAGAAACCATTTTCCCCAATGTTTCAGAACAGACAACAAAGTTGTAGAAGCTGACAGCTAGGAGCAAAAATGAGCCTAAATGCAGTTTTTATCAGTGAGGGTAACTCACCTTTGCAGTGATCTGCTAAGGTAATAGCAATTCACTGGTAATTTCTTTAATCAAAATGAGACTTTTTTTCTGAAAATCCTGCTACAACATCATTGCCAGAATGAGTTTATGAATCTTTCAAAAATATTTTTATGTCAATACACAAAAAGCATCTTATAAAAAAGTAACAACTGATTTTCTAGGTGAATAAAGAATTGAACTTGGACAAAAATCATCAAAATCAGTCTTTCCTTGGACTGCAATAGATGTAGATTACACTCCAAACATTTTAACATTGATACATCCCTCAAAAAAACCAAGGGTATTGAAGAGGATCTGGGTGAGGAGAAGCGACAGCTCTGCTTCTAAAGCAATGGGACATCTGTGTATGAAGATGGTTTCCAAAAGCAAATAGGGAGCCTTAAAGCTTCTCGAAATGAAGTCCATAAGGAGTGTCTATAAGGAGTGTCCATAAGGAGCAGACAGTGGTGGAGTGTCTTGAGATATTCTTTTTAGTGTTTTCGCATCAGGAGATGCCACCTCTTCAGAAATGAGGTGTTCAATGGAATATAGGTTCATTTTGTGAAAGTTTTGCCATAACCACAATGCGATACTGAGCATGGAAGGGCCTGGGCAGCCTTGTTGGCTGTTGAAGGAACACCCTCCATCACTTATCCCAGAGCCAGGGACCCTGTGCAGCTGGGAGGGCTGGAATAACTGTCTGACATGGATGAGAGACAGATTTTCTGGGATATTTCTGCTCTGAATCAATGCTTGATTCAAAAGCCAGTAAGACTCTGGAAAAGCCAGCTGCTCACTTGAATAGGAACTGTTCTTACCAGTGGTAGTTGCATCAATCAGGGGACATACAAACTCATAAGTACCATCTCCTTACGGAAGATAGACACATGGAATGTTTTTAGATGGATGTATCTAGAGCTATGTGGTACTGAGGAGGTGAAATAGCTAATAGTTTATGTCTAACTCCAAAAGTCAATTCCATGTAAAATTTATTTTCTGAGTAGAAAATAAGAAGTTATATTTTCTGTTTTCCCTCTCCCATGTGGCTAAAATGTTAAAAATTGATCTATCTGCATTTCTTAGGCACTTACTAAAAGTACTGCTAAGGGCTCCTTTTTCTCCCCAGTCTCTTCCTCCCTCTCTCATCTTCCCCTGCAGAAGGACCTGGTTTCTCCAGTAATTTTAGGTATTACCAGTGTTTGGTAACTTCATTGCCTGCTGGGGTTAGGAACACCTTTGCACAACACCACAAATACCTCTAAGAGCATCCTCCCACAAAGCTGTCAACACATTCAGTACAAATACACCTCACTTTCTCAGGTACTGACTGAACTCTCCAGTCCTGCAATGCTCAGGCTGTGTGACAGTGCCTGTCACTCCAGCTTTCTAAATTATTTTCCCTGACAGCCGTTTTTCAAGAGCTTTCTTGTGTTGATGTTCAAGGCTGATGTGTTATTGTAAATATTACATGGCATTAAAAGCTTGCAGGTAGTTTTCTTTTTATTTTCAGCATTTCCATCATGTGCTGTTTTGATGGAATACTCGAACGAAAACTGAAGAATTTCCGCTTAACATCTGAGCTTCAAAATTAATTGGTGCCAGGTCAGGTTCTGAATTTGAACTAACCTATGCATTTCCTTTCTTTCCTTCTTCTCTTAGTTTTTCACCTCATCTTCACTCCCATGGGACAGCATGATTTTTCAAAAGCTGTTCTAATGCTTTTCCCAGCCATGCTCAGTACATTGCTAGAGTTAGCACAAAAGCACATAGAAGAATGAGAAATCAGAAAAATCCACTCAGACACCTCTCATTTCTTCTAATGTGTCTCAAAATGCCACAAATTAACACAATCCATCTTGGAGAACTGGTCCAAACACTGCACTTTCAAAATGTAATGGTTGTGAGGTTGTTCTTGTTTTTTTTGAAAAAAGGAGTTTTCCATTATGTTGTTCATCTTTCAATAACTGTAAAAGCCCAAGGAGAGTTGTTTGGAAAAATTAGCTTGTGTTCTACTCTCTGTCCTCACACATCTTTCCTGACTTTGTTGTTGCTAACAGAGAGCAGGAGTGATACAGTGGGCTCATCCAAGGTCTGCACTGCTGCTATCACTTGCTCTCTACCCCTAGACCTGCCTCTCCATCCCCCAGATCAGTGCCAGAGAGATAGAGGTAGCAAGAAGCATCAAGAGGTTTTGAGGGTCCTCCTGGGCGGGTCCCCTCTACCTGCCTTGGAGTCTAAACAGGAGTTGAACCTTGATGATCCTTTGTAGGTCCCTTCCAACTCAGAATATTCTGTGATTCTGTGATTCTGCGATTCTGCACACCTTTTCCTTGGTAGAAGGGTAAAAGAAACCAATAAGTGGCTTGGGGGAGAGAAGAAAATTCAGACAAGCTGAAACATTTCAGGAAGCAGCTTTGGAAATGAATATTTTCCCCCATACACTATTACTGTACTCCAGTCAGTCCATTTAAACATTTAATTGTCTGACTTCTCCCTGCATGAACCAAGTCTGCTCCTGACTGTGAGTCTGCACTCTTAAAATACTGCTTAAAAAGCCACTTCCACTCTTTACATAAAAGAAACAGGGAGACAGACTGCCTGTTAACTGAGCAGGAGAAACCTGTGCGTCCAAAATAGATAACACCAGCATCAACAGAGCTACCAGAAGGTGAATTCATCCACAGGCCTCAGAGGAGTCATCAACACAGCAGTTTCTGTCAACCAAACCCTTTTGAGCTTACCTGGGTACTACTCACTGCAGTCAGCAAGCCCTTATATGTCTTCTGTTGATTGCGGTGAGATTGCTGGTGGAATGGCTTACCATCAGGAAACTGTCCTACAGACTTTGCTGCTGCAGGAGTCCACAGCACTATATGGGACTACCTTCTGTACAGTATGGGTGTGCAGAATACAACTTGGGTGGAACTGTTTCATTCTCCTAAATAGCCTCACTGCTGAAACACTGACAGTTTCTGTGAGTTTCTGCTGCATAAATGACATCTTTATGAGCTTCAGAGGCATGGGGAAGAAGTCTGTATTTCTGCTTAGCACTAAAATGGCAGTTAGAACAAAGCAGACAATGTGTTTGTAATTCTGTCAGTGACATTATCTTCTGCATAAAGTTGCATTCAAATTGGCTGGCATAGAGGAACAGCACAGTTGTGGATGAGGAACTCCCATTAATCTTATTCCTTTCCTTGTTATGCTGGTTTTGGCTGGGGCAGAGTTAATACTCTTCACAGTGGCTAGTATGGAGCTGTGTTTTGGATTTGTGCTGAACACAGGGTTGAGAATACAGAGAAGTTTTTGTTATTTCTGAGTAGTTCTTACTCAGAGCCAAGGCCTTTTCTACTTTTCATACTGCTGTGCTGCCACTTTGTTGAGGAGCCTGGGGGTGCCTGAGGGTGCACTGGGAGGAGACACTGCCAAGACAACTTACTCCAACTGACCAAAGGGATATTCCATACCATATGACATCACATACTGTATGTGAAGCTGGAGGGAAGAAGGAAGAAGTGGGGGACGTTTGCAGTGATGGTATTCATCTTCCCAAGTAACCATTATGGAGATGGGGTCCTGCTCTCCTGGAACTGGCTGATCACCTGCCTGTCCATAGGAGGCAGTGAATTCCTTGTTTTGCTTTGTTCAAGTATGTGGTTTTGCTTTTGCTATTAAATTGTCTTTATCTCAAAGCAGGAGTTTTGTAGCTTTTGCCCTTCCGATTCTTTCTCTGATCCTACCGGTAGGGAGGTGAGTGAGCAGCTGCATGGGGCTTAGTGTAAGCCTGGAGTTAAACCACAGCACTGTACTTCTTCTTCTGAGGCCCCTGAATGCTGTCTGGCTCAGAAAGCCATGGAGTTTAATTCTGGCCTTGTAAAAGAAAATCGAAGAGATGGTAGCATGGTGACTGTAACTACCAAATCATGTAGATACAATAATGTTCTGGCTGTTTGAAGATGTGAAGTGTGTGTGGCCTCAGGTTATTGCTGGAGCAAACCCAGGTAACTCAAACTGAATAAATATTTGTATTGCTTTATTTTGAGTATCTAGCTTTAAAGACTTTTTTGTCACCTTGATCTACTTTTTTTAATAATCTGTCTTTTCAGCTGCACTGGGTCTAAGAAAGCAATTTCTCTGTGCCTGTGGGATCCAGCTCTTAGGAATTGGATTCTCAGCTGGATCTTCACCAACTTGAAACAGTTGATATTATATCTAACAGCTTTAGCCCTTTCTGAGCTCCCTGTGAAAACCTAACTAAATTTCTCACCTTGGGACTTCATGAGGCACCCTGGTCTTGGTGCAGGAAGCAAGCTCCTTACAAGAAATGAGAACTTTTTTTTGTTGAGAAGACCCTGATATGATAGGAGCAGATGACAGTCACATACAGTGATGATTGATGATGATGATGATGATGATGGTACATTTGGCAACAGACAGGCCAGGAGGTAGGATAGCTTAAAGGATCCAGGGTTCATTGCTTTTTACACTTGTGTTGGGTTACGGAGGAGAAGTGCTATTTCATGCAGCTTGGCTTCCTGTTTGTCATTCTTTCCTGGTACTTTATTTGGTATTGCCCTTGTGTCTCTTTCTTTCAATGTCAAGAGGGCAACTTGCTCCCTTGGTCAATATGATCTCCAGCAGGGCTGACAGTCCCTTGTTGCTTCAGAATGTTTTATGATCCTCTGCTGCTAGCCCTGAAAAAGCCTCTCTTTGGGCTGAAGGTTACCGGGGGCCTCTGGCATACTTTCCCACCCAGATTATTCCATGAATCTGTGAAGGAGACATTTACCTCCCAACCAAGCAGGTGAAAGGTGGATAAGCACTTCAGTGGTTGGAAGACTACAGACTCTCTCAGAAAAGTATGATGGATGATTTAATGAATCATTATGACTGTGTGGGCTCTGCCTTTCAGTGGGTGAGATCTGTTTCATTCCAGCTTTGTCTCACATTATAAAGAAGGAAAAAAGTACTCCTTTGGAACTTTTTATTTATATTTCATAATAAAATCTCTGACAGCTGAAATAAAGCCATTCGTGGGTTTATTCTTTTCAAAATACAGACTCACACTCACAGACAAGTAGAAATTGTGAGAAAAGAAATAGAAGATTTGGACTTAGAAGGAAAATAACTGATAAATCACAATGAAGTGGGAAGATGGTGGGCAGGTGTCATGGCTTTGAGGATCAAGGCTGACAACCATTTCCCTTTGTTCGTTTTCTGCCTCAGCTGAGCAAAATTCAAACTAAGTAGGAGGAAAGGCCATGACAACACCATCATGTTTAGAGGGCAAGAACCAATCCCACTAAATGTGATTTTTCAGAACTCAGGGTACTAGTCCTGTGGCAAAATGTTACACCTAGGCAAGTAATCTCTGAAGCCTCGTAGAGTACTTGTCTGGGTTTCTGGTGCCAAAGGAGTGTTTGAAGGACTCATGAGATATGACTTCAAAGACCTGCGGTCTGTTTATGCCTTCACAGCTGGGCTCTGCATCTACTTCATCTTCCTCTTTCCTGTAAGTCACTGTGAGCTTTTGCTTGGCCACAGAGAGAGGGTCATGGAGAGGCAATTCTGATGTCAAAGAAAGCCTGAAGAAGGAAAAATGTTATAGATTGTGCTGGGGAAACACATCCGGGAAGGAAGGAACTGAATCACAGAGGAATAAATGGTATGTGCTGTATGTGTTTTAAAGTATATCCCCAATTAGAGAAAAGGAAAATGTTGAGAACCCAGCATAACACATGTGAGCTCTCTTCTCTCTTGTGTTATTCTTATGCTATGTGTCAGACCATAATAATATGGATATCAGGGTGTTATACAATGGGCAAAATATACCGGTGACGTAGGTGATGAAGATAAATGAGAACAAGAAGGAAAATGTCACCTGAGGATCAACTCCCTTGATATTGCTGTTATTTTACACCCTTCCAGATTCTGTTTTATATCTTCAATGCCAAAAATATTTGATTTTTTTTTAACCTACTGAAAGTTAAACTTCCTACATAATTCTAACATTTTAAGGAATTAAAACATTATCAAAGATGTTCAAGAGAAACCATTTTTCTATTTTATTTGTTGTTTCAAGATTCACATACCTTATTTTCAGCTGAATGCTGTGAGATGACAGTTAAAATCTTGCAAAAACCTATGTCACAAGAACTGCTCAAGAATCCATGATTCTCTCATGTCAGAAAATCCCTCTGTCCTTGACTCACTTTCTCCTTGGAGTTTCCTCGATCATCTCCTCTGGGAATGGTGCCAGCATAGCTGGATGACAGCTGGGATGGCATATGTCCTGGAGAGCAGAGGAGGTGGTGTGCTGGCTGATCTCCACAGGCATTGCCCTTTTAACATTTTTACCATTACACACTTTCACTAACCCACTGCAATAAATGTGTGGCAAGATTCCCTCCAGCCCATCTGCAGATGAACAATCTGATTACTGAAAGAAGTTTCATTAGTTCCTGAAAAGAGGCAAGACTTGAGCCTTGTGTGCAAAGGGCTGTCTTAGTGAGCAGTTAAATGGAGATTGCACACCTCGTAGCACACGGGCTGGAGAAGCCTCTGCTACTGTCCTGACATTGTGCACTGCAGACTCTTTGTGGTTCACAAACACTATCCAGCACCACAGTCTTGCAAGTCAGCTCATCTCATCCCTGCTCACTGATTTAAGACTGAACCCACAGGTGAATATTTCAGCTCCAGGCAAGGCAAGGCAGTGACTCAGCAAGGGGACCAGAATACCTCCATTGTGTTTCATTACCTGTCTCGGAATCCATAACAAGGGATACCATTATTTCATCCAAGCAGAGTTTTGCCTATCCGTAGTTTCTTTCTATGTTGAGTGTTAAAAAGCTTTTTTTGTTGTTCTTGTTTAATTATTAAGCTTTTTAAAATGATGCAGCTTCTCCAAAGCCTGTGCAAGGTGCCTGAAAAAAATGAGATGGCTTTATGGAATGAAAAGCCAAATGTAGTGTAAATGCTTGTTTATAACAAATTATTTCATCTAATGATAACAGAGCACTCACATGCACCAAAGCTAGGTTTGATTCATTAACTTCCATTGTTATTGATCAAAGACTTTATTTTTTTCTAATCTCACACGTTTATTAATTCTTAAATCAAGTATACATTATTTTGTTGTTTCTCAGCTGAAAATGCATGTTTTGAGACCAATTACACTAAAGTATGGTATGTATTTCTCATTCTGGTAAACAAATGCAGCAAGATTTTTGTGAATATATTTCCGTGTAGGAGTCTGCATTTCAGTGCTGTTTTACTGTAATGAATATTTTGTCACTGCTTTCTAAGATATGTGGCTGTAATTACTTGCTTGTCTCTGGATTTTATGCAGTTTATTTTTAAAAAGATTTCTGTTTGATTTTTTTTCTTCTTTAAGAAGAAGAAAAATCTGAATATTGAAAACAGGGTTATTTCTTCTGCACTGGGATTTTCTATCTTTCTCTTTGGAAAAACTGAGATAAATGAAGGAGAGCCAATTATTTACAAAATCAAATTTGAAACTAGTGAACTGAATGGGTTTTCCTAAACACTATAATTTTCCTTAATTTTTTTGAAAGGTTTACATTTTTATTGCTATTTTAGTAAAATTAACCACTTTGATGCAGTCTTACAAATCAAGTGTCATCCAAGAAAATGTGGACATTATTCAAAATATTACCTACAAAATACTTTTTCTATCTCCCTCAGCATTCTCAGAAACAGAATTGCCATGCTATCATAAGAAAGTTCCGATATAACTGGTGATGTTACATTCACGCTTGGTTGCAAATTGCACTAGGGAGTACATTCTGATAATATTTCCGGATTCATTTTGATGACTCAAGAGGTCTGGATAAGATTTGAAAGAACAGGTGGTTTTCTAAATGCTTCTTTTGTCCATCTCATTATTACTTAAAAATCACTTTATATGGAGTAGATTAAATTGGCCAAATGTCCAGATACATTTCATTGCTGTTGCTATGCATATTGTTATTATTAACATTATTAATAATAAAAATAATTACATGGAAAACATCAACCGTAATCATGGCATCAACAAAGTAATTTTAAAATATAACGTCTGGTTCTGCTTTCTCTTTCTATCTTTCTGCAGAAAACTTGTCTTAAAATAAAAAACCCCTGAGAAATCATAGTAAAAGCAAGGTACATTACTTATGACAACAAAGCAAACAAAAGCAATGCAACACCATGCTAAATGTTATGGTAAATTTTTAATTAATGGAATTTTTAAATAAAGATTTCTTTTTCTCCTAGACAATATTCTTTGGAACAGAACTTTTAATCAGCTGACTAAAAACTTTAGATTTTCTTCTAGAAAAATGCCTTTTACTGAAAGCTAATAAGTTTTTGCATAAACAGGTTGGTTTTTTTCAAAAATGCTCTTAAGGAACATAAAGAAGTTGAACATTCTGAATAAGTTAAATGTTTCATTTAAAACAACAGGCAATTTTATATGTTCAGATTCTATGATTTTGCAGAGCAGGGTATAAATTAAAGTCAGAATTAATTATTTTTGTCCTTTCAAAGGAAGCATTTAGCTTAGTCTCCACTACTGTTTGTTCAGAACTACGTTTCACTGGGGTACATTTCTTTTCTTAATTGCTTTTTGGAATGGAAATATTCCAAATCATGACATCATTATGAAATTAACATCCAGCTCTACTTTGGGACTTGCAATAAACTTGTTATACCAGGAATCAGACTAAATAATCTATACAGATAAAATTCAGCAATGTACCTGTAGGTATTTTGTACAGTCAAGGAGTAAGACTTGCTGATTTGGAGCTCAAAGGGCTTTTATATAGAATTAGAGTTAGGAAATGTCTGAAGAATATGTGTGCTTCAATTATAGTCAAATCCGAGGAGATAGTTTCATAAAGGTATATTTGATGGGTTGTTCTTTAATTGTTCAGCTGCAGTTTGTAATCAACATTAGACATTTAGGAAAGTACCAACATACTATTTTATGGTATGTTCTTTTTTATACGTTGCCAAGAGAAATATCAAGGAAATTTCATAAAGAGTAAGACTTAACATTAATTTCAAAGGGCATATTAATTTAAATTCTTTTTAGACAGAAGCTATCTCCAAGTGGTGCAAGTTGTAAAGACAATTACCTTCAGTGAAACAAAACATGTTGGTCTGCACTTAACAAATATTCATTCCTGAAGTGAATTGGTATCCTTGACACTTTCCAGCTATGTAAACAAGTCCTACATAAATATGTCATACCTTACAAGCTGATGTAAAATATGTGTGTGTTTTTAATTTTTTTAGTGATTGAAACCAAGGCCCAGACTGAGAATCTTTACTCAACAGTAATTGCAAAACAGTGCTTTGACTTTTTAAATTATCAGAACTGACTGAGCCCACAGAGAGGAACCACATTACTTTACTGAGTTTACTCATTCCAAAGTTCTGATGCTTGTAGAAATGAAGATGTGGGAGAGCAAAAAAAGTATTTTCTAAATATAATGCACGTCTTGTAAATGACAACAGTGTAGTCATGCAGAGTGTCCCCTGCACACTGAGAACACTGTAACTCAGAGCCATTGAAGGCAATGGTGTAGTTAGTCAATTATTATACTTTCTGTAGAAAGACAAGAAGCTTTGCAGTATATGCAACATCCTATGTCTTTCTCAAGCATTCCATATTTATCTGAGATCACAAAAAAGCAGGAGTGAAGGTTATTCTTGTCTTGACAACTTGGGTCCTTTACAATGTACTCTCCAAAGACATATAAGACCTGTAGAAAGGATTGTACTAACCCTTTCCTGCTGACTATGGACCAGTTGGACTGACAGATCACCTGCAGACATGTTTGCAAATGTTCACTTTCTTTCCAATGGTGAGAATTAAAGCTTATAAGTATAATGAGAAAATGCTTTATTACTTAGATTCATATACACAGGGTAAAATGTGGGGGATGGGGAAAAGAAAGCAAAAGCAAACCCAAAGAGAAGTAGATCAGGTATGTGTTTCAAGCTGATAATTTTTTCAGTGTAGACCTGAAGTCCAGAGCAACCTTAGAGCAGGCCAGGACAAAGTAGAGTAGAGTAGAGCAGGTGAGAGTGAAGAAGAGGGAGAGCCAGTGTGTCCTTTCCTCTTCTTCAGGATTAGCCGCTTCTGGAAGAGTTCCACAGGGGGACTACTCTGAAAAGCAGATGTGGCCCGTGAATAAGAGAATCTTCTCCAGAGGTTTTGATTAGCTCTTACAGGGGACAGTTCTAATGTGAGAAGAGGGAAGGACTGTTTCCACAATGAAAACACTGTGGTCCAAGGAGGTTGGACCATTTTAGCCATCAAGTTAAGAATAAATTTTCCTCCACTTCAAAAAAACCCCACACACTAGAAGTGTGCTAAGATAGTGGAAGGACTTTTCACACTGCCCTAAGAAGGAGAAACCCAGTCAGGGAGATCTTAGAGGACCCACAGTGTCTCAGTCTTGTTGCTCTCATTAGATACTGTAACAGAAATGACAAAGGCCACAGCTCTCACTCTGAATCACCATCTGCAAAGTAATTGCATCTTCCAGATTTGATTCTGGGTGGCTGGATTGGAGTTCATCCAACAGATCAGTTCCTGGGGGACTTCAGAGGGAAGGAGTTCTTTCTTCATCTGAATGTGGTTGGTAGGATCAGAATAAATGTACAGTTTATCGTTGTGTTTTGTATTAACACTTGTAACTGATGAGCAGAATAAGCATACACAATTGCCTCTGTAGATGCACACATAATGTATAACTCCATTAAAGAACATAATTTATCTTCAGTTTGCCTTTTTTGCCTCTCATCTGGAATACCCAACAACCTAAAATAGTGATAAATAAAAACCCTCAGAATGCTAGATGGTATGAGAACAAGGTGGGATCTATCTTAATTCTCTTCTGCCAGCTAAAAATCTAGTTTTAAATGAAAAGTTCTCCCTTGATTCTTTGAAGTAACTTCAATTATGTCTATTTGGGACAAGACTAAATTTAGCCCTTGAAATTTGAGAAACTCTATTGGCACAAGAAACTAACTCCCAGACTCCTATGAGTCTAGAGGCTTCTATTTCTCAACGCTACAGCTAAATATGCAATTGAAAACCTTAGATCAAAGTGTTTGACTGCATTTCAGTCAACAGGACTAATCCCATTTACCTCATTTATATGAAGATTCTCCTTTGTTTTCACCAAAGCCTAACAGGTCAGATGCTGGACATTATGTTGCAATTAATACCTGGGCAGCAACAGGATTAAATATCCTAAGCATAGAAGGAAATATATCAGTGAGTGACAGGGTAGTGAGAAGCAGGAGACAGACCATTTTCATGTCAGATAGCCAACAAGTTCTACAAAGTCATGTACATCTTCTAGATCTTTTCAGAGACCATAGGAATGATGGTCTCAGTGCTTCTCAATCCAGGGCAAAAAACCGGTTCCCATACATTTCCACCTACCCTTTCTGCCACAGCTAAGAGACCAGATTCTCAGTCACTGTAGACTGTAAATATCTACTAGTACTAAAGCTGTACCCTTCATGGGAAGCTGAGAACTGCCTCCAACTCTCACCTGTAAAAATTTTAGCTTCCTTTTTTTTCACTTCATAGCAGGGCTCACCTTTTTATTTCTTGGCTTCTGATCAAAGACTAGATATTTACCAAAGAAGCATGGAATTTGGATGATTTGCAGATAGCATCCCATGAGAGAACAAAGAGCTTCATTTAAAGAAGGTAAGACAATAAAGATATTTCAACAAGAAGTCAAACAACGGTCTTCCAACAGGGAGTGCTAAAAGACTCATCATACCAGAATATGTCTTTGTCAGGTGGCTTCATGATAAGTGACAATTTCAGCTTGGAGTATTTCACCAGCTCTATCTCTTTCATTGAATACATGAGGCACCTGATCTGTTACTAGTCATATCAAAATAAACAAACACATCTCTAAATCAGCCCAAGAATGCGAGACAAGATATATTTCACTCAAAATTTTGTGTTCTTTCCCATCTTTTATCTCTCTTTTCTGAAGATATGTCATCAAGAAAAAACATGTCAGAAGTGGATATTGTGACATGTACAATGTCAGCTTTGCTTTGCCTTTCAAAACTACTTTCAGGATCTCAGCTGCTTCCAAGGACCACTACACTCATGTAAGGAACTGACCTTTCTTTACAATCCAGGAGATTGTAAAGAAAGAAACCAGAAAGTGGAAACTAAATTTCTACCTACCTTTTCCCCTTGTTGATTTCTAATTTCTTTAACTTTTTAAATTAATTTTATTAATGCATTTTTAAAGCTGTACAGGTTTTTATGTTGCAACCTGCAGAGACATTTCCACTGACTTCATCTGTCACAGACTCTCCACCAGTAACCTCTCTTCTGAACTGCAAGGGTCAGCTTCAGTGTGCTCTGGTTTCCTTTTATTCCCAGCCAAGTGTTTGCATACCACACTGATGTCTTCAATTCTAGTCTTGCCCCCTCCAAATACGTCTTCATTCTTCACTACAACACATGCTGCCTTTTGTCATGCTCAGCTGACTTGCTGAGTAGTCAGCTTTCCCAGAGGCCAGGTACAGCAACAGTGTGAGTCAACTCTAACGTCACAAATGCAGCTCATCCTGAGTCAGTTCAGAGGACCAGAGCAGCACCACCCACTGTGTTTCTTTAGGAAAGGATCTGGTATCTGGGAAGGAGGCAGCCTGCCACACTCTTCCATGTGAACTTAGAGGTGCCATGTGAACCTGCATGCCCCAGCAATCAGAGACTGATTGTTAAATGTCAGTGCTACAACAAGAACACCACTAATGCTACATAGTTCAGACTTCAGGCTGCTTTCAGATGTTTGAATCCTTTTCTGACTGCATTTGAGGATGTTTCAATTCAGCAAAATGCTCCCAGGAAAGCCACAAAATGTATGGCTGCAAGAAAAACACTTTAGAACTCTTCTTGATCAGAGGTCTTCCCTTGGTAGCTCTGAAGTTTAACATTCATTGCCCTCCTCAGCTGTGCATCAAGTCAGTGAATTTGCTGTGAGGCAGTTCCTCTGGAGAGAACAGCTCCAATTTAAAGCAGTTGGTTTCATAAGCAATTATTCCACTTTTAAAAACTCCATAATAAAGCACGATTTATGTATGCTCTAATAAAGACACGAATTTCTCAAGCACACATAATGTTTTACACTATATGCAAGGTAATTACTGTTATAGAAACAAAAAATTGCTTCTCAGGCAATGTGCTAAAATATACAGAAAATATTAGCTGCAAAAAATACAAAAGTTATTATTAAGGCATTAGTGCCACTGTTTATCATCAATACTGATGAAGAGGTGTTTTTTGGCATATTTCTTCACTATCAAGAGTGCCTCTGTGTTGAATTCAGTTGAGACATGAAAGTGCTATTCCTGAACGTAATCAGGAATCGATTCTCCCTGACACCATCAAGCAATTACAGTACCATTAAGTTCCATTAAGGTGGAGACACTGCCAAATATAGACTCAGCAATTAAAATACTAAATGAAAGTGTGTGATCCCCATACCTTCCCATCTTTTCCATGTCAAAAGAAAACTTGTCAAACAAAATCATAACTGAGAATTTTGACTGAAACTTGTACAAATCAGAAGTTCACAAACTTTACCCACATTTTGGCAAAGATATAAGTCTTGAATGAAATGAAAAAGGCATACTAGTCTGCATTATGCTTCACTTGAAAAGATTTCTGGAAGTCACCTCTTAATTTACTTTAACATGATCCACAAAGTTGTTGTTTTTTAAATTATATGGCTGTGTTCTAGTAAAAATGTACTATTTAACTTCACTTTCATTTTTACTTGTTGAAACTGTTCAAACAATGGTTTTCCCTGAGGGGGAAAAAGCCCCCAAGTAATCAGTGATCAGTGTAATATAATTCAGTCTGGGAAATAAAATAACTACCAGGGAAAGTACCTGAAAGCAATTTAGGAAATATCTACATTCACCTGGGACATTGCATGGTCAGATTCTGAAGTTAATGGATAGATCCTTAAAACCTAACAAATTACGTCTGAAAAATACTTCTGCCTGACTGAGTCTTTTGCTAGACAGCCATGTTTCTGCTCCTTACAGTGTATTCAAATACATGTGCACATCATAGCACAAATGGTGCCACGTGACTGCTTCCATCCATGCCATGCTATAACAATGCATCAGCCAGCTGGTTCCCAGTGCACTGAAATACTCTCTAGGAAGCTGTTCTAAACAGTATGACAAGGAAACAGCTTTATTATCTTCAGACTACATGTGCAAGCAGTACATAATGTATGATTGCCTTCTCCCAGAGCTCCACCTGGTTTTCATATTGATAATAAAGCATTTCCATGCACATTCCATCTCCCATGTGCAAGGAGCTGTGTTCCATTCAAGCTGCCCATGTCAGTGCCCTTCATATCCTTGACTAAGAAAAGAGCTTGCCCTTGACCACCTTGAGGGCTATCTAGGTCTTAAATGACAAGGGGGCTTCATCAATCCTTCACAGCCAGTATCAAACAGCCTCTCTCTTCCAAGTCACCTGCCATGCTGGGGTTCATGGCCTTTTCCCAGATGGGATGGAGGTATGCTCCCCATGGGTTCTGTGGAGTTTAAGATGGCACTGCAAGCCAAAAAACCCCTAAATTTTCTTATATGCTCCCTGTGCTTTTCCTGTTTCCACTTTTTAAAACTTGGTTCTTGTAATTGTTTTGCTCATTTTCTACTGCAATAAATACATATGTCTGGGCTGTAGCTCTGGGAGAGATTCAGCCCAGCAGGTTAGTATTAGCTAATATCATTGGATACATCCCAAAGGAGGAAAAAGAGAGTTGCTGCTACCAGGGATACAGTCTGCATCCTTCCTGTTCCCTTTAACTTGATTCAAGAGAAGGCAAACTACTTCCTGCAACCTGCAGCAGGCAACTGCATACTCTTGGTTTATATAGTACATTCCTAGGGGTTTCAGAACCCAGGGACAAGGAGAAGGGAAGACATCTGTGTTCACTTGAGAAAACAATCTAGAACCTACTCTCTCTTGGCCACCTGAAAAAGCTCAGTGTATACCCAAGGGGTCCTGCTACTCTGAAATACCAGGACTTATCCAGATGTTTGCTAAAGAGTGCAAAAATGCCTGACCTTCCACAGTCCCCAGTTTATGAGGTTCAGGACAGAAAGTTGCTTTTCCCCATGCTGCTGCTCTTCAGTGGATTGCTCAGACAGCAGCAGGTTAATGGTGTCAGCATTAGGCACCAAGTGCCCCTGGGTTAGAACAGGAGATCTGTTGGTTGTGTGACAGCTGAAGATACTGAGGATGGTTTGAAGGTACCTCTGATTTTAATAGGCAAATGCAGGCTTGATAAATCCCTCTTCCTAATGGAAGTGTTCTGCTTTTGAGCCAAATCACCAATCTCTGTCCATTAGTCTCATCAGTCTGTAGATGCTGGAAAATAGAGTTCCTTCCACTTTGTATTAAGAATGACAACACTACTATGGGAATGACCTGGTAAATGGTCTGTTCAGCTAATCATTTTGCTTCAAGCTCTGGAAAAAAAATGGCACCAGAAAATATTCTCAGATACTGAAATATTTTCTGTGCCATGTTAAAAAATGTGTAAGACTTGCTCTAATGGAATTAAACTTAAACAAAATAAACACTTGAAGTAACCTTGAATTACAATTTTCTTCAAGAGCATTAGACTGTGAATGCAAAAGACTTTTCAACCTTAGATACACTAGAGTTAGAAGAGCCTATCATATCTTAGTTGTGCTGCCTTTTTTCTTCACTGTACTTCCAGCTTGAAAGATTTAAAATAGACTGAAACCACCACAAACCCCACGCTGAGGACAGTCATTTGTAAGTCTGTCATTTCTCTCTCATCTCTCCTAATCCTGACAGGCATGCTACCTTGACTCCTTGTTATGCAATTGCCATATTACATCATACCTAATTTACCAAACATATAGCACTGCCAAACAGGTAGGTGGGATTTGCATACATTGTACTGGAAATAGAAAGGGACTAACTACAAATTTATCCATATATTTGAATGGTTCTTCCAAGTGTATAATGAAAAAAATAGACAAAAAGGCATACAAGGATTAAAAATTATGTTTTGAAACTCACAGAAACAAGATTAAATGCACTGGGTAAAAAATTTATTAATAAAGCTTTAACTATAACTTCAAAATAGGGATGTTAAATTTTATTTTCAAGCTTTGAATCAATGTGATGTTTACCTCATGTTTAAATACTGAAAATATTTTTTCATCCATTCTTTACATGGATATAATCCTAGAATGTGAGTTTAGCCATATACTCAAAGGGTTTGCTAAGCTGACAACAGAATATTTTAATTGCAGACAATCTTTATTTCCATGTAGTCAGTAGTGAAGATCAATCTACTCAGCAAGCAATTTATGCAAATTGACTTTAATGAAAACTCTTCTCTGCTTTACTAAAAATACAGAAAGTTCTGAATCAGATTCTTTATATCTTATAGTGCTCACTGTTTGACTTCTTGTAGTTCTTCAGTGATTTTAAACAAAACATCTATTTAGAAGACTCACTTTTGTATTTGAAAGGTTGATTTCTTGTTTCTGAGTGTGATGCAAATAATTTTGGGAGAGGAAAATTAATAGAGTGTTTATATTCAGTAACAGATTGTGTACATCTGGCTGTGTACCAGTGATAATTGAAATTCAGAAGAAATTAAGTTCTCAGACTCCCATTCTAATCACATCCTCTCATTGAATTATGAGATGATTGCATATTTCACTTGGAGAAAGAGTAGTAAACATGGGAAATAAGGATCAGAGACTAGAAAAAAAAGCATAGTAAAAGGTGTAGGAGATATCAGTAATCGTTATAGCATATGATGAGGTTTTCCCTCTTCATCTGTTGTGTACTAAAGAGCATAAAAGAATGAAGTCAGTCTTATGTAGTTTTAAGAATACTCTGGAATCTGATGCTTAGCTGACCTCATAGGTGTTGAGGCTCCTGAAATACTATCTTTAACATGGGTATAATGTGTCTGTTGCCTTATGGGTCAAAGCATGAGGATAGAACCATAGAATTTTTTTGGTTGGAAAAAACCCTTAAGATCATCAAGTTTAACCATAAACCTGTCACAGATACCAAGAAAACCTCTATCCTAGAGACCAGCAGATGGTGGGTAGAGAATCTGCAAGAAAACAGGGAAAACTCTGTGTCCCATGATTGACAATAATTAGGAAAAGTAGCATCTGCATTAATTGTAAGGTAATAGTATAAGTTATGTAAAATAAAAAGTCATGTAGGCCCTTTCCCATTTTATTATTCCTTGTTGACTCCTAGAAGCCTTGGAAAATACTCCTTCTATTACATGTCTTACACCATTTTTATTGACCATGACTCCTAAAGAAAATTCTCAGACTTGTATGTGTGTGTTAGTATAGGAGCAGTTTTTGAAACTGTATTGCTAAGAAGGATAGGTGGGAGCTCCTCACTTGAAAATGGTATTACAGGAGGAGTCAAAGATACAGCTAATCCTATGTCTGTGATCACAAATCGGAGGGAGTGTTGTCGCTTCAATGCCATACATCACTGCAAATGGCTTAAAATACCTTGTTTGCTATCATTGCCTAGTAGCAGGTGAATGCAGCAGTCAATAGTTTAAAATGTATCCCTCAAGCATCCCCATGACTAGAAGGTAGGTGTGGGATTTCTCTCAGTTACAGTTAAGGTGTTTGATGTAATTTGTCATGCAAGTTCTCTTTATAGTCAAGACAGAAATGGGCATGTCAAGAGCAAACTCTTCCCACCCAGACAATTAGCTTAGATTAGACATCTCACATATAGATTGTTAAAGTTAGGGGAAATTTTCTTACCTCCTAAAAATGGTTTGATTTATGAGTGAAACTCCTCTCAGCAGCTGACACTGAAATCTACTGCAGCATCTTTGCAGATATAGGGTTCCAGCTTTTGACCCCAATATTTAGAAAAGCCAGCATGGAATGAAACCATTCATATCACTGGCATGAAACTTCAAAGTTTTCACAAGAGTGTGATGGGGTTCCTTCAGGTTGATGATGTAAACTGACACTAGCACTGGAACAGATTATGCAGGGGGATGGCTGTATCAGCAAGCCACACTGGTGGTCCTTTGCTGAGGGCTTGTGCACGCAGTTTGGAAGCTGTTTGAAACCAGAAAAAGTAATTTACTTCAGTTTTAGCTACAGTGGTGAGTTTAGCTCTTGTATACTTACCACGAAAGCTGCTTCTTCAAAACAACACTACCCTGGCTAGACATACAAGGAGTCATGACCTGAGCAGACTCCACTATGTGAGATAAATTACATGGCGGGAAGCATGTGACTGTCCTAAAATCATACAGGTCCTCACAAAACCAAGCAAAATATCAGCTCTTGTGCTTTTTTTACTCTCACCCAAGACTCACAGTTTCCAGTAAGAGTGCAACCAACCGGCAACCATCAAGAAAGACTGGGATGACTTTTTATAACTCATGGTTGTCTCAGCTACTAGTGACTATTTTGTCTGTTTTTTTACCACCTTCAATGGTAGGCAAAAAAAAAAAAAAAAGGAAGAAAAAGTGATAATGTTCTCATGTGAATCATCCTTCCCACTCCTTGAGTGGCAGTTGAGTTTGTTAGTCATCCATCGTTTCAAAATTGTGGGTGGCAATTATCCAGCATTTCCTCTAGATGTCAAGTCACATGGATAATCCCCTGGGGTGTGTCATTACACCCACTAGAACTGCCGCACTTTTGATGTCCCCATCCTTCCAAAGCAGAGAGAGTATGTTTTCCTTCTAGGCTGCAACTGCAAAGTTTTGCTGTGTTTCAACAGGTTCTACTCACAGGTGCCTGATAGATTCAAAATCCATTACAGGCTGTTACCAAACTCAAACTTCATCAGTATTTTATTTCTTCAAAGTAGAAGGAAAAACATGCATGGAAAGTGAACTGCTCAGCCACACACACAGAGAAGTCAAATAACAGAAAACTAAGTTGACAAATGCAATTCACATTTATCATTTTAGTTCTTGAAAGTGGCTACTTTGATTTTAGCCTCAGTAATTTCCCAATCTTCGGCTTTACAGAGAGAAAGCTGAGAATAGCAGGTGTGAGTGGTGTGGGTTTGGGAAGGACCCAGCTGGGTAGCCAGCAATAAAGCAACAGGGCAGCAGTCCCTCCTGGAGGACAAAAAGGCCTCTCTGTCAGGGTCAAAGGCAGGGCCCCACACTGGATTCCTGTACAACCCTGTGGTATGCACTTTGGTCTTCATCAATTGCATATGGGACTTGGTGAATCTAGTCTCATATGCAGAGAGAAAAATCAGGCACAATAAATACCTCTGTGTAAGGTGGCCTGATTTCATGTAATTTCAGTTCCCTGGTTTTGGAGACTCCAATGTTCCTGTCTTTGGAGGTGCTTTGTGCCCACCACCTCCTTCTCCTCGAGACTGTGGGCCCTTCAAACTCTGAAAGGCTATTAAAAAGTTCTGCCCAAATGTTGCCTTCCTGAATCATTTCACCTGTCTGACCAAATCTCACTGGAGTAGTTAGGTAGTCCAAACAGTTTAAAATCATCATATTTTCTACCTCCGTAAAGACATCTCAAAACATGAGCTTTACTATGTGTATATAATTGCCACAAAGGATCAAAAATCAAATATCCGAGCAATGTGTTCAGACTGCTATAAGCCCTTCAGGTCCCAGTGGAGCCTTTCTCCCCCAGCGGTTGGTAGGGTTGGAATCACTGTTTCGTTATTTTAATGGGAACTTTCAGCAAACTCATCAGTTCTAATTTCTCTGACTGGCACATCAGAGCAGCAGGTACACATCTGTGGGGTTAGTTCTGGCATTTTCTGTCTGTAGAAAAGAGGAATTTCAATGAGCTAATTATTATTTGATAAAATTGTGCATGTTAAACTCTGTAATGACATTGGACAAATGGATGACCATTGTTTTTGTTGTCTATTTCAGAATAATTTTTATTCCAATTCAGTCAATCTGGGCTTGGGAGATGCATTCAAATAGACACAAAATGAAAGACTGCCACAGAGTATTATGTCAGGCTGACTGTTTGAGAAGCAGCACCAAATCACTGGTATGCACCGAATGAGACCCAGAGTGAATGTCAGCTGAAGACAGACAGATGTATTTGTTAGACAAAGCTTAACATGGTTTAGATGCAGCAAATTCTGTGGTAACAATGGCAAGTAACTATATGATCATTATTTTTATTTTTGTCCCAATTTCCTCTTATTTGAATCCTTATTTCCTGTTATTTGTAAATAAATTCTTGCTAATACAACTCAGTATAGTACTTGTTACTACATTGAAGTTCACATTGGGTTGGAGGCCTCTAGACTTGAGGTCCTTTTCAGAATAAATTCCTCAAATAAGGAAAGCCAAAGGAGGAAAAACAAAAGCCAAATATTTTGATGAGTCATTGTCTGTCTGGCTTTGAATGAAATTTTTGTTCATGTGAACTGAAAATTATAATTCAATAGCTATTACTATTTTTAAAATGTTCTTTTTATTGTGGAAAGAGAAGGAGGAATCAAAGGAAAAAGTGGAACACAAAACCAAGCAAACTCAAAAAAGGACTGGCATAATGAACAATAGGAATTTGAAAAAAGAAAAACAGAGGAAACAAAAGACAAAACTACAATGTATAGTAAGGCAAGGTGCATTGATATTCATATTATTTTGATGGGGCTAAGAAAGAATCTCAGCTCAACAATCATTGGACTACTCTCTCTCTTGATACACATGTGCTCTTATCAGAGGTGGATGGTTTCATCCACCATGTCTACTTAACTTATGGGATCTCCTGCCACAGGAGGTTCTGGTTGCTAAATGTTGGCTGGCACTGAAGTGGCACCCAGAGATTAAACTTTATTTTAAAAGTAAGGAAATCAAATGTAATTAATATGTTCAAAAATACTCTGGTCATTTAATGTGAAACTACATTTAAGATGTTTTATTTTTTGATTTGTCTATGTCTACATAGTTCTTTATTTTAACTCTCTGAATATGGCCCAATTCCTTTTTGACTCTTTATATCAGAATACATATTAAAATCTATCCAAGTGAATACCACTGGAGAATGTGAATAGCCATAAAACTTTTAGGTTGTAAAGACAGAAAAAATGGAAGAGATGGCAAAAAAAAATCTATTTCTTTTCACCTCTTTTGCCTTTTTCTTTTATTCACTTTTACCTCCTTTTTTTTAGAGAAAAAACCTGCACATTGACTGGAAGTGATAAAGAAGCAAAGCAAGTTTTCCAGTTTGTATGTATCATGCACACATGCACATGACTACTGGATGTGTATTTCTCTTATTAAATTTTAAAGTGGTTGGTTAGGGAGAAATGGTGAACTATTTAATTAAGAGCTAAAACTATGTCCTTTCTGAAATAACACTACCCTCTAAAAATTGTGCTTCCTTACCTAGTTTTCATTTAGCTAAGGACAGCAGAGGTAGCCTTACATACACAAATGCTGAATGCACCTTTCAGTCACGTAATGTCTGCCTTTAAATTGGAGAACCTTTGACCGGGGATATTTCTGCCAGCATTGATTTTTCATATCAGTTCAGCTAAAATGAATTGTAGCCAGAAAAATTATTAAGCATGCTCATTTTGACTTTTCTTCTCCATAGCATTTTTCTAGCATTGCATCATTAAACCATAATTTTGTTTCTGTGCTTTTTACAGTGCTATTTCCTTTACTTGGTTTTCTTCCTCTCTCTCTCCCCCCCCTTTTTTTTCTCTTGAATATTTTAAGCCAAAGTGAATTTGGGAACATGTAGATGTGGAAAGTTTATAAATAAAATGCAACATTTCAGAAGCAGACTTTAGAAAGTGTTTTAAGGAATAAAAATAAATTATTTTTAATGTACCTCCGTTTGAAAATGCATATAATACAACCATTATTGGGATCCAAAATGGAATACTGAATGTCACAAAACTAAGGACGTTAAAAATTTACTGACTACCTGTTCAAAATACTCTTTGAAAATAATTTGTCAGTCTCCAAAATATTTGAAATAATCAAAATGTCTTTAGAGCAGGGAAAATGATTATGTAGATGAAGACATTTAACCAAGAAGTGGGCACATGAAACCTAAAGACTGATTTCTCACATTGGAATGAAGCTGGCAGTGAAGGATGTTTGTGGGTGCAGCAGGTCACACACATATTAAGATGCAAGAAAAAAAATAACCTTAACCAAGTCAATAACTGTTTCTTAGTTCTCTATTGCTAAGGAATCCTCATATTTGTAATTTTATTCATGTTTGTGGATATTGTGTACAGTGACTTGGGCAAGCTTAATTCTTCATAACCTATTCATGAGACATATTATTCATATAATTTTAGTATTTAGAAATGGCAATTTAGGGCCTTCTGTGCATAACAGCTGAAGAAAAAGTCAATCCCATTTCCTTGAAACTGGGACCAAAAACATGGATATGAGGCAACACACAGCTACAGTTACCACATAAAGCAGTGTACAGTTCTAATCAGCATGAGAGGCACTGATATCACTGCACAGGAAATCCTGTGTGTTCCTCATGATTATGAAAAGTTCCTAATCTAGGACAACCTCCATGGAAAGGAAGGCAGTAACTCCACAGATGTTCAGAAGGAGCTCCTCCCAAACACAGGCAACAACAGAGAAGAAACAGAAAGATGACTGAAAGTATACTAAATAGTGGATAAGTGCTTAAAAGGGAGAAAACTAGACATACTTACAAGTTATAGTGGCCATAAAAATCTCTAACCATCAGTGCTGGCTGAGTGGTTTGGAAACCATACGGGAGAATAATGATGTCAATAATGAATGTGAAAGAGTAATAGGGATTTATATCAACAGAAAAACTGGCTCATGTCGAGTTTTTTGTTTTAACATTAATTTGCAAGTTTTGTCAAAGCCATTCACAAAGATATAACTGGACATTTCATGAGCAAATATTCCTTTGACAGAAGAGTTAACAAAACTAGATTTTCAATGACAAATTAGGATTCAATAGACATCAATATTTACTAATTTGTAAACATGGGGAAGTAAATTATTTGCTTTATGGTTTTCATGTTGCAGCTATAACGCTCATTACGTCACTGAAACTAGATAATGAGTAGCTGTAAGCATCAGAGTCAATGCAGGAAAGTGAAAGACCTGCTTCAGAATGCTCTTTAGAAGCCTATCTGGAAAAATAAAAAAGAGCTAAATCTGGTATCTCTTATTGTAATTTCATACCAGTACTTAAAGGAATGACAACAACAAAATGTAGTAATTATTTGGGCTGATGCCATTAAAAAAGCCCTGTTGGGCTTCTTTGCTTTTCACTATTCCCAGCCGAGCAGTATATCCCCACTGTTACCCTCAAGGGTAACACCCAACTTTCCACCATGGGAACATGGAGAAAATACCTACCTGCAACAGTGTGGCTCTGCCGGGTGTGAAAGAATGAAAGGGTTGGCCTACTTTCCATAGCATTGCCTGTTGCAAATGAGGTCAGATGAATCTCAGGAAACTGTTGTCAATATTGCAGTGGAGTTGGTCCTGCTTTCACTGTATGGAAGCAGAAGGGGCCTGGAAGATCCTGCATAAAGCTGCAGCTCCATATCCTTGTCTGGATATTTGTTAAAATCTGAATAATCTTCTTCTTAGCAACCTTGCCTACAAGTGTCAGGCATGTGTTGCCTCATGTGCTTACAGATATTGGTGTGTACCACCTCAACAAAGACCTCAGGGCATTGTCTTTCAATAACTGGTGAGCTCTTATTTCTTTGGTTTAGTCCCTGTGCAATGCTGAACTCTTTTCAGCCCATAAATACATATCCCTGGTATTATCTGGAACTGTCTAACTCTGAAGAAATGCCAATACAGGAAAGTAGAGCTCTGCAAGGTCTATTTATTTAAGAGTTTTCCAGTTATACCTACGTGACTGAATTAAGGGCATAGTTAGTTGGGGCACAGAGTATGAAAGAAATTAATTTGCCTTCTTGGAGTGTGATGTGAGTTTTGAATATCTGTAAGGAATTGATCCATGTAATCCTGGTTACAAGGAGAAACTTTTATGCAGTTAAATAAGAACTAGGAATTGCCTGGACTACGCCCATGGAAAAGTGGGTACATAAGATGTATGTAGGGGGTGGTTCTTTGCCACTGTTTCTGTGCTGAGGACAAACTCAAAGCTTGTTACCAAGTTCACCAACCTGAAGTAATATGTTTGTAAGCATGGAGACAAACAGCTAGAATGTTTAATTCCCACATATGGTTTCCTGTGCCTTCCTAGGCAGAGAGCAGTTTTGACAAAAGTAATAAAGCATGTGTCTGTCTGCATGCCACAGAAAATCTTCCTTTCAAAAGTGGTCTTTCAAAAGTGGCTGGTGAGTGACTGGTCAGAAATGAGCCTAAAAATACTTGGTTTGAGGCCTGTGTAGTCTGGCAGCCAGTAACACTGAGAATGTCATCAAAATAATAGTGTACAATCCTACATCTGAGGAACTATCCTTTAAAGAAATTAGAAATTGAGAAGCATTCTGTTTGATGGTCCTGGCATTGTGAGCAGTGAGAATATCCCTTTACAGATACAAAGCCTAGCCTGAAGCATAATGCTGTCAGAGGGCAGATTATTTAGAAACCAGGACTTAAAAGAATATTAACACTTCCTTTTGTTTAGCAACCAAGGCTGTCATATTGCGAAGTCCAGTGTGGGAGCTTTGCCTAGCAAGGTCTCTGAATCACTGGTTGCTTGAGGTTCTATCACCTCAGTAGGCACCTGAAACCATCAGGAGCGAAGTGGCAGGGGAACTGCAAATGACACTTTGGCAGTTGTCGCATGTGTGAGGTGAGGCTGCACTCCAAGGGCAGGGGCTGGTGCTGAGCAGAGCTACATGGGGTGATTCTGCCTCCATGGGCACTGGTGCTGCTGCTTCTGCCAGCCGGGAGCTGTGACACCCAATCATCACTGAGGGAAAGGCAGTCCTCTCTTCTGGCCTTGGTAGGGAGACAGGTACTTCCACAAAGCATCTCATCCCACTTTGGATGGGTTGAATTACTCCTCCTCCTCCACTGATCATTCAGGCAGTCCATATCAAAATACTACCTGCAGCTAAAACTAAAGTTGTTTTGTGCAAACACTGTAAAAATAACTTGTGTGGACATTGGAAAAATTAAAGATGATCATATCTGACAATAGCAAAATTAAACAGGAAAGACATGTTCAAGAGCTTTTTCTGAGCAGCCATCCTGTACTACTGCTTCAATCCATTGAAGAATTGCTTTGAGTGGAATACAAAATGCAGAACACTGTGTCTCAGTGTTGTAGTTTGGGATTCTTATGTAAATTCTCTCCCCTGCCACTAACTGCCCATGCTAGGAGTTAACAAAAAGAGTCGTTAACTGCTGATTTCTTGGGTGGGGGCAGGTTGTCTCTTTTGTTTTTGGGGACTACACACGGCTGAGGGGAAGGGGGGTTGGGAGGCGGGGGGGAGTCAGTTGCCTTCCGGCCGGGACGGCTCCTGGCTGTGGGTTTTTCTGCTGCCTGCCCGGACTCCTGCCCGGGACTGTGCCTCACTCCTTGCTGCTGGGCTGCCTGCCACTGGCCTGCTCGTGGGGGACGGCTCCTCGCTTCTGCCTGCTGGCCTGCTCGTGGGGGACGGCTCCTCGCTTCTGCCTGCTGGCCTGCCTGCTTCCCTGCCGGGGCTGCTCCTCGCTGTTAGTTTCTGCCTGCCTGCTGGACTGCGCCTCGCCGCCGGCTTCTGCTTGCCTGCCCGGACTGCGCCTCACTGCTGACTGCAGGCTGCCCCGGACTGTAACACTGATACTGCCATAAGTATAACCTTTTTGTTTGGGTGGTTGTTTGGTTGGTTGTTTTTTTTTTCCCTTGTTGGGGAAGCGGTTTGCTCTGGTCTGTTTACATAAATATACATATATATATATATATACATAGCAGTTAAGAACAGTTATCCTTCTTGTATTAAAGTTCCTCTTCTAAATTTGATAAAGAGTGGCGTGATTATTGTGGAGGAGGCCCCCCTCCCCAGCTTGTGGGTAAACATTTTTGGTTTTTTTTTTCTCCTCAAACCAAGACACTCAGAAAAGTCAATATTCTTTAGAGAGTTTAGAAAAACTAAGGCTGGAAATAAGGAAGCCATTCTGATCAACTTATTTGTAATCCCATACTGGCATTGTCACATTTCCTGCTCAAGGAGCAGACAAGAACTTTCCTGAAAAATCCTCACGAGTTGTGAATTATGGATGTATCTCTGTGAACCCTTCAGTTTCTGTCTGAAAGTTAAATAAAGCAGAAGAATATACTTTTTTCTCTTTTCCTTAGCATTTTGGTTATCTGCACAGATCCTTCTATTTGTTATTTTTACATGGTTTTTATGTTTCCCAACACAGTCACCCTTAACCTTATGCAGACATACAACCTTGAGGCTTTTCTGTATTTCTCCTGTGGTTTTAATACTTTAAAGGATGTGTGTACACTCTTCCTAGATACTGATACTTCTTTTCTGAGCAGTCAAAGGTGCTTTTTGCTTCATGAATGTCAATGTTCATAGTCCTTTTTACATACAAATAAGTATTTTCATGAGGAAAAAAAAATCATTGTATCCATTTCAGGCTCCTCACATGCCTGCATTGCCTTTCATTAAAGGTCAGTCACTGGGTCCAGCTACTTCAAATCCTACTAGACAGCTTCACCAATAGGATCTACAAACTCAAGACATCCACAATACGAAGCATCTCCTTGTAAAAATAACCATTCATTTTTAATGCAGGAATTGTCTTCTAAAAATACAAATCCTCTGCAGAGGAGCATTCTTGTTTCAGTATACTTCTAAGGGCTTTGAAAGAATGTTCTTTTAAAAACGACATGTTCTGGAAAGCTGTCAATTTCTCTAAAGAATTGTCCACAGATTCCTCAGTTTTAGTCATCTTAAGGGTAAGAACATCTACCATGCTGACATCAATTCCCATCAATCCGGATGCTGTTTTCAGAGAGATGAGGCTGCATTATTCCCTCGAGCATCTCTGCTTTCTGTGGCGCTACCCTCAACAGCAGCCCTGCCCTCTGACTCTGTGCAAGGCTGCTGATTTGCGTGCATGCTCAGGAGGCAGCATGCCTTGAGCTCTAGTTAATGTTTAATTTAAAAGAAAGGCTCAAATTATTAATAATAAAATAGCACCATGGCAAGCAGAGGAAGAAACATCTGCCAGAAACTTTGTCACTCTATCGCTTCTTATTGTTCTTGCTATTTTACCATACTATCCAGCATCCCAACCAGGAGTACACTGAGACTGCTCTCCTCCTGTGTCCTCCAAACAGGTCCTGTTACTATCATTTTATCTGCCTTCCAGGGGAATATGCCAGAGGACTGTTCCTGCCTCTTGCCACTGCTTCCATCCAGGCTCTTACAGGAGCTGTTGTCCTGCACAGTCACAGTTTAACACCATCGCAAGTCTCCACCTAATTTTTCACACAGGGTGACTAGTCCTCAGGCCCCAGTAGTGCCTCCTCATCACCTGGCATACTCCCACCTTCACTGGTATTTTCTCTATTACATGTAGGGCACCAGTGCAGGCAGAAATCTCTGCCAGAGTTTGCCTGTGTTTTGCACAAGCCAAAATTGCCCTTGTCATCAGAAACAGGCTGAGGACTAGACAGCAGGTCTGTGGATTCCCAGTGCCAAAGGACTCATACATCCTGGCAGTGATGGTAAGGATGAAGAGGAGAAGAATTTTCCTTGTAATGATGTGCTCTGTAGGACGAGGCTGGCAACATCACAGCAGTCAGACAAATGCATGGTAGAAAGTTATCAGAATATAAACACACAAAGAACCGAGAAAGAAAAGGACAAGAAACTCATGCAGTTTCACTCAGCAGGCCATGGAAATATCCACAGTTAATTTTCAGCAGTACATATATTCAGTCCTTTAGCCTTCTGAAATGCTTTTGAAGAAATAAAAACTGGGGTTTTTTTGCTTTCAAACTTTAGTAATAAACAGGCTAAAAGAATTAAAATCCCTTCTGCTGTGTAACTGTGACAACTTATTTTGGAGGAGGGTGCATGTATTATGCACTAGGTATGAGTCACTCTGACTATCCACAGGGCTCTTCTGGAGACAGCTATGCCTAGTCCATGTACACCAGCTGCTGAGATCCAGGCCAGCTGCCAGGTGGCCCTCCCTCCTGCCTGCTCCCCTACTCACTCACTCTGCCTGTGCCAGGCCTCTACATCTCTCTCCTGAGCTCTGATGCTTGCTTGGGCAGCTCCAATTAGGCTTTCCATATTCCTTCAGGGTTACTGACACCAGAAGTAAAGGAGGGGAGAAGAAATCTCTGCTGGAGTCCTGCTTTTGTCACTGCTTTTCTACTGTTTCTGTAGCATGTGGCATCACCTAGTTACCAAGTGGACCCTGAGCCTTATTTCAGGGTCTTTGTGTGCATCCTACACACACACACACACACACACACACACACACACACACACTCCCTCTCCCTTTCCACAGTCTCTAATGGGCAATGTGGTTTGTCCTAGGATAACAACATTAGCAGGTATTACAGGATGAACTGTCTGAATGCTCACATAATTAATACATTCCAGAGATGGAAGAGCTGAAATGCTTGTGATTGACTTCAGTGCACATTAGCATGCATAGGAGTATAAAATCCTACTGGAGACTGGGCCAGCTGGGCAGACTGGTCTCTGGAGGTTGGGTCCCCACTTTGGCAGGAATCCCTGCTGAGTACATCTTGCTCAAAGACAGGGAACATTCCTCTTTTGAGTGGCTGAGTGAAAACACCAAGACCCATTCAAATATGGAGATAAAATCCTAAAGTAGCTACATGGGTACATGGCAATTGTGAATTTTGTAAGGCTGGACTGTAAACCTGTACACTTTTAGCTGAACCTACTTATAACTCTTTAGGCATAGGCTGTTGACCAGATCTGAGACTAAGTGGACCTAGCCACACCCAGACTTCTATAAGAAGTTTAGAGACCAAGGGGCTCTCACTGAAGCTAGTTGGCCCAACAGAAGGGACCATGACCTGATTATACTAATATGTATTGTAATAGATGATGGAGTCTTGATTGAGATACCACACTGGCAATATGTAGATACCATATTGGCAATAAATCTAAACAGAATCATTCACATAATCACTGTGTCCTAGTTCTTGAGCCTGGATGAGAGCTTTCTCTCAATGACGCTGCCACAGAGTGTTACGTGTCTGGGTGCTTGAAGGGTACCTGATACCTGGTGTATGTAAAATCCAGAATGCTGTCCTTTGAGAGGGATCTCTGGAGATCACCTGACCCAACCTTCTGCCCAAAATAGGGCCAAATTTAGAGTTAGATCGGATTGCTCAGGGCACTGTCTAGGGAAGGTACCTCCAAGGAAGTGTCTGCTCAGAAATGTCTCAGGGTACCTGTTACAGTGCGTGACCACACTCACAGTCAATTTTTAGTTTGCCTACTTGAAAAATAAATGTTTTTCTAACTGGAACTTCCCTTGCTGCAATTTGAATCTGCTGCTCCTTGTTTTGTCATGTATACCTCCAGGAAGAGACTGGTCCCTCTTCTGTGTCTTCTCCAAGCAAGCAGCTGAAGAGAGCAATGAGTTCCTGTCATCAACAACTCCTTAGAATGGCTGAAAACTTCCCCACATTTCCTTACCCTTCATGTACTGCAGCCTCTACCTATTCTGGTGCCCTCAACTGGGCTCCCTTGCTGTGTGGTAATGTCTTTCTCTTATTTGGGAGCTCTAAACTGGATCCAGTGCTCCAAGTGTGGTCTCATTGAGGGAGAGAGAAAGAACCACTTTCCTGGACCCACTCTTGCCAAGGCAGCCCAGTGTGCAGTTGGCTTCCCCTGCTGACAGAGCACATGGCTTTCCTCAGGGTCAGCTTGTCCACCAGGTTTCCGAGAGCAGTCTATGTCTCCTCATCCAGACCACCAATAAATATCTTAAACCATTGCAGTCCTGGTGTCTATCCCCGAAGGATGTCAGTAGTCACTGTCTGTTTGGTTGAACTTCTTGTGGCTGAACACCACCCTTTCAGCCTGGCAGTCCTACCAATTTTCTACCCACTTAATCATCCAGGTCTTATTTCACCAACTTGGCTTTGGTCATATTATGAAAAACTGTGTCAACGATGTTCTAAAAGTTGAGATATACAGCATCCACGAGTCTCCGCTCATCCAGAGCCAAAAATGCAGTAAGATTGGTCAGGGGTGATTTGTCCTTGGTAAATCAATGTTTGATGTCCAAATTATCTTCTTGTTTGTCCTGTGCCCAGACTCCCCTTTCAAGGGCCTGAGGTCAAGCTGACTGGCCTATAAATCCCCTTTGATTCCTACTTGAAAATGGACATAACATTTGCCCTTTCCTCATTATCAGAACCCTCCCTGACGATCATGACATTTTGAAGACTATAGAGAAATGTTTCAGTTTGACATTGATCAGCAAATTTGGATGACCCTATGGACTTATGAATATTGCTTAAGTGGTCCCTAACTTAATTAACTTCTACTACAGGCAATGCTTTCCTCCTAAGAGGCTCTGTTACTCATGTAGATTAACTGGTGAGAAATGCATTTTCTTTTGATACAGATACTCAAAATTATTCTAGTTGAAAGTTCAAGTTTCAACCGTTGAAACTTCAGTTGTTTTTGAAAATGGTGGTGTTTACATTCACTTCTCTTTGTTTTTATGCTTTTTGTACCTTCCACTCAGCCACTGAGTCAGCAAAAGATGTCACATAGCTATAATTATTAAAATCATTTGCTCCCATCCAAGGACTTGATATTTGGGGAATTTGCATGAATTAATGGATAAATATGTCTGATTCAGATGTTAAACAGATGAACAAATTTCTCCAAATGTGTGGAAAGATTCGGCATCTTGGTTTAATAAAGCCTACCAGCATCTTTGAACCTTCTATGTCTTCCCATGAGTTCCTAATTTAGAGGATTATGTGACTCAAATGTCAGGCCTTAAAAATATTCAATATTTACTGAACAACAAGAGCTGGACTGCCTATGGAAATGCAAATGTTCAATGCAGCAGATGGTAACACCAGACCAGAGTTAATCCAGTTGCATCTGTAACTTCATGTGCACAACATAGAGCAGAATTTGGTCAATTTATTAGCAATTTAAAAGAAAATACTGTTTGTTGCTGTCAAAATCTTGAACAGACAAGACTGAGACCTGGTATTTCTTAATACAAGTGTTTCATAGTAAGAGAAAAACATGTCAATGTATTGGGCAGATAATGTTTTTGGAAATTTTGATAGAGATCACTGACCATAAGGGGCCCAGAAACTGCGAAGAAGCTGAAAACTTCTGTGCGCACAGCCTGAACAAGATCATACTGAATAACAGCTCCTATTGACTTGCTAACAATATTTGCTAAATCACTTTTATTGACTTGTGTACTTATTCCCATGTGAAGAAAATACGATATATGGTTTGGACTTTCTGCTGGAGGTTTGAGGATGCCCAAGCTCAAATTAGTAAAGACAATCTTCTTTTACCCAGAACTCTGATGAACGATATCTTCTCTTTTCACATTGACTTCGACGTAGTGAAAGGAGTGCTTTACATTCGAACTTGCCCTTTGTATAGAACTCTGGTCAGAAAAGAAGGATCTTTTCTAACACTATATAGAAGAAAATTACTTTAGTGGAACAGGTAACATCTGACTATCAGATGGGGTTTGAGGGAGAGGTTTGTCTTTTGTATGATACGAAATTGAAGTGAACACCTAAACTTAGACTCCTGAATTGACTTCTAATTAAATGTGGCCTGGATTTCAGACCTGCTAAATATGAACACTTTGAAAAGAAATCAATGGGACATCCAGGAAATGTGATCCTTCTGGTTTGTGGTGTATGGAAATTTCAAAATTATTTTGAAATTTAATAATGGTTCATAACTGTTAATAACTTCATAAAAAACTATATTTTGTCTTTAATAGACATAATTTAGATATTTTAGCCTGAATTACAAGTACTCTTGCAAACCCCTGCCCTACAGACACTGCATTGTCTGTAGAAATGGACTCCCTGTTGCGTGCAAGAGCTTTGTTTCCCTTCTCCTCTGTGTCTCCTTGAGGTGCAAACACCAAGTTTTGAAGAGAACATGTGTCTTCCATATGAACAACAACAGAAGAAGAGGTAGTGAGAGACACACCTTGCAAATCCTCACTGATAACAGGATTTGCAAGTTTTATCTTGACGTTCTCCCTGATGTTCAGGAGGCAACCCTAGATAAAAATAACCAACACATGTCTTGTGATGACTTGTGTGGATCCCATCCCCAGGAGCTGTTCCTGCCCCAGGTGGATCTGCACAGCCCTGGGCAGGGCACTGCCATTCCCTGTTATGAAATTGAAGTAGTAACACAGACTTATCACTTTTGGCTTGCCCTGTCTAGACATCAATGTCTTTGGCTTCCTAGGTTGTCAAGACAAGGAGATCTGTGTCTCCCAACACAACCACAGAAACATTTAAGAAAGATAAAAAGTAGTTCTACCAGCATTTTTGTAGTGTGTCCTTTGAAAACACATGCTAATTAACAGATTTACAGACTGAGCATGCATTTGCCACACTGTTGTGATAAGATGATGGAGATAAGGTAAAAATGAGAAGAAATTGTGAAGAAGCCAAGTTAATAATAGGACCACGATTTTAGCACTGTAAGAAGAAATTTACAGATGACATAAAAATGTATTTAAGATATTTTATGAACTCTGGCCTTCCTCTTCTCAGGAGCAACAGAATCAAGAGGGTCAGAAGGTAAGAAGCAATCCAAGCTGCCTAATGTTCCTCACTTTTTCTTTCCCGAACCCCTTTCTTCTCTAGGCAATGCAATTTTTTCAGCCAATATCCCATCAAGACCTCCTGCTGCGTTAAATGTGTCTCACTCTAAATTTCACACTTTGGTGCTGCGTAAGGGAGTAATGCCATCCCTACACTAAATCAAAAGTATTTCATTTTTCAGAGGAGTTGACACAGCTTTGACAAAATGTCAAAATTTACTGCTTCACAGCAGGGAAGGTCTTAGAAATACTGAAAATTCCTGCTATCACTTAAGTATAAGGAAGATAATGAGCATTTATGACATGAAACTGTTAATACCTGACCCTTTTATGAGGATTTTCACCTATAAGAAAAAAAATACAAAAATTACAGATGAGATGAGGGAACAAATGTTCTTTAAAAATGTTATGTTCTTTCTTCTTAATGCGTAATAGCCTATACTATTTCAAATATACTGTCTCTGATATCAAAAGTTATCATCTTCCTGCATATTGGGGTCCAGCAAGGCCCACATGCCACAGAACAGCACAGTAAAAAGTGATTGAGTTGTTGCAAGCAACAGCCTCTGGGCAAAGAGAGGAGCGTGTTGTGGAAACTAGTTTTCTTTTTTCTCAAGGAAAACATGTGCTTTTCTGCTTGATATTAGTTAAGAAAATAATTACTAGCAAAAAGTGGTATGGACACAGCATAAACTTCATTTTTGGGAAGGGGATGTGTGCATAGATTCAGTGACAGCAACCATCCTTTCATACTCTTCTGCAACGTTTACTTAGTTTGAAAACTAAGACTTTGCTGCAGAAATCAGACTTTTTTTTCAGTTCATCTATGGCTTCTAATGCAAGGATGTTTTGATTTTGAAAGGGAATGGGGCAGAAGTAGAAGAAAAAATAGTAAAACCTTGAACCTCTGAGAGTGGGGGTTATTTCTGCTAAGGTAAGCAACAGATACAATACCATGGTGTTTCTATCAGCTGGTACAATTCAGAGCATTCTCTGTGCTCTGTATACACAGCCCATGCCAAATAAAAAGGCATCTATTCTGCAAACAGCACTGAGCACAGTCAGCACCAGGTAACACACTCTCCGACTGGGATAAAATGGGCTGTTTTCAGAAATACACAGTATAAAGTACTCTCAAGATAACAGCAAAAATCACAATTATATTTGGATCCCCCTTTCCATTTTCAAAATGCCTTTTTATGGATTTATACTACAGAAATCTGATGTTCCCTTGATAATGATTGTTTTTGCAGGGCATGTATACTTGTGTTCTTCCATGGGCTCTGACTGCTTCTTTGCTTTTACTGACAGAAGAGCTTCAATTGTTTTGGAAGTCAAGCCTCTGGTCCCCATCTGGGCACACTCACTTCTTCTCTTTTCTCTCAGCATTTCCACATCCCTAGCATAAAAAATGCACAAGTTGAACAGCTCCAGATGGAGGATCCTGGCCCTGTGTGAATGTACAAAATGGAGATATTGACATAGATATTTACATACATATATAACCAGTGGGTTTGGGGCCCTCATTTATAATATGTCAGGTTCACTTGGATTATTTACAGTAAAATTATTTTAACATGAAAGCCAAGAACAGCTTAAAAAAAATTCTTGCTCCTTCATATTTATTTCCCTGACTGATGAAAATATATATACCCAGATACAGGTATGAATACCCAGATAATAGATATACCATATCTATATGGCCACTGTTGACCTGCTAACTACATGATAGGAAGCAGCAAGATAAAGCTTTAGGGGTGTTTTTTTCAGAAGGTTAGTAGTGAAAATCAGCCTGACATTTACTCTGAGATCTTTCTTCCTTGTTGAAAATGACAGTGGTACCTGGACAAAGGAATCAACCTCCCAGACTGATGCTTACCAGGAGATTAGTGGATGGTACCGGGTGAAGTTACCCTGATGGTACCCATAGGTGCAACCCATCTCACTGTTCTAGAATTACCATAATGTCTGAGGAGAAAAATCCAGCTGATTAGTTTTCTGTATCATTAGGAAACAACTACAGTACTCTATAGGCACGTTAATCAAGTAATCTTAAGGAGCAGGATGAAATAATTGTATAATTTTCTATGGTAGTATAAGATACTGTTCCTGTGATCAGTCAGAGGGAACAACAGGAAAGCAAATAAATAATGAGGAAAAGGAAAGTTTCCTTTCGTCTCGGGCTAGGGGAAGGCAAGGTATCATCTTTGGCGACAGGTGCAGCCCACCAGTCATCTGAGATAAGTTTTCCTTTTTAAGTGTAACCATAAGAGCACATTTTGCTATTTTGTCTTTTCCTCTCTGAAAATCTGTGTTTACAATTGACCACAAATCTCACACAGTGAGAAAACTATGTATGGTATACAAGATGCTCCCTTTCTTTTGGGGTGGGGGCAAAGTCCATTTATTTATACGTGCTCCATTGTGGTGTCAATATTACCTGCAACCTATGCCAGGCAGACACCTGTCAGCCCAGGCAGGTGCCTGGCAAAAATCAGAGGGGACAGGGGCTCCTAGAGTGGGAAGCAGCAAGGTTTGTGCCGACACTCAGGAGAGCAGGAGTTCACCCTGCATCACCCCTTAGCAGCATGGAGGATACACATCGGTATATTCCTCTCAATGGCACTGATTAAAAAGGCATGTTGCTTGTAATCCGGATCTGTTTACAGTTTTGTGACAGTCCTTCAGGTCAGGGGTTGTAATTAAAAAATTAAGGAAGAATAAACGTACCACTTTCCTGAAACTGCACTTCTAATGCTCATTAGGCTCATTTGTGCAGCAAAACATCCCCAGGGGAAAATTCTGCACTTATAAAATAAACATTTTCCACGCATGTGGTTAAGGACCCTCATAAAATATGCAGGCAAGGCATTTCTGCTCTGCGTATGCCTGGCTTACTGGCATGAAAGTACTGGCAGAGAATTGAATGCAACCGTGGAAAGAGGAGTGAGAAAGGTGATAAAACATCTATGGATTAAAGACAGATTGACAGGGAACATGACAACCCATTACTCTTCTATTGGTACGTATTTCCACTGAGAATAAGGCTTTGGGAAGGATACATGTTGTTCTCTCCAATTTGTAAGTCAGAGGAGAGTAAACCTCAGCAGATCATTACTTAAAATTTCTTTTTCTTTTTATGCTCTATGGAAATCAGAATATAAACTGTTTATGATTTCATCTTTTTGAATTTCTGTTCACAAGTACCACCTCTTCTGCAAGTTCTGAGGACTGTTCCCTAGAGGTAAAGTCCCCCTGAGGGACAAAAGGGTCTCTCTCAGGTTTGACCTACCTTCTCCTGTTCTGTGAGATGCATTTTGTGGGAGAACAGAGCAGAGGCAGTCAGGTGTCAGTCTGATGGCATTTTAGAAAAATCAATAGCACCTGCCAACAGAATTGCTTTGGACTGACAGCAGGAATACCAGTGAGAGCAGCTCCCAGCTACACCAAGTTTAAAGTACTTCTTCAGGAGTACAAGGAAGAACTCTACTGTTTTATCATACAGCACTTCTAATTACTTGTACCCTCCTTTACTGATCTGTGGCACATCCCTTTATTAGACAATTACATTTATTATAAGATCAAATTCTAAATGTGGCAAATCTGTACTATCCTTCACAGAATTGCAGTCTGGTTTTTTCCTCCATTTTTGCTGTGTGAGTAATGTGAAACTGAAACAACAGGGTGATACTAAATAATTGATACATTCTATTTAGGCTGCATGAATAATTTATTTTTATGTCTTATAAAAGGCAGACTCCTCCCTGTTTCTACAAGGCATGTCCAGGTCAAAGACACAGTTTGTTCAACCTCAAATTGATTTTTTCCCCCCAATTTTAAGGTGGAATTTTAAAAATTAATTTAGAGAACTTAGAAACAATAAGAAAGAAATCAAACTGCCTTATTTGACAATGATTAAATAAATGTTCTGCCTCTTATAGCAGTGGTGCTCATATTTTAAAGTACAATTTGATATGAATTCAGGAATACATTCAAAACAAATAGTTCTGAAATAAAAATTTTTACTGACTCATGAAGAAAATATTTTTCCAAAACACTGCTCTCAATTCAGCATTACTGTTTGTCCCTTTGTGAGTACCAGCATACCTGATATAAACGCCTTGGCAAAATCAGTATTTTATCTTATGGTAAAACTTTAATTTGTTCCAAACAATGCCAAAGACTTTGTGTTCCACCACAGAGGGCTCCCTGTAGGAGGCTTCCACAGCCCATATGAGAACATGACCTTGTACAGTAAAAGGATATATATTTTTGACCTTTTCATCTGTATCATTTTTTAGTATTAACTATAGGGGATTATTATACAGTCGATGGCAAAATAAGTTACCAGCATAGAGATGATGTCTTTCACTATGAAAGATGCACTTTTTTGTTCATCAAAAAGATCTAAAACAGCAGCAGGTTGCAGAGGGATAATGCCACTTGCAAGAATCCCAGCTGAGACACCAACCAGAGAAACTTTTCCTTGGAAATGATTGCTTCCTTAAGTAAAAAGTAAACAACTCATTTAAAAAAAATATTCAAAATGCTTTGTCTTTGCCTTCCTATTCCTACTTTCCATTCTTTCTTTCTGGATGAAACAACATGAGAAATACCAGCTGAATTTGCAGTTTAGCCTATCTGAATTTCCATTTTTGTTCAATCAAAACAAGTCTAAATAAGCATCCTGTTCAGAAACGATAATCGGTGATCTCTTTCCTGTTAATTTTCTTTTTCTTAAAAACTGAAACATGCATGAATATTTAGCCTATCTTCTTACTAATGCATGTAGGAGGAGCTGATATAATGGCCTGTTCAGAATACTGTGTGCTACGATTTCTGCTCTGCTTTCTGAAACATCCCTAGGAGAGGCTTTGCGGCAAGTATTTAGCTCAATTCCATAAGATCTACCCTGACAGAACTATACCATTCCAGTTGTACAGTAAGCCACAGAAATATTAGAGAATGCCAGCTAAGGATACCAATATAACCTAAAGCCAGACTCATTTGGACACATCATGATATAACTTTTAGTTACCTGAGCACAACACTCTCTGCAAACTCTGTAGCTGTCAGCTCTGCTGTTTACTGCTCATGGTGGCGTAGACTGCACTTCGTGGAAAAGCCATCCGTGTTTCCCGGCTTACAGCCTGCATCCCTCCTGATGTAGTGCTCCACTGGGCATGGGATCTACCTTGGTGCTCTGCCTCAGAGAGGATGTTCGGGCAAGAACGGAAGCCACTGAAGCACAATGAACAAGACTGTCAACTCTCGCATCTGCCCAGGTCTTTGTGCAGCACTGTCTCCATGATGCCTGAATGTGTTGTAGGCAAAATTCTGGAAGTTGGTGAGGATCCTAGAATGGGAAAGATGCTAATTTTCAAAGCTCTATTAATATATATGTATGTATATGTGTTGAAAGCATTTATGCAGTGCGTGGGTTTCTAAGTGCTTCTAAAAACTGACACTCCTCTGTCAGTTTTTGTTTCACAAAAGCCCTTTAAAGCCCTTTCACAAGTAATTAAAGTATATTTTAGTGACTATTAAATGTTTTAGAGGAGGAGTTTGCTTTTGATCAAGCTGACACAAAATGCAGCACTCCCCCATGGATGGCAGGCATTTCATCCTCTCACTTTATTAGTATCTTGCCCTGTGTCTACTGTAGGTTTGTGCAGATGGAGTTCAGGATTCGAGGTCACAAAAACAAAGCTGCCTGTGTAAGAAAGAGATAGGAAAGGAGGAATTAGGACCATGGGAATAAAACACACTTGCTGAGGCTGAACTAATATTGAGGAAAGCTGAACATATTCTTTAGTTCCTTCCTGTTGTGAATATTGCAGCTATAAGTTTGCATTGTTTTGTCTTTCTTTTGTTTCTCATTGCAGAATGCTAATGATGCCAAGCAATTCAGGCAGGATTTGGCACTTCCCTGGAAAGAAAAGACAAAATGGTGAGAAATGAAAAATATGATGTAATATCTACATCCTTCTTATTCTGTACAGCTTTCCCAGCCCGCCAAATGGAATCCTTCAAAGTGTCTGTCTTCTAGATAGATGGAACTGCTAGAATATCACAACTCTAAAATTGCTTGAATATTTGATTCAGTTAATGTTGCCAGTGCTGAGAGATCATATTCAACCAGGAAAGTAGTAGACAGATGCTAATGCCCTGCTTTTCTCAAGAACATCAAGCTTTTACTGTAAGGAAGCCATTTCATTTGTTTACCTATGGAGGTCTAATCAACATTAGATTAAAAAGTTAACATGAATGTTGATAGTAGGCAGGGAACAGAATACCATCCATGCAACACCTGCTTCGTGCAGCTTCTGCCTTCTTAATGCTCATTGTCAGAACTGCTCCTGCTCACAGTCAGGCTCATAAGTCAAAGTCAAAGTGAAGAATAAAAGAAAAAAGGAAAAATTTATGAAACAAGTAAGCAGTTTGCTGCTCCCTCGTAAAAGACAATGACATATTGCAGAAAGTCATAGAATCACAGAATATCCTGACTTGGAAGGGACCCATGAGGATCATCAAATCCAACTCTGGGTCATGCACAGGATACTCCAAGAATCAGACCATGTGCCTGAGAGCCATGGCCACCAAAACAACCAGGGGCCTGGGGCACAAACACAAACACTGAGATTTGGGTTTTCTCTGCCTTAAAAGGAAATTCTAAACAGATATTTTACTGCTCTCTTCAGCTCTTTAAAGGGAAATCATAGAGAAGATGAATTCATACTGGTCTCAGCTGCACAGTAAAAGGAAAAGAGACAGCAAGCTCAAGCTGAAGAAAGTGAAAGAGCAACTGCATTCAAGACAAAGGATTTCAGCATGAGGGTGCTCAAGAACCAGAGCAGCTGTCCAGAAGTTGTTGAGGACAATCTCACTTCCAGCCTACATGATTCTACTATTGTTAAAAGAAAATTAAGGGGCAGTCTTATGGGGTAACGGAGAGCACTCCAGACTCCGAATCCCAAGGTCATGAGTCTCAGTGAGGACCGTCCCCTGGCAGTTCAATGCCTCCCTGCCATCCGATCCCATCAGATCTTGGATGCTAAGCAGGGTCAGCCCCGGTTAGTACTACAGACAGTCCCGAGGACTTCCCTGTCACTGTCCAAGCTTGCTCGGCCATGGCAAATGGACCTTAGGAGTTAAACCGTGGGGCCAGTTCTGCACACGCTGTGCCTCACCTAAAAAATCCACTGTGCAGGCTGGAAGGGCACACCATGTGGGGAGAGCCCTTCCCAAATCTTCGTTCACAAAGTTTGGCCATACGTACAAAAGAAAATTAACCAAAGGTTTTATTTTTGCTTTACGTATCCTCATGCCCAGCAAAATACTTTTAAAATGAAAAATAGCATTATGTAAATCAATTTTCCTCAGCTTCTCTGCTACTTATTCAACAACAATAAATCTGCTAAATGCTGTTTTTGTTTGGAAGCCCATGAATCAGTGTCCTTGAAAGTAACCTATCCATTTTGTCAACAAACCTTAGTCCATCTGGTTTATGCTAGTTACATTGATTTTATTAAATTAAACCTTGGACATGCTATCTATCCAGCAACAAAGAAAAACATTGCTAAAGACAATTGGTCCAGTCTGATCTCTCTGTGCTGTGTAAGTGGAGGAACTTCACTGAAGTCAAATGAATTTATGTTGACATAATAGTGGTTCCTGGGGGAGTAGAGTGGATCTTGGATGTTCAAGGCTGTTTGACAATAGAAGAGAGCAGCTCAGCAGAAGCTAATGGTTTTATAGTGCTTACTTCTATAGTCCCTGGGAAGGCAGAATACTTCTGCAATTCCAGATTTCATGCATAGTTACATTGGGTAACTAAGCACGGAATCACTTCGGCCAGAAGTCAGACCTGTTCATCAGGTGGTGATGGGAATTGCTGTCATATACAGGTGAAGCATTCAGGGTATTTGGTGTAGGGTTGCGGCAACAAAGAAGGGCTCAGAAAACAATCTAGAATTCATCTATGTTTATTTTCTTTTCATTTTTATGTCTGTGTTAGAGTGAATTTGCTCTACTGCTACCTGAGCCAATAGAACTGTTGAAACACAACACAAACCTGCAACCACATTTATCTTTGAGGAGGCCTGGCAGAAAGAAGACTTTGGAGGTTTGTTCCATTTTGTGGATGAAGTTTAATAAAGAATCTGCTTGCAGTCCACTGATGACTTGATTTGCTTAATATAAAGTGAAGGTTACTTGTGTTTTCTTTTCAGGGTGGCCAGCAACAGGAGATATGTAAGAACACCAGCATGTGATGTTTCTAGATTGGTTTGTGTTTTCTGCAAACATTAAGTCTGGTCTTAGTCTATGCACTCATTATATTCATTATAATTCTAATCAGCACACTAGCACCAAAGAGAGGGAAGAAAATTTAAGTAGATTAAAAGAAAATTCTGGTAAATGAGAGCTGAAGCAGTTCTCTTCCAAGTTGATAGAGACAAAAAAGTTGAAGACGAGAGCACTGGTAGCATGCATACAGCCTTAAAAAAGCAGCAGAAAATGCTTTTATTGTAGAAAATAAAAGAATGTTACCCTTTATTAAGATTTCACCTGAAATGTAAAGCCTTCTATCAATTTAAGTTCAAGCAATGTACTGCTTTGAAACTTCTGTAAATCGTCATAAGGAAAAAAACGTGTAAAGACTTCAGAAAATACATATGCAAATAACTAATCTGAAGATTTGTGAAAGCTTATTTGGAGGAGGAAAGAGCAATACAGAAAACTACCTCCATGAAAATTAGCCTTAGAAAACAAATCTGCATATCTTAAACTAAATCAGGTGAAGTTTTGCGTGTCTTAAAGAAAAGAAACCAAGGCCAGTTTTTTTTAAGATATATGCTTTTTCAAGCATATTCAGCTTAATTTAAATTAGAGAAGGTCCTTCCTAGTTGAAAAACAGCTTTCAGTCCCAAATAACACCTTTGATACAATAGACTTTTATACAATTCAAGGTGGGGGTTTTGTGAGGTCCAGAACTAGTTTAATTATTACTACATCTTGCACATTGAATCATGATGGTATATAGAAAATATATGTAAATATATGCATATTATTCTTTCTACTTCTGGCAGAAGTTCTGGAACTTCCTCTTTTTTTTGTTTAAACTGAGTTTTCTTTTGTTGCCTCACATCACACCTGATATTTTTCTGCTTCTGTTCTCCTTCAACTTTTAGTTTGTGTGAAGAGATGAATCACCACCATGAGTGAGAGGGAGGCAGATGGAGGGGGTTAGGCCCATGCAATGCCACCAAGGTTTTGCCACATATCCCCTGAGAGCCCATCAGGGCAAGAGCAGGAGTAGGATGGGCTTTAGAGCCTTTTCTTCATTCCGGATGCTAACATGCTGAGTAGGTACAGAGAGGGGGACATGACTTTCATTCATCTATGGCTGAAAGTACCTGATGCCCCCTTAAACTTTGGATTTGTCTATATGTGAACAGTAGCTAAATTATCAAAGTTCTAGCTAACCTTGTTCAAAATAATCCCATTAAAAGCAAAAGATGAATGGCAGCATTTGCAGAGAACACCTCGGGTCTTTTTAATAAGATACATTTCAGAAAAACAATAGCACCTTTGAAGTAATTCTTGAGTGCTATAACAACGCACAGGAAAGTGCAAGAACAATTAAAGTACAGATTGATTTGAGGCTGAGTAATGCAACAATGTGTTCTGCTGAGAGTGTCAGGGAGCCATGGAGAGCACAGAAATTACCGTGTTTTCTCTCTCTGTAAAAGACAGCCAAGGGAGATCTTATTTCCAATAATAAAATAAAGTTTTACTGACATTAAGAGCTAATATGGAATTACTGACCAACCTATGACCAATTACCCATAAATGTTCCCCTTCATACCTATTGAAGTATCAGATGGAAACCTGCCTTTGAGGTTATCCAGTGTCCTCCATTGGAACAGTGTGGCCATCAGCATCTTAGCCTAATCCAGTCCACTTCATCTAAAAGGTTGCAGAAAGAGGGGAGAAATTGTAATGAAAATCATACAGCCATTTCTAAGAGCTAGTTTGTCCTTCTGAGAATTCAGGTAACTTTTCCCATGGGATTTGACTAGAGACTGGACATGGCAAGGATAGCTTTCCTTCCCTACCTGAAAATATCTGCTTGGGTTCACCCAGAGCTGAGAGGTTCACCTGATGCAAGTTATCCCATATGAAGTGTGACCTTGTAATTTAAAATTAGACGTATTGCATAGCCAAACAGGAGCCAATTGCAGTTGCAGGGTCATTCCCTACCTCAGTGGCTGGTGCTCTGCACTACACTGAGGGCACATGTTAGGACACTCAGCAGCAGCAACAAAAGATGTAGCTTTGCTTTCCTGCATTCTAACCTGTTGCTCCTGACTTCCAGCATCTGTTTTGACAGAGAGTCCAGAGGAAGCTGACCTCCATCCTGGGGCACAGCAGGGAAAGGCACAGCCAGCAGCAGTGAAAGCCCCACAGCTGGGTCCATAGGGTGCCATGGTCTCTCAAGCACCTCCCTGACTCCCAGCACAGCCGTCACTTGAGCACACAGTCATTGGTTTCTGAGTTGGAGGTCAGGCTTAGAGCTCAAAATTTTCCTCAATCAACCGTTTTCTAGTTTTCTAAAAAGCAAAGATGATCTCTAAGCTTAACACTAGTCCAGAAAAAGTTTTAGCTTCATAGTAGGTTTTATTCTTCCCAAGTTACACAGTCCTGGGATTTGAGAGGAGCTGATGTTTTGTATTCAGCTGATGTATTCTACTAGCCTAATCTGTGAATGCCATTATAATTAGAAACAAACCTCCACAAATGATAAAATAAGACACTAATTTTTGTATTTATTCCCCTGTGAAGGCACATTCTCGCACTATTAATTGTACTTAGTCACAATCTGTTCATCATCTAATTGTTTTCCACAGAGCTGAAAAGAACCAAATATTTACCCAAATGAATTTATTAATATCTACTCATGAATCATAACTGCTCTACAATAATTTCTTTTAAAGGCAAGAAAATACTGCAGAAAATAAAATGTGGTCAACTTTTGAACAGAGTTTGGGTGTCAGGGCTCCATGGATACCAGGAGCCATGGGGGCTTTCCAGAGGTCCACAGCTCATCCCACCACTCTGGCCAGGATTGGTGCAGTCCCATTCCCAGGCATCACTGTGGGTGCTGCAGCAATGGGGAAAGGGGGTCCATGCCCCACCACATGGGCACCATAGCGGCTGTAGGGGCTCTCCAGACTGTGGGTCAAGAAATTCATGGAGGATGCAAGCCTGGCCTCAGCTGCCATCTCTTCCAGACCTTTCTTTGGCTTGTCTTTGCTCTCAGGATGGTATTTCTACTGCATTTAGCTTTAAGGCAGATTAAGTTTTCAGTAGCACTGCTGGAGAGACACCTTCTGCAAGCCTAGCCTGAATTAAATACATGAGCTGGCACTGCGCTAATCAACCAGTAGGACTAATTGACTTTCCCAGCATGTCCTAGAAGAAATGTACCAAAAATACTCCTCTGATAAAGTACCAGATATTTTCACACTTTAAAGGCAGAGTCCTCAAGTCCCCCAGAGAACTACTGTTGCTGCAAAGGTCATGGGTGTGAGGTGGGATGGCAGTTCACATTAATCCAAATGTTTCTTCCAGATACATTCGCCCCCTTATGATGTAAATTATTGTGATAATAGATGTGACAAGTTATTTGATCGTTTTGTAGGGAAAAGAACTTTAGACTTTTCTTTTACCTTTTAACACACTGTAAAATATGTAAAAAATGTGTAAAAACAATATGTTTTTATAACAATCCAAACACTATTTTTCAAAGGATTGTAAGAGTCAACTTCATGTTAAGAATCAAAGGGGACTTATAACTTTTATGTTGAAAATAACACAATCTCTCTCTACCTGAATAGAAATAAAGACAGAAAATTGGTACAATAGATATCTGTCTGTACTTCAAACTGAGCCTTACCAAGGCACACACACCACTGTCATGAGACGGGATCCTCAGTGTAGTTCTATGACACATTTCATAGGAGACCTGGGCATATAAAGTGATGCCTGCAATTCAGAATGTGACTGGTGGGACCAGAATCTATGGCAATCTCCTCGAGATCCTCACGAACCCAGACTCGTCACTCCAAATCAGCACTTGTGGCACACAAAGAGGGGCTGGCTCAGGGCCAGATCTGCCTGTATGACAGCAACACTTTTCACCACTTTTGAACATTTTTAACATCCCTTTTTGTTGCTGCTGTAACTTCTGATTAAAAATATGTGATTGTCAATTGAGAATTTAACTTTTGTGCCTAATGGTGTTCAAGACAGTCATAGGTGCAAAAAATAGGGTATGAAACAAAGGATTTTGCTACTCTTCAGCTGCATTTAAAGGCTAGTCTGAGATTCATGGTCGAGCCAGACGGCTTTGGGAATGAATATGCAATGAATCCTATTTACCATTATTTCTGCCAATGAGTAGAATTTTTTCACTATGCTCAAGAGAAAATTATCAACATAGAGGGTGGCTTTTAAAGTAAAGTTCTTAGAGTCTTATTCATTTGAGAATTATTGTTCACTTACTAAACCCATGGCATATTTTACAAAATGAAAACATTCCTATACAGAGCTGTGGAATATAAAATATGCTGTGTGAGTTTAAATTTGTTAATTTAAGCTCTCTTTTTCCCTTGGAAGTTTTGTGGCTGTGAAAGCTCTAGAATATATAGCATGGATAGAATGTAAATATTCTTCTGGTGAAAACATCTTCCCCTTTGTCCTGGTGTTTGATAGCCAAAACTACAGATCTAAACAGGCCCAGGAATATTTTTTAATAAGCCAAAGTGAACTTTATCTTATTAAATTACTTAAAACACAAAGCATTAGAAAGTTGAATGTGCATATGCAGGAAGTCCAGCAGACTAAGTACCTTGCTTGGGAAGCTTGAAAATATGAAGAATTGTAGTTTTATAGTCTGATGATACTCCAGAGTGATTGCTTCCCCAGAAGAAGATGAACTCCAGAAATAAATTTATATTTGTAAAGACTGTGGAATCACCTCATTAACAACGTACTCCCCAAGACACTATCTCAAGGAAACACTAAATATACTGAAACACTGTTTTCTTTCACCACTGGCTGTGGCCAGCTGTGTAGGATCTCTGGGTAGAATTGCTACCAGATTACACTTGATGACAGGAATATGTCAACAATATAGAATTTCCTGGCAAGAAAAGCTCCCTGTAAAAATAAAAACAATTATCTCAACAAGTAACATCCTTATAAAAAAAAAAAAAGAGGGAAAAGTACACTGATAACTTCAAGGATGATTTGGAAGATATTATAAAATCAGTGTGCTGGCATATTCAAGTGATTGTATACCTGGTTCACATATTTTTGTTGTGCATTCTTTGCTATGTTATGAGAATACTGGTTGGATACATTGTCTAGCAAAGACAACAAAGCACTAATAATATCCACAGAGACAGTGGACATCTCCCTTGATTTGGGGTCTATACCCTCAACCTGTTGCTTGGTCTGGATCCTGCTGAAAGCCATGGTAAAACTATCCTGCATTATACTGTATGCAGAATTGCAATTGTATTTCCACACTCACCTTCAAAAGCACAGCCATGAGCCACAGCTTCATGCTGTACGTGACAACTATGAAAGAGTAGAATTTGGCTGCGGAAGTGTGAAGCCTACAAGGATTCACACCATGTTATAAAAGAAAGCACACTCCACAATTGCAGAGTTTCATATTTGAAATGAACACAAAGCACTCACACTCCTTTGGGACTCTTTGACCGTCTCACTCCTCAGCAAACTGAAGTAACATGAAAAGCAGTTCTTTGGGATCATAGTCCATTTCTCCGTCAAGGGTTGTCTGGCTTTTCTAACAGACAGACAGAGAGCTCGCATATTGTTCCACAGGCCCTCACCTTGTGTCTCTCAATGTGGTAACAGCAGAAGCCACTTAAGAGCAGACATTCTGCTGGGACAGGGACATTTGTGACATGATGTACTGTCCACTATTTGACCTAAAAAGTGCTTTGTCACTGTGTCCTGAATGGTTGAAGCCATTCCAGTGGACAAACCCTGGGCGAGTTTTTGTCATGAGCAATGCTGAGGTAAATGAGAGCCTAAACCAAAACATGTGTCCCACTCCAGAGGATACAGATTAGACATGAAATCAGATCTGCAGAACAGACCAGTGCAACCTGATTATTCCATGTCCTTTCTCCTCTTTTTTTTTTTTAAACACCAACTGGTATATTTTAGGATTTCTTTGAAGATATTATTCTTTAAAGATATAATTTCTTTATATTTCTTTTTATTTCTTTAAAGATATAATCCTCTATTACTGCCACCAAGAATTGAGCCAATTGTTGTTCTCTAATTCAATGCAGACATCCATTTACTGAGCTGCGTATGAAATGAGGAAGCTAAAAGATAAGTGAAATTTTTTGCTAAGTTATGTTATTAAGTAGATTCCATTAGGCCTTGCATCTTTTCCTTCAGGGACGTTGATTAAATTCTTCAGAAATCCAAAGAATCATACTTCAAGTCAGGAGCCATTTAAATGTGAAAAATGTTTCCTGCCAAGAGAAACCACAGACAATGAAGAATAAAAATTGTCACAGCAGAAGACAAAAATAAATCCTTTGGAAAATTCCTCTGTGTTGCTTTCACCTGGATCAAAACCAGGTACTAGGTATACAAGTTATTGAGGAATTTTTGCTTTTTAATAAAATAATATAGCATTTGTTAAAAACACAGATATACCTATCAGACTTCTGATAATGTGAAGACAGTTGAAATATAAAGGCAATGCATATTGGTGAAAGTGAACAAACCCAGCAATATTTGGGTGTTTGGGAGGTAACAGTAAAAGAGGACACAGCAATGAATAATGCTATTTAAGATTAATAAGAACAATCTAGTCTTGCCCTTTAGGAAAGTAATTCAGCATCTGGTCTAGACTTGTTAGATCTCCTGCATGGTTTTGCTTCCCAGTTCCGTTCAGGAATTGCTGTGACAAGCTGTGCAACCAGAGCACCAGTGCAACCAGATCAAACTCAGGGTGGAAGCCTGAATGGAACTGGGAGCACCAGCCAGACTGGCCAGCTCAAACCTAGAAATTCAATGAATTTCATCTAGTCCTTATCCTCCAAGAGTGCATTTACCTTGATAAAATGGAAGGGGGGGGGGGGTGTTAATCAAGGGCTAGAATTTTTACATTCTCTGCATTTTTTCCATGATACTGTATATTACGATAGTCTCTATGGTTTACAATTTATTCAGTGTGTGCCTACTGCATTCAAATTGAAGCAAACTGTTTCACTAGTAAGCAGCATCGGTAATGAAATTAGCTTCTTTCACAATTCTTATCATTGCTCCCATTCTAAATGCCGAATTTTAATTTATAGAGCCAAAAATAATTCATTTGTATTTAACAATGTTCTTTTTTCCTATAAAATTTGCAAAATGCTGTATCTAATGGATTTTATTGGGATATTTCCTTTTCCATTGGAGACTAATGATGCCAAATGAACTGCAGTGTTTCAAGTAGGTCCCATGGTTTCAGTATATTGGGATCCTGTGTAGTTAAGAGCATCACAATGTTTCAAAGATGGAAGAAGAGAATAAAAAATTTTTCAAGCTGATTTTTTTTCCTAAAAACCCTTTAAAAATAAATATTTCCTTGAATTGCCACCTTTATGTGTTTATTTGAAAAACTGACATTTACGAGTAATGGCTGAATATGTGACCCTTTATACCTAAGCTTTGCAAGAAGCCACAGAGTACAAGTTGCATGCTTAACCACACCTTCTTCTCTGTGAAGAAAACCAGAGGGGACTTCTGGGAGCCACTTTGTTATTATTATTGTTCTGCAGCAGAAAGTTCAGTGTTCTGACCCACTTGAGTAATTTCCACACCTGAACAGCCATCAGCTCCCAAAAGTACTCAGAATAACCAACCACACTGAGGTATGTAATAAGCTGTGGTAACTGACGTGGGCACACACTGCTGCTGTAGCATCCCCATGGATGAGGTCGGTCATGACCCACTGCCCCCTCCCAGAGTGCTCACAATAAGGCTGTGTTGCTTCCATTGATGTGGAAGTGAATACAGCAAACCAGCATTCAGCACAGGTTTCTTTGTGCCGGGGACATTCGAGGCTGAACTTTGTTACAGGCTTTTAAAGGATGGCATTGAACTCCAAAGATGAGATTTCCCCGTGCTGTGAAACTCCCACAATAGACTGGTAATTGAAATTGCGGGTTTCTATGAAGGACTATTCATTGCGATTCTTGGCTCCATTTAGAGGAGTGCCTTACAACAGAGAACTGTTGTCAAAAAATTAGCTTACATCCCTTTTCAGCTGCACCAATGTGGGTAATTCAAACCCCTGGCAAGTTCTGAAGATGTGTAGTAGATGATGATCTGATAATTTAGTCAGTCCTGCTCAGACAGACAGTCTGAAGGATCTTTGAAAAGAAGGACAGGAGTTACATATCAAACAAATGTAACTCTAAGGAAGTTTATTGTTCTGAAGTTGATTCGCGAAACACTTGTGGAAAGTGAAAAAACAGGGTGGTCCCATAGGCAGACTATGGGAATCACCCATCTCATGCAAGTTGTCCATCCATGATGACCCCTTTTCTCTGAGGAGGTGAGAACCATTTGTTAGAGCAGCGGGTAAACCCCCAAAAGCCCTTTGCAACTGTCTGTAGCCCAATGTTTAAACCTATAAACCAGAGCCTCCACAACTGGTATACCTCTGCTAGCCCAGACTGAGGCTGGACCACCCTTAATGAACAGAAAAAAAAATATACAATGGCTAGAATTTAATGTCCTTTCTCTGGGCTCCACCCAGCCACAGAAAACTAGTATGGAAACCAAAATCACTTCCAGCCTCCTTCTCCCCTTGTTTCTCTGAGATTTTTACATGTCTTGCTACAACTTGCTTGCATGGAGGTACTATATCCTGGTGACCAAAGTTTGGCATTGAAGTAACAATTTTGGTCAGAAAACAAGGGAGCAGAAACAAATAATCTGAATGTTTCTATGTTTTTATTCCTTAAAAAAAGAAAGCATTATACCACAATAACAGCACTCCTTCCAAAATCCTTGTGCAATGAGATTATGAGGGAGACACAAACTAGCCCTGTAGCTCAGTGGGTTTTTCCCATTAGGCAAGCCTCTTATATGTCCATAAATCCATATTACAGTAACTTCTGTAATTTCAAGACACAAGCAATGGCAGAAAAGCCATGAGCATCTCCACTGCCATCAGCAACTTTACTGCTCTCTACGGCTTCAGCTCCCTTGGAGCTTCATTAACAGGGGAATTTCCACCTTTGAAGGCATTTTGTGGAAGTTGAGTGTAGCTTTATGTTTTTTTGTGGAAGAGAAACCTCAGAGCTTTTTCCACGAATGTCAGGTGCTTCAGAATGCTTATAAACTGTTCTATAATAGAAGGGAAAACATTTAAATAGCAAAATTAAGGAACAAATAAAAAAGATGGGGAACACTGAGCTAAATCCTGGTCCTACCATAGTCCAGACCATGCCTGACTCGTTCATTTCAGCCCAGCCATACTCATCAAAACACCACATCAGAAACGTCACACCTGACTATATAATGACCACCTTAAACAGTTCTGTGTTGCCTTTTGAAACAGTGTGTGAATCTGTTAATGACTCCTTTAGCTCTTTTTCATTTCTTTCTCCCTACATAATAAGGTTTGATGCTGGGAATGTATGAAGTTATTTCCATAAGGCTACAGCTGTCTCCATTTCACAACTTGCATGATTCTCCAGTGCAAAAGAGCAGCCTGTAGCCTGTGTTTTACTTTTGCACTTGTGCTTTTCACAAACCTCGCCTTTTACTCTGTTCTTGTGAGATCTCACTTGGAGTAGTGCTTCCAGGTCTGGAGCTGCCCAAAGAAGAAAGACAGGGACCTGCTGGAACAAGTCCAGAGGGGGGCCACTAAGTTGATCATAGAGCTGGAGCACCTCTCCTTTGAGGGAGACTGATACAGCTAGGGCTGTTTTGCCTGGAGAAGAGAAGGCTTTGGGGAGACCGCAGAGCAGCCATCCAGTCCTTAAAGAGGGCTTATAGGAAAGCTGGAGAGGGACTTTTTACAAGGGCATGTAGTGACAGGACAAGAGGCAATGACTTTAAACTGAAGGAGGGTAGATTTAGATATTAGGAATAAATTCTCTACTATGAAGGTGGTGAGACACTGGAACAGGTTGCCCAAAGAGGTTCTGAACTCCCCATCCCTGGTAACCTGGTCTAGTGGAAAGTGTCCCTGCTCCTGGCAGGGTGTTAGATGATCTTTAAGGTCCCTTCCAACCCAAACACTTCTATGATTCTATGGTTCTATAATTCTATGATTCTATGAATATGCTTCAGTGGTGATTTAAAGGTAATTGAACTACATTAATCAGGAGTTTATATCTTGATATCTTTATGTAATTTTAGTGTACAGCAATAGGAAAACTGAAATCAATTTACCCACACACAATACAAGGATGCCTATTAGCTGTAATCACAGCTGCTTATGAACACAAACTACTGTACACTAATGAATACTAAGGGAAAATACCAAAGCCAAGAAATTTGCAGTTATGGAAACATCTTATTTTACAGTCAGGCTGTAACAATTCATCAACGCTTTTCCAGGCTGCATAGTAAAAGACAGCAGTCAATTGACATGCAATAACAGATTAACAATACGGAGTTTCTGTTTGTTTGTTTATGTCCCTGTTGTCTACTGCCACAGTAGCAGCTTATCTCCCATTATTTTATGAGCCCATCTCCAAGAAAACACTGATTTCTAGAGAGACTTACAGTAACAGATCTCAGCCTCTCATCTTTTGGGAGGGGCCTGTCCCTTCTGAAAGACCACACTCAGAGCAGAGGTAACTGATTTACTAGAATGCCCTACTTAGACAAGAAAGTCAGGCAACAGAAATCCCACTCTGACATTTCCTCAACCCCCTTGTACTCACATTTTCCCTTTGTCACTCTCTTGATAATCATAATGAAGAGTTTTCGGAATGAGGTATAGTTGTTTAAGTGACAAATCAAAGTATTTTTTCCCAATTTCTTTGAATTGCAATCAAATGTAAGGCAACAAAATCCTTTCTTCCTGTAGGAATGAAAGTAACAACCCTTGAAAAACCTCATAAAAGCTGTCTTAAACAATTTCCTTTACAGTTCACGCTCTCAGGATTCCACACTGGGTGCATTTATATATGGGGAAAGCTACATGCCTGAAGAAAAAAAATGAAGATTCTGGAAAAGAGAGATTGCAATTTGCAATGGATACTGTGATCAGATTGGGCATTGTTTTGGACCTTTTTTTCTATCTCTGTTCTCTCACTCTGTTCTTAGCATTTATTTTTGAATCAGCTCTTACAAATTTTTATTTAGTGTCACTTTGTTGGGGCTGTTATCTGAAAATGGAAACTTGGCCATGAATTTTGCTGAAAACTGATCTACTTAAGCAACTTTCTTCAGCTTTTGTGGGAAAAACAAACGAACAAACAACAACCCTCCCCCTAAAAACACCAACAAAAAACCAAGTGAATTGCAAAATCTAAGCACTCTGAAGGCTTTCTAGCCCTAGTTTGTAGGGAGCACAGAACAGGTCTGTAGAGCATAACAAATTCTTTCCCCCACTCTTGAAGTTTTGGTTGTCATCAAAAATTTTACTACCAAGATTTTACCCAAGGAGAGGTAGCTAAGTTGTTCCAATAGCAGGCTGCTTTGGTGCTGACAAACTGTGTATCTGTGATGATAGCAGGCAGGATGTTTGTTTGTAAGAATTCTTTGGCTGAATTTGCTGATATGGCAGTTAGGATCTTGCAGGATGTGTCTGGCTAGATGTTTATGAAAGTTTTCTGGCAAAACTGCTGATAGAAAGTTTCTTTGATAGGATGTTTTTGAGAGAGGAACAATGGAGGAATATTATTGATTACATTTCTATGTTGTCTGATTGTCACAGTGCAATAACACAAACAAAATACTTTATAACTAATACCATAGTATTTCAACTATTTCTTTATTGAAACCCTTTTTTTTCATGTTGTTTTTAAGTTGCTTCTGCTGTCTGACAGTAGAAAGCAACACTCTTGAAAACTATGAAAATGCATTAGGTTCAAAGAATGCACTCCATTTTTGGTAGTTACAGTTCTTTAGAAAATGGATAAAGAAATCATTTTAATATCTCTCCTTTACTCTAGAGTAACCCCTCATAAAAGGTTTATTATTTATTCCTTCAGACTTTATTAAATATACAGCATGGCTTGCATCCTGCAGGTTACTTAGTACATCTCGTGATTAGTGAGAAATGCAATTATCTTTAAAAAAAATTGATAGACACATACCATTTTTGGAGGATGTAACCATTGTCATTGTATTGGAAAACAGAATTAACCTCTGGTTCCTCACAACAGAATGGCCCACAGACAATCACCTTAAAAGCTGACTTGACTTCACTTACTGATTTCAAACAAGTAGACAAATGTATCTAAAACTGTCTAAGTACAGCTTGGGGTGGTGGGCATGAATGGCTTTGGTGTTTTGGGACTTATGTTACCAAAAAAAAAAAAAATCAGACAAAAAAAAACCCAACCTGAGTAAGGTTGTCTGGGTATTGCTTAAGTGATTGATGTTTAAGACTGTAGGTACATGACACATTCTCTACATCACAGCAAGACAGTTCTCAAGCCTCTGTGTCCTGGTATCTAGTACCTAGCTCTGTCAAACAATTTTCCAAGGATCATTACATGCTTGCAACTGCTACAAGTAGTTCTCTCACTGGGATAAGCTTTTCATTCTTACACCAGTTATAAATTTCCTGAAATACCTGTTCTGTAAAACTCTAATTTAGTGAAGTTATTTATCAATGGCAGACGAGGTCCCTCGATATCAGATTTAGCTATGAGCAAGTTCTACAATGTACATTTATCTTGCAGCTTTATTTCATGCTATGGATTTTAGAGTAAATATTTCATAACATATGGCACCAAACCAAGTATAAAAGAAAGGGAGGAGGAGTTACTTTCTCTCTTATTATTGTGGCAGTCCTTGAGAACAGACATTCCTGCCTCGAGCTGGGAGGGCCAGAGATTCCTCATCGCTGCTTTTGTTGGGGAAGTAGATGCTTTTCTGTTAGCCTTACTCTTGTATGTGTGTGTATATTGCTTTGTTTAATTTTATTCCTTCTTTTCTCTGTAAAATATACTCTTCCTTATTGTAAATTGTAGCTTTGTAGGTTTTTTCTTTCCTTTTCCCTCTGGGAAAAGGGGGGCTGCCAATGACTAGGTGAATACTTGGCATTTTGCCAGGATGAAAACTGCCACAGATGCTAATGTGCCTGTGTAGTGCTAAATTACCTCTGAAATATTATTTTATAGATTGGTTAATTTGAAATTAAGTACACTGTGTTTGTTTTTATGGATTGATAGCACAACTCCTTAAAGTCATCTCATTTGAAATGCTGTACTCAGCATGGAGGACAAACTACTTGGTGCATGAGCACAGGTACTAGGAATTACTCAGCTGATTTTGTATAATTATCCCACTTGCTATTGCCTTTTGTCCCTTGGATAAGTTAAAACAGATTTGCCATAAAATATAACACTTAAGATCAGACATTAGAGATGAAGTTTGCAAGCATTTATGTCATCTATCATTACCAGAAACAGTCAGGATTGGTAAAGCTTGGTAAACACCTCCATTATGTCCTGTGCAAGTTTTCAGATTACTGTCTGAAATGCAAAACACACAAGCAAACAAGTGTTTGGTAATCTGATACACAGCTATTTTGTTTGACCCCAAAACGAAACGTCCTGTTTAACACCCAAGAAGTATTACCTTAAATATAAGTTAATTAAATTATGAATTTAAAGACTGAATATGTTTTAGTTATCTGATAAGTCACCAAAATTAATTAGACAAAGCAAACTTTATGTAGTTGTTCCTTCAGAGGAGCTGCTGTGCAAGCAAACAATCATAAAAGCAGATGGGGTCTTTTTTCTATAAAAATTCAAATAGGACTGGGCAATATTTTGTCCTTTCCTGACACTTTTATTTTCTCATGTGGATGTTCAAAACATTGACAACAATTCAAAACAAAAATCAGTTTACTGACCACAGCTAAATACAAGGCATGAACAGCTGTGTTTCGCCGTGGAATGTCTGTGCAGCAGTGGGAAAATAAATGACTTTGAGCAGCAAAAGCTCCAGTGTGCAAGGGCTCCCCATGTCCCCTCCCAGGCACCATGCAGAGGAGCAGGATGAGCCACAGAAGCAGTGACGTGGTGAGCTTCGAGATGGGGGTTCTTCCATCCCTCCAAGGCTTCCTCTCAGCAATAGGTGCCCACCTGGCACTCACTGCAGCTTTGCTGGCAAACTTTTGGTCCTGGGACATGGCTGCCCCTCAGCACTTCCCTGTGTGAACTAAACTTCAAGGCTGAGTTTACACGGGGTAATAAAATGGTGAAAAAATACAGGAGAGAATGACAGGACAGGTATTTCAGCATTTTTTCCAAGTCTTTTGTGGGATTTACAGCTGGTTAAGAGAAGTCATACGCTGAAGGAAATTGAAGTGCTATAGTAACCACAAATATGACACCTACTTAACTAGCAGATTTCCAGAATTTCTGAAGCACACATTGAGAATCAAAGTGCTATGAGAGCAAACATCCCCAAGAGCTGCTCTTGGACTAAGCATGAGTAAGCACAGTGGTTTCAGCCATGAACAACTAGAACATTTATAAGAAACTGATTAACAAAACACATCAAGTGCATTCATCTATCTGAACAAACTCATCTGAAATTTGGAAGGAAAGTAATCAATAATTCCACATTTTTATACATCTCAGTATCTACTGACACCAGGTTCCCCATGGAGCAAGCCAGCCCACCCAACCTGACATATTCTGGTACACAGTGGTCTAGAGCAGCAGTGAGAGTACTTCTTAAAAAAAATGAAATTGCAATGAATCATTATGATGAATAGCCTGGGGCAACAGCTCATCCTGTGAAGGACCGTTTTAAAAATGTGTTTCTTTCCTGTCAATGAAATATTGTCCTGTCAGAAAGCACTGATGAATGAGTTATGCTGGATATGACCGATCTCTGCAGCAAGATGAATCTGCCTATTCCCAGGGAACACGACGTGAGGCTTAGCAAGTGCATCCATGAACCAGGGCACTTCTGAAGCACTTTAATCCAGACAAGCATGCAGAACAGCCTCTGGCTGGCATGGCTTTAGAAGAGCCAGCCTCCAGATCCCCATGCAGTGTGCTCCCAGAGTCATCCGAATCAACAGGTGCAACAAAAATTTGCTCATATATGAAAAAAAACAAGTGGGAGCTTGGACCATAAAACTAAGCAAAGGACTGTAAATCTGTTTCTAAATGAGTCAATCAGTACAAAATCGGGATCATGTCTTCTAAGAGCATGATAAGGTTTCACAATGGAAATTGGGTCAGATCTGTGTTTCTCGTCTTAAGCAGAAGTTACCATGACCTATTCAGAACATATATGACACTGTCATACATTTCATGAGTAAAGCAATTTGGAATATTAAATTGAAATGGGGAAAACATGATGCTTTCAAAGACTGAGGAGTGTTTCATACAGATCATGTGCCACTAAATTCACAGCAAGAAAAACAGAATGAAACACAACCTGCTTATAGCTGCACTTATGGAATACCTTCTCTAACTAATTTGAGGCAGACTAGATCCTGTGAATCTATAATAGTTTGGGACAGTCATTCTCATCTCTCTGGGAAACTCAGGTTTATAAAGAAATCAGTGAAAATTGCTATAAAATGGGAAAGCATGGGTCCTGGTTCTGTCTCAGGGTACCAATATTGGCCTTTAACACCTGCACCCCATCTGACTGTAATTGAAAGTCAGTCTCCACTGATTCAGGTACAATTTCACAGCACAAGGTCCTCTTCTATTTCTTTTGTAATTCAACAAAATGTTAGCACTTCATTAACTGCATTTCCCAGCAAACTTCTAATATTCATCCACTTCTCATGACAGCCCATACTGTGGTGTTTCTGGGTGTCCTGGCCAGGATCCTTGAGCTAAGAAGTAATTAGTGTTTTCCATGTCTGGAAAGACGGAAGTTTGGAGAACTTAGCATCCTTCACACTGCAATTTCAGCAGAAGGATATTAAGATGCCCTTCCCACCCTTCAACTACGTATCCCAGAACCATCCACACAGCTTCTGTCCCACACATCCTAACAGCACAGAAGCATCCCAGTGGCATCCTTAAAATTCACTGGATGGGGCAGAAAATATATAGCCTGTCTTTTCTAGTGACACAGCAGAATTTTTAGATCCATTTGAAAACTATTTTCTTTCTTTCCAAAGACCAGAAAGAATTAGGTTTACAGTGGTAGCTATTTGCATCTTCATAATAACCTCATTAAAAATTCATTTTATGGTTCAGTTACTACCAAAGGGATTTGGATGTAAAAGATTCTTAAACTGTTAGGATTACTAGGGATATATAAAAGGTACTTTGCAGGTGAGCTGCTTTTGTAGCAGTACCTACAAAGAGCTGAAACCAAATATAATTACAAATATTTTTGAATTTTGCTGCTAAAAAGAGCCTTCCTCATAGGTTTTTACCAATGGATGATGACAAAGTTTCTTCCCTAAAAAGACAGGCTTGGGCCCCCAAGCCTACTGCACTGAAGGAGTTCACCTAGATGGGAGAGCAAGGCTTAGTGCTCCAGCCTGGCTTACCACTGCTGAGGAAGCTGTGCCAGCAACAAGGGAGTCATGAAAACAAGTGTTGGCAAGGGCAGAGATACTTGCAACATCTGTGTGATTAATTGTAAATATAGATGGCAAACCCTTAACCCGCATTAATCACATTAAGCAGGGGAATTATTTTGCCTGTTGCTGTGATTAGGCTGTATCAGAAGGAAAATTTTCCATGTTGGCAATTGTTAATATACACTGAAATGCTTTAAAGCATTATTTGACTAAACTTCATTTCATTATGAATAAGGCCCTCTCTCTTTTCTTTTTATCCAATTGCCTGCATCATGCTGATAAGGGAGCTTTTATCCCCAGTTGTTTGGGGGTTTGGGGTATTCTTTTGCTAGTTATGGAATTTTTAATGTTGTTTTTTTTTATTAAACTGAGTATGGAGCCTTTTCAGTCTCTGAATTGTTTTCTTCTGCTGTAGAAATGGGAGGTAACAGTAGCATACAAGGAATCTTTCACAGTGTCTGTGTTTCCCCTGTGTACCCAGGAAGACCATACAGCTCTCTGAAAACAAGAATTTTCCTTCACATGGAAAAAAAATCATTTAAGATCTGGTTTCATGCAAAAATGACAAAAAGGTTTTTCTGGAAATAAAAAAAAAAGACACATTAGTGAGTGCTTAGACAAGATGAAGATTAGACAAGTGAAGATTAAGATTTGCAGCATCTGCAGGAGTTTGGATCTGGGTCTGCTGCATTTCGGTCCTCAGGCCCCTCCTTTCCTCTCTCTGACCTCACCACAGTTAAAGCAAAAGATTTTGTCCCAAGGGATGTCCTTCTGTAAAGATCTTCATCTTCAGCCAATCTACATTTCGTGATGGAAAAATGTTTCATATATCAAACCTTCAGTTAATTATAATATTTCCAGGGAACGAAGGTTTTTTAAATCCAGAAGTATTCTGAATCAACCTGGAGACTTTGCATCCAAAGAGGATTTTTTTTAAAAAAAAATTTCAGCACTCATCCATTAACTTACCGGGAATAATGGGGAGCATGTTACAGTGCTAATGTATTGCATTTATCAGATTTGGTAATTTTCTATTTACAGGAAGCCAACATTTACCAGTCATTAATCTTTATCCTCTTCATCCTTTTACAGCAAGGAGTGATCTGTATTTTCTCCAGTGGAGCCACTGAGAATTGTAAGCCATACAGACTTGAATCTGATATTATTCACAATGGGAACACTCTCTCAAATTAACTTATTGGAGAGAAATGTAAATCAATTATGTTTACAGCTCTCACCAAACAGAATTAAAATGTTCCACCAGTCTGCTCCGAATTCCTAATCATTTGTGTGATTAACCCAGTGTCTGGGATTTGCAAGAGAGTATGAGATGAATTGGTTTCTCTTCATTATTTGACACAGTTCAGTTATTCCTGAGGTGTCCTAAAAAAGCAGACAGCCAGCAAACTCCCCCTTAAAATAATGATCCCTCAAGAAATGGATAAAACCTACAGCCATTCCTCAGGACCACTGTGCAGTGTATATGCAAGTCAAGTCATGCTCTTGAGACGGCAAATGAAGCAAAATCAATCCCATGCCAAGTAAATGCATGATCAGCCTGGCTCAGGTCAGGCTGCTCATGAACGGCTGTGAGGGAAGGTAAGAGAACTGGGCGTACAATATACAGAAATGCAATTTATTAAAATAATGAGCAATATCCAAAAATATGAAGCTCAAAGTGCCACTCACCTCCCTACTACATTTTAGTACTGTTTTCTGCAGTAGTAATCTGCCATTGATTCCATTTCGTTTGTACCAGTACAGTAAGGAGGTTTTGATGATCTCTAGGGTCTGTCTGCTTTTGCAATCACATTAAAAGACAATCCCTGGCCCATATGTGTGATTGTTTCCTGGCTCGGAAGAGCCTTTTGGGGCAGGATGGGTCTGCCTTATGCTCTCCCACAGGTCCTGCTCAGAACCTGACACCCATGGGAGTTATACCCCAGCTCCCCACCATTCTCCTTAAAAGGAAGCTCTAGTGAAGTGGAGGTCAGTCTCTTCTCCCAAATAACAAGTGACAGGATGAGAGGAAATGGCCTTAGGTTGAGACAGGGGAGGTTTAAGTTGCATATTACAGAAAGAGTAGTTAAGCACTGGAACAGGCTGCCTAGGGAAAGTGGTAGAGTCTCCATCCCTGGAGGTATTTAAAATATGTGCAGATGTGACACAGACATGGTTAAGTGGTGGCCTTGGCAGTGCTGAGTTAACAGTTGGACTCAAATATCTTAAAGGTCTTTTCTAACCCAAACTATTCTACAATTCTATGATTCCATGTCTGAAGGACACACCATGTGTCCTTCAGATGCCTAAAAAATGCCAAGCCTGGAGCATTTTACCTTTTGTACCATGAGATATCACCATTTTAAACATTATTATCACTTTCGTCTTCTCAGTATTCATGTGAAGCAGAAGCTGCCACATCAGACACGTGGGAGACTCTGGCAGAGTCCACACAAGAAGGCTCCCTAGGGAACTACCTTCCACAGAAATGCATTACTTAAGGACAATCCAGTGCACTCTTGCTGTCCAAGAGCCCAGACCCCTTTTCTGAGATGCAGTGGCTGAGACAAATCTGCACAAGGCATCAGGCTGAGCTGCTGGGCAGACTGTGATTGCTCCACTGCATGAAGAATTTGACCAGCTGGGAAGGAAAGGGCCAGCCTTCTCCCAGAGAGGAGATGGGACTCCACAGCTGCTGGAGCCCAGCGCCTCCTGCTCTCTGATGCACCGGCTCCCATGGGACAAGCACTGCAGGCCTCTGCACCAAAGCAGTTGCATGCAGCAGGAGCACTGGTCTTAGAAAGAGCAGGCTGTGCTCAGCAGGCTTCATCCACCTCTGAATTTCAACAGCTCAGATCCTTCACATCCTTATGTAAATCTCTGCTCAGTCTAGACTGACAAAATACATACCTTGCTCACAGCCTGCACTGATATCTACATACCTGGCATTTAGTGGCTTGACACACCAGTGAAGTACCACTTTTTTATTCCAACCTTATAATCAGTAAATGGAATCTTTTCTATCTTCTGTTTTAAAAGGTCTAATTATTTTATTATTCAATGTATGTACATGCAGATAAGTAATAATTATTCAGAGTATTATCCTGCATAATAGAGACAGCTAATGCTCAGAGATAATAGCATAGAGACAGCTCATTATACCAATTTGTACAAAAATAACAGAATTATTTTTTTCTTCTGAACAAACTTGTTCTGGTTTGATAAGAGGAAGTTTCAATCACTTCTTTATTTGCTGAAAGATTAAACTATAAGCCGCCAGTAAGGGGATTATTATTTTAATGATGAATCACCATGTGCAGTGAGGAATTAGCCATCCAAAGGATTTGAAGACAAATTCATGTAGGGCTACACATTCTTAAAATAAGAATGACCCTGAAATTATTGCACATCTGTTTTTAAACAGCCTTCTTACAGGAACTTTAGGAGTTTGTCCTTGTAATGGTTTGGCCCAAGCCTTGCTTGGTAACTAGATGTTGCTTTCTTGCTAACAGCCAAGAAAACTCAGATGAACTTGGAGAGGAGGAAATGGCGATATTTTCCAGTATCTTAGAACCACACAAGTCTGAGGTGCAGAAAACCAGTTCAGCCAGTGAGTGTTTTGTCTCAGAAATGCTGAACTTATACCTTAAAGCAGGACAACTGCAACACAGGAGGTAGCTTTCCTACAAGAAGAAGACAGCTTTGCTCCCTGATAACCCAGCTGTCTGGAGTATCATGGTCTCTGGTGGATCTAGCAGCCTGCTGCCCTCAAAGTGGGTATGGGAGGGAAGTCCTGTGACAAAGAATGTGTTTTGTTTTTCCAGGTCTTTTTTCTTTCATCACCAATGATCCAAGCCTTCTTCATTTGGCTTCTCCTTATCTAATCCCTTACTCCACTTGTTCCCTGAAATAAAAAACTCTGTGAAAAAAAAAGCAAAAAATATGAAACAAATTAAACCAATGCTTGCACTCCTGTCTCTCTTATTCCAGTTTGATTTTTCCTGCCTGGAAGCCATTGGCATGACATGGTCCATGGCCAGGGGCAGGGCTACTGTGAGACCAAAGATCCAGTCCAGGAGACTTGAAGCATCAGCCAGTCCCATGATGCACAACTCATGGTGCTTGGGAGACCCAGCATGTTGAGATAAACCCCCTGTTTCTGACTAATAACTGTGTCTGTCTGTCTGCTCAAAAGTGTGACATTTCCGTCTCATATTTAGCCACAACCTTCTCCCCATTAATTATGTTTAGGAGTGGCTTTGAATCTTTCACACTGCCTGCCCTTGCTCTGTCACATCCCTAGATTGACAGGGCCCTTCAGGCACCAAAGCAAGGAAGGACTCATGATCTGTAACACCTCAGTGACACGCCCAGGTCATGGTGCATGGCCTACACAGAAGAAGAGCCTGGTTAATATTACCACGGGGCAACCACCTCCATCCCACACCATGTGCTGTCTTATTGGTACTCAGAGCTTCCTACCAAACTCCCCAAAGCCAACCTTGTCTGCCAACCCCTTGCCTAAAATCTTCACTGAGAGATCTTTATGGACAGAGCTGGGGTCACCCACACCCTTCAGATGATGGTTGTTTTCTAATCTGGATGATTATATCAGAGACTGGCTAAACTTGGGTGTTCAGTCTTTGTAAAAGTAGCAGATTTATTTTCAGTTTGCATAAAAAATATTTTGAAAAATCTCTAAACCCAGCAAATCTCCCTGTGGGAAGAACTTGTTCTGCTTCTGATTGAATACTGAGGTCGAAGCACGAACACCCTTGTGTCCTGGGGGTGGTTTTGACTGGAGGATCACCAGCTGCAGCACCCCCCTCAAGGTCTCCATGGATGTCACATTGACACCCCTCACCTCAGAGAACAACATGGGGATGGCTGCAGCTGCAGCTGGTATCTCCCCCAGAGTCAGCTCTGCCCCAGAGCTGTGTCCTGGGAGCAGGGCATGGAAGGGCTAAGCAGCAGGAAGAAGACTGACCCACTACCACCTCCTTTTCTTGTGGGATGAGACTGCCGGGGCAGGGCCAGAGGCTCTGGTGAGACAACTTACTTTCAAAGAAGGAAAATAAGGCACAAGGGAAGAACTAAAATAAAATCTTCATGGAAAAGGAAGACTTTAAACTCAAGCTTTTCTGTCTTGCATGTCTTGGGAGTTTGTCCTGCTGTAAAAAGAGAAAATCACTGCTATATTGAACACAATTTCATACCTCACTTTTGCTTTTGATGAGAACTCATTTGTGGTGGGGGTTTTTTTCTGCACTAGCATCTATGCATGTGTTCAGGGATTGGGAAGGTTCCCTTTAACCAAATGAAATATTGTTCTTGCCTCTAGATAGACATTACAGATCACTGCAATTTCTATCTTCCAGCAGAGGAGCCCGAGACTGAATTTATCTGTGGCTTTTGTTTTTTCCTCGGCCAGCTGTGTGAGGGCGAGCAGTGAGCAATGCTGTTCCTCAGCCATGTCCTGTGCTGCTTTGACTGCAAGCCCAGCCTGATTCACAGGCCAAGGTGCTGACACCTCTCCTTTACCAACATAAGCAGCAGAGGCCTGGATCCGCTTTGCCGTTTTCTACCCTGTATCTGGAGTTTATTGGAGGAATGGTGCTTGTCCTTGTCCTGGATTCCAGATAGTTGATGATGATACCAGTTACAAATCTCATTCCTACAGCGCTGATGGGTTTATTTTCTATGGATTAAAAAGGGCATTTTTACCATCTGAATTGCATGAGTCAGCAATACGATTCACTGGAATTTAGTACCTCTATAAATATTTCATAGAAAGACGACAAGTACTATAAATTGATCCATACAGCTGCTCCCAAACACCACAGAAGCACAGTGCACACCAAAGGCATTGGAAGGCCTGTGGTGCAAAGCCTAGGAGCTGCCTGTCCCATCTGTTGGCAAGGGAAGAAAATACACTAAAAAACTTACTTGGACAAGGTATTCACCAGCATGCCAAGGCTCCATGACAGCTGTGAATTTTCATGGCATGCAACTGGGGCAGTATGTCATGGAAAGAGTAAAAAAAACCTTCATTATTTATGGGAGAGAATGAGTCTACTGCTGAGCCTCACTCCTGGAGCTTGGGAAGCCTTCTCCTCCATGCTGAAGGAGGCTGACCCAGGATGGCAAAAAGCAGGGCAGTGGTACATGGAGCAGGATGCTCAGAAATCAGCTGTTCCAAGAGCTTCTTCATGCCCTCTGAAGCCTCATACATCAATTTATCCCCACCTCTGACCATGCCCTCCAAAGGTTATCTCTGTGTTATGTCCCCTCTCCACCTGCTGAGCAGATGTGGGTTTTATGCAGCAGATGTTGCCTGGTACGTGGCACGGGAAGTAAGAATGATTTCTTAAAAAAAATGTGTGGGGCTTATTGCCAATGTTCATTAAAAAGTTCATTTTTTATTTAAAGATGTGGCATTTTAAGGCCATGCTCTTTAAAATGTTGGTGATACAGGCACTATGCAGTGCTCTGAGGCTGCAAAATGCAACATCTAACCAGCCCGTCCACACCAAAGAATCTGAGTAATTTCCAGCAAGGCTCACTTGCAGTCTAGGACAGATGGTACAAAGGTTCCTTCCTACCTTCTGTGGTATGTTAAAAATAATTCAGAAAAGCCACACAGATCCTTCGGAGTGACGACAGAAGCCTCTGCTCATTTGCAAAGAGGACACCTCTAGTGTAGAAGCCAGTGCAGTGGGTCCTGATCTTCCTGAAGCTTCTGACATTGCAGTAAAATGGCATTATTTTTAATAATCTTAACCAAGTTTGCAAATCTTAAACAGATTTTCTTATCTGCAAAGGGGAAGAGCTAAGGACTGGAGTTTTTTCCAAGCCAGTCTTTCCATTTTCTCAGCTGAAAAGCAAATAGTTCTGGTACAGAAATGCCACCTTGGGACTGGAGAAACTACAGTCAAAACAAACACAGATGGGACCAGATTTGATTTGATGCAATTTTCAGTTTCTTCCCTTTTGTTTCCCTGCAAGGGAAAGCAAAAGGCTAACTGTGGGCACACCACCACAGTCAGGAGGTGCTTTGCTGCTGTGTTACATGGGGAAGAAATGAACCCTTTGCAGTCCAAACCTCGGCCTCTTGAGGGCAATGGGCAGAGTAACACCAGGAATTCTCTCTGGCTTGCTGTGCAATGCCAAAAGTTCCCTTTCTCACCATGCAGAGCATGGAGATGGCTGCCCTGAGCCCCCTGAAGCTGGTCATACTGCCTAGGGAGGAGCCAGGAGTGAGGACCATGGGGAATGGCCCTGGGGACAGGTATCCCCTTTTCACAGAGGACATTCCCTGGCTCCCACTAGCACATGTATTCCTTTGGACCCCAGAGGTGCAAGGGTGCAACACCCAGTGATACCTGATTCAGAGGGAAGCCAAATGAAAGACAGAGAGCATGGTTTATCTTAAACATAGCCACGCATCACGCCTCGTATTCCCCAAACATCTGTGCTACTGCAATATACTCTTAAGCATTGCAGCTATTGGAAAATAGCAACTGAATCCCATAGGTAGCATTGATATTTCATGTTTATAGCTCTCCCCAGCTCCCTTTAGGCAGGGAATGAAATTTTGCTCTTACAAATGACTATACTATCACTAATTACATAGTTATCAGTTTGTTTTAGTAGAAGGGGTTCTGTGGTAATAATGAGACCCAGAAGTGATTATAAATCATACATAAGGCTCATGGGATGCAAATAGCTGCACAGGTATCTCACTAAATATATTATGTTCAGGAGTAATAAACAACAATATTAATTTTCTAAGCCTTTTTTTTTTGAGGAGTATAGTTCAGGCATTTTTAAATTTCTGAAGTCTTAGGTACTTACAGAAACTTTTTTGTAGTGGTCTAAAGAACCCTTTCCATCAGGTTTTGTAATTATTCCTGAACCTGAAAAGAAATAGCTGCAATTTTTAACTCATCAAGTAGTTCTTACAGCAATAAAGAAACAAATTAGGCAGAGTGAAATACAGAAGAGAATCATAGAATTATTACAGTTGGAAAAGACTTCCAAGATCACTGAGTACAACTACTAACTGAACACTACCAAGTCCACCACTAAACCATGCCCCTAAGCACCACATCTACTCGTTTTTTGAACACTTCCAGGAATACTCGTTCCACCTCTTCCCTGGGCAGCTCGTTCCAATACCTGACCACTCCTTTAGTGAAGAAATTTTTCCTACTATCCAGTATAATCTATGAAGGACAGCAAAGCTGATCACTTGGATTCCACTTCAGAAGATAATAACAACTTTGTACAATTAAACAAAACCATCACCCCAACCTGATAGAAATAACCAAGAAAACAAGCTGAGTCAAAACAAAGTTAAATACCTGCAAATTCATGCCACAGCTTAACTACCACAATTCAAAGAAAGTTAGAAAAGCAGGTTCCATCCTGCAGTGTGGAATTTGCTCTCAAAAGACATCTGAGTCCCTGGTCACCCAGTGGCTACAAAGACTTGCTGCAGTTAAGAGCAGAAGAGACAGAAGTTCCAGTCTCCATGTGACCTGCTCTGCCTGGTCCGCACCAGAGAGGAAAAGCATCGTACTTTCCAGTGACAGGCAAGAACTGACCTCAAGCCAATGTCAGTTTCTTCACGTGTACTTAGCATTTGAAGACACTCTGGGGTTTCCCAGACCCCCTTCCAGTTCTCTAGAAGTTCTCTCAGAAGCTGCGTTACTCTCCCTTCAAGACTGTTTTTTACATGGACTTTTAGTGTTCAACCTATTTTTGAGATAGGTGGAATTATATTTTGGCCTATAAACTTGCTGAAAATTGGTTTTTAAAATAACTACACACATTGTAGGATGTCAAATAGCTTTTACAGAATTGCTTCTAACTCCAAGTACCCCCTTGGCACTCCAAGGTGGTATTCCTTGCTTGTTTTGTCTCACTTTTAGTGAGCTTCTGTTGTGATATCCAGTAAAATTCCTACAACAGTTCAACATTAGGGATCAACCTAGTAAATTCCTGTAACATGTCCCCTGTCATCTCATTTCATGTTTTTGTTTTCTTTTTTTTTTTTTACTCTGAAAGCCATTAGCCAGTCTTTAAATGATTGTCAGTTAGCACACAAGTCCATACATCCTCAGCCTGGCAGAGGTTATGTGAACGTTAAGGAACAGCTCAGAGAGTCTTGTTTTGGGAGCCAGGGGCAGTTTTGCAGAACCCATGTGAACAGTGAAATAGAAGAGAAAATGGAGAAGCCAGTTCCATCTGATTTACTTGTCCTTGAGCATCTCCATTTGGTGGGCTGCTGTTTCTGGACTAGCACACAGAAGCAAAGAATCTGCCAAGCTGGAAGGGACCCACAAGAGTCATGGAGTCCAACTCCTAGCCCTGCACAGGATGATCCCCAGGAGTCCCACCATGTGCCTAAGAGTATCATCTAAAAACTTCTTGAACTCTGTCAGGCTTGGTGTCGTGACCACTTCCCTGGGGAGCCTGTTCCAGTGCCCAAGCACCCTCTGGGATGAAGAACCTTTTTTCTAATATCCAGTTTAAACTCCCCTGACAGGCCATTCCCTCAGGTCCTGTTATTGGTCACCAGAGAGGAGAGATCAGTGCCCGCCCCTCCTCTTCCTCTCACAAAGACACTGTAGACTGCAATGAGGTCTCTCCTCAGTCTCCTCCTCTCCAGGCTGAACAGACCAAGTGACCTCAGCCACTTCTCATACAACTTCCCCTGAAGGCCCTTCACCATCTTTGCTTACCTCCTTTGGACACTCTCCAATAGCTTAATATCTTACTTAGAAACACATTGCTGTGGAAAAGCACAGGTATTCAGTTATGTCCTGAACCATGACAATTGGAAGAGGCTCCTTATGGATCTGAACAGACAGGGATGGGTTCACATGGCCACCTTCATTGCTCCTTCAGTACTGGACTTCAATGCTCATAAACCAAATGGGATACTTGTCCATAATGCTCTGAAACCTGTCTGACCACTGTCTTACAGAGATGCCTTGTCCCTCTACTACAGGCCTTAAATCCTATGACATCAAAATAACTTTGGTCTGGCAGAGTCTCATATCATGGTATGGATATGTAGGGATTTTTTTAAGGGCAATCCATTATGCCTAAGATGTGTCATTTTTTGAAACTTCAGACCAGCTTTCAAATACTGCAAATAATCTATTTACTGTAGCAATGTGATCAGACATGCTTCGTGCTTTGATCTGCAACAGAGCCTGGTACAGATTTCATGTAGTCATCATACCCATACTGATCATGTGCCCACAAGGAACAGGTGTTTGCTCCTTACTATAATGCCATACAGTTAACTGCAGTAGATTTTCCTTCAGGTAAGGGACTAGCAATGGAAGACACCATATACATCCAGCTAGTAGAAGGTGAAGTCTCAGATTCCATAACCCTGTTATCCAAGTATGCGTATTTCAGATAAAATGTGGGTAGGTCTTATTGTTACAAGTGTTAGGCTGTACTCTGAGCATCTGACCATGCCCAGAGCTCGTGAGCTGTGCAGCTGGAGCAGTGGCTCTGAACAGAGAATGCTGGATCCTCCAAAGAACCTGCAACCATGTGTCCACTATGGCCCTAGTTCCTTTTCCAGCCTCTTCCTAGTTCCTTCTCTGCAGAAAGACACTGTCTTGACACACAAAGACTTTTTTCTCCCTATTCTTGTCATCACTGTTTCTTTTGTGATACTGCTGAGAGGGCATTCAAATTGTAATCTCATGACCCAGCGGTTTTGTCTGGGATATTTTTTGCAGGGGGATTTGGGGTTTTTTTTGGTCTAAGATCAAGGAGATAGAAAACAGAACAAGTAATTGCTATATAACCTCCAGTCTCCATAGCAAAAATGAAACATTCTCCCCTTCCTCAGTTTTACAATTCCAATTCTATAGTCTCACTTGAGGTTTGGGTGAGTGGTGAGAGGTTAAAACATCTCATAAGTTACTTGTTCACTGCAGTTTTAAAAGCAGGTTACTGGGATGAGTAGCATGGGCCAAATGAGACCTGAAAAGCTTTCCTGAGCTCTGGGATGTGAGACAGGGGCTTGGGAAAAGAAGGTAGGAAATAGCGTATTTACCTCTATAGGACTTAAAACTATACAGTGCCAGTCTTCCTCAGACTGACCATCCCACCACTGTGTGATCAGGAAGGCAACACTGTACTGAATCCCCTGAAAATCTGGCGCTGCATTGCTGTATTTGTGCCAAAACCAAAACTATTGTCCCAAATTACTGCCACAAACCTGCACACAGGCAATGCTGCACTCCCGAGCACAGGGGAACTCAGATCCATCAACAGCCACTGCCTCCTGCACCAGACAAATTGAATTTCCCAGGACAGAACGAGGAAGACTGGACCCCACAGTCCAAGCCAACATCTGGCACCAAGACCTCTGCTGTGGCTTTGGTGCTCTGTGTGATGATCAGCACTTGGCAGAGGCCTCTACAGAGGAACGTACCTTGAAGTACCAGGAGACACTTGGAAGACGTCTCTATTTTTTTTGTAAAGTCAATTCTTCCTAAATCTTTTTTTCGCTACCTGCCCATCTCCTGGGCAGGGGCTGTTGGTAAGCAGCAGTTGACTTTCTTGTAAAGAAAAGTCCCAAATGAGCTTTCATTTTTACTGTACATTCTGGAAGCATTGTACAAGACCGTCTCGAGCTCACATTTTCCAGTGGAAAGATTTTGGCAAGATTCGGATAAAGATGCTAAGAAATTGTCATTTTAAGATGCTTACAACAGGTCCATTTTCCCACCACCCAGTAGCATGTGCTCACATTCTAAAATTAAATAAAATTAAGTTCTCAAATCAGTTCGAACTGGATGTTTGATTAACAAGAGATTTTCTTTAGGTTTGAAAAGTTCTTTTAACTTATTGGATCATAATCAAAGGTGACTTCACCAGTAACAGCACAATATTGTCAATATGTACTCAAGTAGCAGTGGGAACATACTAGGAGGGAATCCCTCTCCTCAGGGAATTTGATCAGCTGAATTGGCTCGCAGATCCTTACTGCCTCTTTACAGCAAACAAAAACGGAAAATTCAAACTCTTTTGGCATCCCTCTACAGCCCCAGCCAAGCCAAATGCTTAGGAGTAGATGCAGGAAGACAGCACACCTTGGGTTCAGCCACTCAGAGTTTAAACCCCAGTCTGGCTGGCAAAGCCTGTTGGAACGTTAGTCTGTCATCCACTTGGGCTACTTACCAATTCCTGACACCACCATGGTATTTTTAATGTGGGTCTCATACAAAGGAAGAGCATGGCCAGTTTACATTGCTCTGGCAGACTTTCTATGCTACAGATTCTGCACAATATTCTACTGCAGCAAAGCTAAGTGAAATCCCGCCTTTGTAACAACCCCAACAGAGTACTGCCAGCTTACAGTACAGTTGCTTTTCCTGTTAATCTCTCAGGATAAACACATATCACTATGTTAGATTCTGTACTAGTTTCTCCAGTCAAAACCAGAAATAGGAACTTTCAGTGAAAAAAAATGGTAAATATGTTAGCTCACTTAACATATGATTGAAATTTCCCTTCAGCCCTCAAGGAGTGTAATTGGCATAAAACAGAAGGCTCATCTGTGCTGAAAATGGTGTTGCAAATGGTGATATTTCCACAAACTACTTACTAAGGGCTTTACAGTGGTAATAAACAGTAGTCTCTAGGTTCCTTAGCATTTGTAACAAGTTGACAAATACTCAGCAACTAAAGGTCATTTTATTAAATGAAGATTCTTGTTTTATAGCCTCAAGTGCTACCTTCAAAATTGTTAGAGAGTAAATTAAACACTGAACTCTGCAGACACATGTACTGGTTGTACTTGTACATCACATAAATGAGCTAGTTGAAACACCTGACATTTACACATAACACAATGCTACAATTGGCAAAACCATTCAGTTCTAAGTCATTTATACACTGAATTTAGGCACTGACTTACAGCTCTCAATTTCGATGATCAAAGAATACTTTGTATTATACTTATGTAATGGTTGCATCCAAATAAAATTAAATTTTGTGATCTTCATGTGACTTAACTGGTAGACACAAACCACTGGAAAAGCTGGAATTTCTTTGCACTGTCAAGGCTGTTTCCAGGGCAGAGCTGTGGACACTGAAACTGCTGAAAATGTTGCCACCAAGCCAGTGGCTTTGCAGCAGATATGTAACCTCCATGAACAAGAGCAGATCACTTACAGCTGCAAATATCACGTCTAACACCAACCATTTTATTTGCGCCAGTCTTTGCAGCAAATTTCCCAATGTAGTTCAATAGGGAAAACCTCTCCAGACCATCATTCCTCACTGCAAGGCTCTCAAATACCAAATGTTGGCACACCAAGCCTCATATAGCACCAGGACATGGAGCAGTAGGAGGTGGCTCAGGCTGTTCAGTTCACCAAACAAGCCCTGCAAAACCTCTGCTGCTGCATCTATATTCATTAGCTGGAAGGATTTACCTTAAAATCCTTTCTAGAAGGTCTGAAAATCAACAGGTAAGCAGGACAGCTTGTAGAGACATCTTTTGCCCTAGAATATGAGCTGGTTTTTAAAGTGATTAATCTTTCACCCTACATCAAAGGTACACAGATCTCTGTGGCTGCACATCGAGTAAATCAGTTTGCTGAGAGGTCCAGGCTTCCCTATAACAGGCAGAGAAAGGCACATCTCCTCCCCTAATTGTTCAATATTTTTATCTAGAAGCCAATGAAAATTTGGCCACTGACTCACTGAATAGCCAGCATGTCATAAATATATACCCAAAAAATTGAACATTCACTAATAACTCAAAAAAATTAAAATCCAAATAGCTAAAGAAATGAAACCTGCATAAATTCTGCCTTCAATGTGTTACATTATTAATTTATTTAAGGACGAAATATGTCCTAATAGCTCTTGCTGGACAGCCAGTTAAAAAAAGCATCAACACACATTATAGGCATAATAAAACATTGAAAGAATGACATTTTTAGTTATTCTTTTAAAGATGTATAGCTTTGTATTTGCAAATCAAAACTGATAATTTTTAATAAGACAGATTTCTGAAAATTCATTACTTGTTGATAAGACTTCTGCTTACGCCTTTTCCAGCTACCTAAAATTTCAGCTCCCCCCAACTCATACCAGATGCCAGGTAGGCACATAAAATGTTCCCACAGATAAGGTTCAGCCAAATCAAACAGTGAATTGTATCACTGTTTTAGTTCTAGAAAAGCCAAATGGATTTCAGATCAACAAAATATAAAGGATCTTTCTTAATGGATAAACTGAACGGAGAGAAGCCTTTTTAGGGTGGTAGGAGCTTTTAAATGGTGAGCTATGTAACAGCAATCCATCCAACACACAGAGAACACAACTCAGAACTTTGTACTCATTTCCAAAGTGATCAGAGCCATTTTTCATCATAAGGTAAGCAGCATCTTTTTTTCTAAACAACTCTTCTGCCATTTGAAATAGCATGCTGCTTGTAGTTTTGAAGTATTTTTGATGGATGCATTCCTCTGTTGATTGTCCTCAAACCCAGTGTTGATTTAAAGAAATCTAGATATTGATAGTAAAGTACAATTTTATTATGGCCTGGCCACAGCCAGGGTCACGCAGGGCTCATGCCTCCAAAGTACGTGTCCACTGGATACACAAAATTCAGCAATTTTTATACTGTTACCTTCAAGTATTACCTATTACAGACACTTGTTGGGTTTACGTCAATTTGATTACACATTCTGTTGCTTATTGTCTGTGTTTTGTACTATAAGGATGTTATATAACGTAATATAATTTTAAACATTGCTCTTCTCCAGTCTTCACCACCCAGGTTTCTGCTCTCCTGCTATGCTGAGAACGTGCTGAAAGCACTTCTCCTATCAGTTTTTATTCAAGCAAGCCCCTACTTCCCCCTTTATCTTAACTGCCCACATGCAGGCAATTTGGGCAAGTCCTTTTTTCACAAACAGTTACATTTTTGCAGTCACACTAAATTTAAAAGGTAATAGTAACACAGTTAGACTTTTATGCTATATTATGCTTGTCCCTGTTTCAATTCTGTCCCTGTTTCAGTGTAAAATTCCCCATAGAAAGTATCTTGTACTTTAAAAGTAAAGAAACAGCATCTGTGTCATTCTGTCTTTCTGTGTCCAAGATGGGAAGCCCACTGTCTTCCTCATCTCAACTGTCATTAACCACACTTGTAAATGAAAGACTTCCACTAATGCACGGCAATGCTGGCATCGCAAGGCTTCTATGGGGCCACTCATGCCCACCACCTGCATAAGCCTCACTCAGATCGGAGTGTGCCTTAACATTGGTTGTCTTAAAATCAACAATCTTTAAAGATGCTTCATTCCTATTATGGAATTTTGGCTTTTGAAAGAGTTGTTTTAAACAAGAATACAAATATCGTACAAAATACAAGCTACCCTTGGGAATGAAAGATAAAAGCTGTTGGATTTACTAGAAAAGGGACTGTATTTGTTAAGATGTCCACCCTCACCTCCAGCTCTCTTTAAGTCTCATTATAAGCTTTTCACACCAAATAGCAGTTTTTCATTATTAATTTAGTCACTAAAAATGTGCATTATCTAGGTGCATACATGAGTAGACAGATGCAAAACAAGTATTCTAACTAGTTGAATTTAACTAAAAAGTTTCACTAACTCTGTTGATAAAAGTAACCCTGCTTTAAATTGCAGTATTTGAAATAAATTTGAAGTAACTATTGACTGGAAAGCAGGTACATGTGTACCAGCAAGCAAGGAGGGAAACAAATTTCATTGTCAACACCCAAACATTGCTTTTGGTATGAAAACAGAACAGATTTTGTGATGCAATTACTGATTACTGTATATCTGATGGAGGTGCAACAAAATACATGCCCTAAACTCTGAAGCTGGATTAGATTTTGACAGACTTTGAACTTTCAAAAGAAAAAAGCTTTAATAATGTATAAGTGGCAGTATCAGAGACAATTTTCAAGCTTTCTACATGCACATCCCATCTGCTTCTCACTTTGATGCTGTGGCAGGACTGAGGTACAGAGCAGGCAAGAAGGGAGCTGCCATTCTTTCCAGCCATGTTCCTGAAGCACCAAGAAACAGGAATTGTGAACTTCAGCCTTGCAGTCTGGACGTCATCTATGCGCTTCAGTCCTGTTTGGATTAGGTGCTTGAAGGTAAAGGAAGTTCCTACAAAACAATCAACGAAGGTTGGGGGTACCAGAGGAAGATGCAGCAAAGCAACCTTAAGTGTTCCTCACACAGGAGTCTTGCAAGTGAATTTTCAGTAGAAATGAGCAACCTGAAAACCACAATCCCATCAAAGAATTGTGAAGAGAGGTAAGGGAGAAAGAAAGAGGCTGCTTCCCAAATTGCTCCCCAACCCCATCAGGATCCAGGAGCACAGCTTTGGGAAACAGCATGTTGTTACAAAACGAGACAGATGGAAATGTGCTTACTTGTCAAAACTGGTGTCCCCCAAGAGCAAAGAAATTACATTATCTTGAACATGCTGTGGGTAACACACAGGGAAAGGTCCAGAAATAGAACAAAACTAATAATATAAAACTAAGTTTGGAAGATGAAATGAAAGCTGTCTTTTGCACAGAAACGGATGTGGTTTTTCTTAATAGATAAGAATCATTTTTTAGTCCCAATAGTATATGTTACCATAGGCATGCACTGTCCTATGAAAGACTTCATCTATTCGAAATAAATTACTAATGTTTGTCATGTAGTATTATCAACAGGGTAATTTCTATGATTGAAACTGAAGGCATTTACAAATTCTGGTCTATGAAAAATACTGGATAATATGGGATACTGAGCTTTTAAAGAATCTTTGAATTCTAACTACAGCACAACACACTCGTGAAAAGTTTTTAAACATTTTACATACTAACAATGATCCAAGTCTAGCTTTGAAAAAAAACCAGAATTTTCTTCATAAGGCAGTGATTCCTTCTAGGTTAATTTAATAATGAGCTACATCTTTTACTTTTAAGCACATTTCACAAAAAAGCTCAAGAAGAAAACCAAGTTCACCATCAGTATGTTTTTCTAATACTGTCCATTGCTTTCTATTGAAACAACTGACTCCAGTACCACATCTTTGTCTACTGAATCCACATCAGAAAATAAATGCTAATTGCACCTTTTCCATTCATAAAGAGGATGATATGCAAACAGAAAGATGTTTTGCCCTATTGGTGCTAAGATTAAACCACACCAAAACTAAGAACTTTGTATTTTAAAAATGTTGTTTTACCGCAATCTTTCAATCTTCACCTTCCATTAGGAGGAAAAAAAAGAGAGAGAAAAAAATACTGCAATTAACATGGAAGTGTTGTGATTATTCCATTTTACATTTATTCTTGCACAGAAAGCCAAATAGCCAAACAAGTTAGAGCATCAGCAGTGCCCACTATTTCACACAAACCACATTCAACTCCAGCTGGAAAATGATGTTTCAAAATGCTTCCATATGCATTAAAAAGATTTTTAAAATCTTTCAGGTTTTGTATTCTGAGTCTTTAGAAACGGTGATTTTTTTATTAGGTTTGGTGGCCTCATCCATCAGTTCCTTCAGCTGGCCAATCTGTTCATCACGAAAGTCATTAAGTTTTTCTTCTGTGAGCTGGATTCCATATACAGTCTTTTCTTTCAAGTTTTGGTTGTCCTCACTGATTTGCTGCTGTATCAATGCTGCATAGTTCTAAAGAGAAAGGAATATAAAGGTCACAAAACCAACAAATGCAGGATTCAGGTCAACTTTTTTCAACAACATTTTAGTGTAATAACATACTCTTACACCATCTCCTACAACAATCTCTCAAGCAACACAAATGACAAAAAATACACTTTTTATATGAAAGAAAAGTAATTAAAACATTTCTACATTAAAACATCTACAGCCAATTTTAAGGAGCTAATTTAAAATGCATATTACATATGTACAGATTAATTATGTCTTATATGCTACTTCTGAAAACAAAACATAATTTAATTATAGATCAAATATAAGTACTAAAATAATGTTTTCTATCTAGCAAGATAACAAAAGGATTCCCTTTTTAAACTGATACATCTGGAAAAGTATTATTCTTTAAATGTATTAGAAAAAGCAATCTATAATTAGACAAATGTCCTGAAGCCTTTTTGCCTAACCACACTCTGCATTTCTCTGAACTGACAGTGTCAACCTGCATCCAGCCCTGGACTGTTGCAAGGCAGCAGAATTCAGTAACTGTGAGACTTCCGTCATTCTGCCGGTTATTGGAAGAAGTTAATTAACGAAGTTAAAAGTTATAGGAGAGTGAGAAGGGGCTTAAAGGACAAATACCTCCCTATTGCATACTCATTCCACAAAGGAAAAAAAAGAAAAGGATAACCCCCTTTCTGCAGTGTTTTAAACATATGTAAGTTTGTTCAGACTTACTTACAATCCTGTTGCAACAGAAAGCATTTGGACCACATATACTTCCATAACAGCATTTGTGTCAGTGGATGGGCAACACAGTCTGTATGTATTACATGAATATCAGGCTGAGGAACATCAAAAAAGCAAAACTTTCTCAAGGGCAGAAATGGAAGTGGCCAGTGGGTCACACCAGTAATGTGGGCATAGACGGAAAATTGCTTTCTCACCACTCTGGAGCAATCTTTGACCATTACAACTTTTCTAAATTACAACACTCAAGGTTCTGCAAGGACAGCAGTTCTCCAAATTTAGTTCAGCTGGTCGTGCTCCCACTGACACTGCCATGTCAGAGGCCCATCAGCTTCTCAGCTCTGTCTGCTCAGCACCAGCCCTGCTGCAGCAGCTCTCAAAGAACTTGTAGTGAGGAAATTCGTCAAAAGCCTCATTGTGTTTGTACTTACCAAAGTCAGTGAACCTACTCAGATGTTTAAAAGTGAACAATACTTTTAAACACTGGGTTGGAAGGGAGCCTAAATGTCCATTTTTCTTAAGAGGAACTTAAAAACAAGCTCCAAAAGTTAATTTTTAATTGGGAAAAATACAGGCTTCTCTCCTACTTCTGTCAGGTATCCTTTAAAGCACCTTTAAAGTTTCAAGCACAACTCTGAATAAAGTATAAGAAACTGAACTAAAAAAAAAATCTGAATAATAAAAATGAGGACCGTTACACAGTAACACTCTTTTTAAAGAAAGGATTAAATATCACGAGCATAACATTATAGCAATGAGATATAAGCATTATTTTAATTCTAAATTTTCAGCTAAAAGAAAACTCATTATTGCATACTGAATTGTTAATCCAATTATCAGCAAAGGAACTAAAGTCACTACTTCAGCTGTATGTCTACTAATTCCAGAGAAGGGGGTGAGAAGGAAGAATGACATTTGTTAGCATGTGATAAATTTCAAAATGACACCATTTACTAACATGTATACACTATATTTTTAATGAACCATGTCAAGCCTCACTGAAGTCAGAGGATCTTATCAACCCTCTTACAAAGGTTAATTCATGACTATTTAAAGAAAATAGACAGCTAAAACAAACTGGGGCAAAAAAATGTTCTGTAATAACTTCAAAAACATAATGAAAAAAACGGTGAGGAAGTTAACATTTTTACTTCCAATAACATAACTTTGGTCACAAAGTACAATGATCACAGTCCCTCTCAGGTAATAAGGAGCAGCATGTCCATGTGTGGCCTAGTTTTCATTAAACCTTAATAGATACAGAACTTAACTATTTCCAGTGTCATCTTCCCTACCAACAGAATTGAAACAAACCCTTGCTTAGCCTTCCCAAACAAGGAAAATTACTTCCCTTCTGCCTTTGACTTTATGTTACATATAACTGCATCTTCCAAATATAACAATACTCCTTTGCCAATCATGACACAAATCCTAAGAGATTTTTCAAGGGTAACTTATTCCAATTGTGGTTCACACTGTGCTCACAAAACCAGAGACAGGAGACACAAAATGGAACAAAAGTAAACCTACATCCTTCACAGAACCAGGCTCAGTGTATCACGTATGGCAGAGGGTCACAGGTACTCTCCTCCTTTGCACAGGAGGTCAAGTATGGCAGGTCAGTCAGAGACAACCTCTGCGCCTTAGCGGTTTCTTAAGCTGTCTGGTTCTCTTTGTAAGTAGCTCTCAGTGATCCTCTGCATGCACCAGCTGTACCCCTTCTGAGCACCTACATGAAAAAAATTCAACAACAGAAACCCCACCAGCTGAATTATAAAAATCTTTGCCTCTTGTATACAACTGCCACCAGCAACACAGAAGATCAGAATTAAGTTTAAGGCAAGACAACCTCTCCCAACCATTTATCATCAAAAGATGGCTGAGTTATCCAGTACTAAGTCCTAGCATGCTGGCCATCCATATCATAGACACCTTCCCTGTCTTAAAGGAGGCCCAGGGTAACAGTCCAAGGTACAAACTGGCCATGTCCCTGCACTCCCATCAGTATCTGCAACCACAGAGATACTCCGTGTCACCAACACAGAGAGGCAGATCCCTCATCTGAATAGTCTCCTAAGAGATGCTATGCTGGTTCTGCCACAGATCACACTGGAATCTACAGTGTACAAGCTGAATCCAACCATTAGGCTCTCTTAAAATCCTATGACAGGATAAAATACTTGAACCTCTAAGAGATTTATACAAAAAAGTGAGTATTTGCTGTAATCAATAACCACAGAGGGGTTTATTTAAATTCCCTAACTGAAGGGAACATACAGTTTTCCTCTGCTATCTGACTCCTAAGGACTCACAGAACACATAAATTCATTAAAAGGGCAAGGAGATGGGTGACATTCGAGGGTTTAAAATACCACACATTACAGAAAGGGTGTCAGCCTTGTTTTCAAAGTTGAGAAAGGATTAAATAGAAAAATAAAAGCAAAATTCACACAACCAAAGCCCTACTCCCCAACTGACAGATATATAGACTCTACCTAGCCCAGTACACATTGACAGATATTTATATCATATGCAAATACAAAATGCTGATAGACATTTATTATTTAATCATAAGATTAATTGAGTTAAGAGCCCACTTGGCCATTTTCACTGGGAAAAACAGTAATCATAATTTCTAATTTCTTTGCATCCTCCTCAACATGTATAATACTACATTTTAGAAAACCACTCCAAAAATCTCTGTAAGATTTGTTTAGATAGAAAAAGTCAGAACAGATGTTTGTTCACAGTAACTATCCATACAATTCACTTTCTTGCCAGATTTTCTCTTATAAAAAGGTCTAAAATTTTTATCTGCCTTGAAAAATTGAAATATAAAGCTGAAGTATTCATACATTCCAAAACTACTACATCCACTTTCAGCCATAGTACTGATAAACAACAACTTTACAAGGGCCAGATCAGAAAATGCTGCTCTGAGACACGTTAAACAACCAGGGTAAAGTAAGGCACTAGAAAAATGCTCTCAGATTATTTGAAATTTATTTTTCTCAGGGTGACATAAAAAAAAAAAATTAGCATGGCCTTACAGGCCACGCTCATCACTCCCTGGAAAATAACTTCCAATTGCAGCATTTTGAATTCTTTGCTGCTACTCAGAGCAAAATCAAACACCTGCTGCTAGGAGAGGAGCATGAAGAAACAGCTGTGACTGAACAGCACAGCAAGGAGCAACCTCTTCTTATTTTTCTGCAGAGGTATTTTGAAACAATTATTTTATATTCATTCAGACAGGATTCTGCAAATTATCTACTGCATTTTTACTGCAAAACTGTTCTGATGTTAAACTAATTGAGCATCACCAAAAGATAAAATATTACAGAAGTGTTTTTAAATGGTAGCTATGCCCCATGAAATTCCAGAGCATCTTCATACATTTTACCTGAAGCTGTAACTATAGTTAGAATTGCAATAACAAACCCAGGAAAATTCTACCACACAAGCTCAGCTTAATACAGCACTACAGTTAATATTCTCATACACTCAAGTACCCATTAAGCCATAACAACCTACTTGAAATAGCCCATAAACATTTTTAAAATTGCATAAAACACAATTACTGCCAAATAAATTAACTGATGTGAATATACAGATATGTATCCTCTAACAGGAACAATGTCTTATCAATTTCAAAATTGAAATTTCAAACTACTTTTACTTTTGTAAAGAATACAGCATGGTCACCTACAAAAAAAAAGGCAATATACTATAAAGGCTGCTGAGTAAGCCTTCCCTTGCTTTTGAAGATAACCATCAAATGGTATTTGAGTGATGCCAGCTAATGACATATGGTAGCATTATCAGAGTTTCTTATCTGGAAAATTAAAACAGTAATTGCTGGGAAAAGGGTAACAGAATGAAGATGAGAATTCCGCCGTGAGGTATCCAGCAGAGCAGAGGATCTGTGAGGAATAAAGACATCCAGCTCCTACTGCAAGTCTTGACAGAAGGTAAAAAACCAGCTTTCTCATGTGGCATTTAAATCACCTCAGCATCCATCATATGTGTAACAGCAGAGCAGGCATTTACAAGGAAAAATAGCAACAAGCTCATTTATGGTAGAAACCAATGTTTCTCCTCATGTTTTCCTGTTCTAGCATCTCCTTCATTAACATCACAGCACACATTCCATCAACGACATCCTGAATATCTACTAAGAGTGCAAAGTAACAAAGTTTTCTGGTTTCAAAACCAGAAAGGTCTTCCCAGCACTACCATGTTAAAGAAAGCCATAGAAGAGCCCTTCAGCAGGGTATTTTGGGTAAGGTAGCGATGGCTGCCAAGTCAGAGACCTCAGATGGTGCTGCAGCCCACAAAGGCTGAACTACAGTGCTAAGTGAGTAAATGCTCTTCACGTTCTGTGTTCACCACTGCTTATTTGAGGTATTGGCTTAAATAATAACCTGGTCCTCCTTAAGACTCACACACAAACTAAACATACTGTAAACAAAAGCTCTTTGGCCTGACTGAAGCACCACGGTAGCCAATGGACAGGGTACCAGTGGCTATGCTGTAGGCTACAGACAGAATTAGCTCTCCTGCTGAATGACTTACCTGTATCTCATGAGACCAATTTCATTTTAGATCCCTCTGTGCTGTTTACCACCTTCTGACAGCCTTTAGATGTACAGAATAAGATGACTTAAACAAGCTACAAAATCTGTCATTTCTGTTACATTTCAGACTTCAGCCACTCTTGATACTGTCCATTAAAAACAGAAAGGTTCTGTTAAGCATAAGTTAGGATAAAACATATTAAATAAGTCTGTTTTATTGAGACAGGTTTATTTACAAGCATAAACACTTAAACCCCAGACTGAGTAGTTTAAGTCATAAGAGCAGTCATAAGAACCCTAAGAAGATACTTAAAACTCCTAGAAATAAGAACAAAAAAGAGTATCAGAAAGAGTATTTTTATTAACGCTGAAACATTACACACTCCTGTTTAAAAACAAAAAAAACCCTTGTCTCAGAAATTAAGGAAATCATATTTTCATACAAAATTTTGAGAATTTCAGTTTATATGAAAATACAAAAATAATTTTTAGGCATTTTTTCTAATCCAGCAACAGTGAAAATTGCATTCCTCCCAAGATGAGTTCCCTGTTCTTCCCTTGTATGTCACTACCTTTTGAGCAGGGCAGCTGAAGAATCCCCACAGGGAAAAAAATCAGAGCTAAATCAGTTGGTAATTCTCAGCCATTGTCCCTGCCCCTCTGCTGAGGCAGTCACTGCAGCGGCACTCCCGAAAAGGAAGGGACAACAGGGACAGCAGAGCAGCACACAGAGCTGATTTAAGCAAATGCAGAAAAAGGTACAAAAATGGCACTGTTTGATGGATGCCAAAATGGTTCCTCAAGTATCCTTTAAGATCATTAATATGGAGAACCCATCTTACTACAGGATCTATCTCCGATCCCCAAAGAAAAACAAGGCAGATGAAATAATATCCTCTCTTTTCTAACAAATATACCCAATTGTAACGAATAAGAAGCTCTAAAACACGGTGTTTGAAGAGCAGCATAGGCTGGTTTGCATTTCAGTCCATTATTAGATGGAAGGATGTGCAGAGGCCGCTTCAAGCCACTGGGATAGTTTAGTACTTGCAATGGGACTTCCTACATCTAAATGTCACGTATCTTAGTGCAGCTAAAGATCTAGGTTGTCTTTGTGCTGAGCACTGGAGGGAGAACGTCTGCCTTAAACACGATGTGATGGCTGGATACACTGTCCTCCAGAGATGCGAGTCTCATCACTGCAAAGGCAACTACGTGTCTCAATTTGTGTCCCTGGTTGTAGATGACTGTCTTCAATAACTTCCTTGCTTATGGCAAAAGGAAAGCGTTCATTAGGTATTTTGTTTTGTGTTTTTTTAATTACAAAAGGCAACAAAAATACCATTTCTCCTTGAGTGAATCTACCATCTCACCCCTAGAGTTTTATCTTTTATAATGCTGGTGAAATCAGACTCAGCAACATGAAGTGAAACATAAGGAAAAAAACCAAAAAAAATTGTAGTTTTCTTCTTTATCCTTAGAAATAACTTTGCATTACATGTATTTTAATTTCTGTGGAGGAGAGACTATGTCACCATTTCTAATAACACACAGAAGTAAAACAGGTTTCTCCAGAACAACATCACTGGATCATAAAGAATGGGAGCATCCAGAAAACTTCACACTTCAATAAAAGTTATCTGAAAGGATAACAGGAGAACTTGAACAATACCATGTTTTCCCATGATATGCAGGAAGAACGCCAGAGTATGCAATTATTGACCAAATTTCAGGGAACCAAACGCAGCAACACAATGATGCACACACAGCAACTGTACAGAACTGTTACCAAAAGGGGGTTGGGGCTTTTTTTTGGTTGGTTGCTCATTTGCAGTTTGGGAGGAGAAAATGAAAAATTGTTCAGCTAAAACAGAGCCAGGGAATACAATTATGCAATACTTAGTAATCAGCATGGAGAATTATTATTTGATCAGGAAGGTATAAAATGGACTGGTTTTTTTTGAACACAGTTAACTAATATTGTTAAACTCGAAGAAATGACATTTATTTAGAGGAATGTGAAAGAAGCTCAAGGACTGACTCAGCTTTGTTTATTGCTTAAATAACATGGTACCTTAATGTTCTTTTTTAATGTAAGGCTTATGAGATCATAATTTGAGGCAAAAGTGGGAAGTTTATGGCCTGACAATCAAGGGAAACATATATAAATGCTACTAAGTCCAAAACGGAACACAACACCATTAGAGTAATATCAGAATGGCTTGTGTCATTTCTTGAAAAACAGGATGAGATTATTTCTTTCTTTCTGGATGCACAATACTTATACCAGTATTGTACATCAGGGCCAAAATATAGGTCACTAAAAGCTTTTTGCTTCATCTGGTAAGAGCCATAGTCTTTACGATTCTCTCCACTTAGGTTATAAGCTTCATCTCAGGCCTTAAATAAAAAGTTTGAGCTTATTCTAGGGAATAAGAAAGGGGAAAAAAGTTGGAGCATACTTGAGAGAAAAACACTGTTAAATAAAAATAAAATGGCCAATTAAGTTCTGAAAAGAGAGATCAATCTGAAATGTAGGTGCAGCACAAGAAAGGAGGAAGCGATGGTGTCAGAATGAAAGAAATGGTCACCCAAGTGGGTTCCAAAGGCTCAAGAAGATCTTGTCATGGTCCTCTATCCTTGGACAAGTTGTATCCTTCAAAGTGTGAGCTCCAATAAAAAAATTACTTCTTTTATGAAAGAATTTAAAAATACATAAAAGTACTTGAAAGCCTTTTAAATTGGTGTTGGAGACAAAAGGACTTGGAAGAGAAATATATTAAAAACGTCATCAGACTACACTTAACAATTTAAGAACAAAAGATGGAAAATTGTTCAGACTGGACCTTCACCTCTAAAAACTCTGATTGCTAATACCAAACTCTAAGACTGCTGTGACTGGACAAATAAGCTATAGAGCAGAAAAGTTAAATTTCAAGAACATTGTTTTGTATTTTCATACAAATCCCAATAAACTCTCAGCAATTTGAAAGATGGTTATTTCTTGACTCAGTTTGTATTTTGCTTTGACATTTTATGCTGTGCATGGCAGCTCTTTGGCCAACAAAACAGCTGTTCTGTGCACTTTCATCTGCTGCTTATGTTTTGTCTGGCAAATATTATGCTATAATCTCACAGAACATTCAAAGATTTATCACATACTGATGATTTAAAGCAAGGCAAGGGGAAAAAAATGGAAGTGATAGCATCAGTTTGGTTTTAGGAACTTAACTTCCTCAATGCATCAGTTATACTGCAATATTTCTATTTAAATATTAAGCTAGGAAATCTTGGCAAAGTGTTTTACTGCAGATAAATATCAACACTAAGTACAGGCACTTTACCTAAAAAAACCCTAAGGCAACATAATCACACAACCGTAATTAAAGCTCACAATGTAAACATCACTTACAGACTCCTGTATCAATTCTTTAAATAGACAACAAGCATCTCAAATTTGCATTTATTTCTTTCAGAAGTACTACTTCTAGATTTCAAGGAAGACAATTTTATATCTAGATATTCACAAAAGAAAAATAAAGCCTGTTTCCAAGACAACCACATTAGTTTCCAGACTGCTGGATATTAACTAAGAACATTCAGAAGATTATATATCCCAGATGATGACACTTCAAAGACTTCCACTTATGTTCTTCTACTCAATTTATACCTAATGAAGCATTGCAAGTGTACATATATACCCAAGAAAGACTTGGTATTCTTATTTTTCCATTACTCGTGTTTCCAGATGCTCATTAGAGCCAAAACCTTAAACTAATAGAGTAACAAAGAAAAACTCAAGGATAAACAAAAAATTAATCCACTAAAAGGCATCTTGTATTGATTTCTGTGACACCACAAATAACCTTTCTGCTGAGGGTGCACAGAATTTTTTACTTTAATGGACCTGTAGAAGAAATATGTGCTTGAATGAATTAAGTAAAAACTCATGTGCCATATTTAATAATCATACCAGGAGGCCATTAGTGTATAAATCACATCCATCTCTAAGGATAACAGACAGAAACTTCCCCTGTTTTAAATGAACATACTCTGTGTTGCCTGTTCCAATAGAATACATGGCATACTAACTTAGCAAAGCGAATTTGGCAACAGAAAACACTGAGTCAAAGGCTGATTTTCCTGGTCAGTATTATCATGATCCTTCCAGTAATCAGGGAGAGAAGCAAGTCCAACCTCAGGGCTTGTAGAGGCACTCACAACAGATGAACAAGGAGTCACTGAACTTTGTCTACCTGCTTCTACAACAAGGCACAAACATTCTGAGGTGTGCTCTTCCTAGAGCACTAAGTAGGAGACTGGCCATCACTAAAAGAAAGCCTACACACTGGCAGACTCATAATTTAAAAACTAAAAAAATATTGCCACTGGGAAACACAGGTGAGTATGACATTCACTCTGGGACTTTTGAAACCACTACTCTGTAGAAATAACTCTGTACTTGGCCACAATCATTTGGTTACAATTCAGTTCTTCTTGCCTTGAATAGCAGCAATAGGACATCCCTATGAAAAGAAATGCACACTGATGTAACTGACATTTTCCTTAAGACAACAAACATACTGGCTTATACTTGTAAACTCACTTTATGGAAAGAAGGCTTGTTACTGCAATTAACATCTACTTCACAGGACTTAATAAAGGGCAACAAATATTAACTCACTGGCCTCTGTGCTAGATCCAGTGCAAATTTTTAAAGTTCTTGTTGCTACAGCAAAATACATTACATGACGTTCAAGTTTTAGGCCAGACATTTGCTTCATATACACATGGAGGTACCTCTGTCAAATGAAACTAATGACATACATAGTTTAAAAAGTCTTCCATATCCTCCAAGCAAGAGAACAAGTCTCAGCATTTCCTTCATCTTTAGTTTTTTGCTCTCAAAATTACAACAGAAAGTTCTTTACTCTGGTTTATTTTCCCAAAATATTGTGATACAACATATGGAGCCAGAAAATCCTCTGAACTGCAGAGGACTGCAGAGTAACTGCAGACAAAAAAGGTCAGAGAAATTAAAAGTTCCCATACGAAACATAATTTTAAAATTTTACTTATTCTTTTAGCACTTTCTTAAGGTAAAAACCTCTAGAACCTATGTATCTTACCAAGGGTTTTTAACTTGCAGATTTTTATACAATCTCTGAACTACTTCAGAAATAGCCACAGAAGTAAACTGAAGAAAACAAATGTGTAATCAGTATTGCAAAAGGCACTAAAAAAGCAGCATCCATTTCTACTGACTATATCAGTCATCAAACCTGAAAACCCCCAAAACTTCTGTAATCATCTGCAAATCACTATTTATTCTTTTATCCAATGGCTCTGACATGTAAGAGGATTTTTTAGCATCTGTCACAACGCAGCAAGTGAGGGCTGGGCTGTCACAGAAGACTGGAGGGATTAAGAACAAAAGGAAAAAAGAAAATTCAGTCATCTGCTGAACAAGTTTCAAAATTCTGTGAAGTACTGTAGAGACAATTACTCTGAAAGCACTTCTGAAAAACTTCATAAAATACTCTGTACTATTCTTGAGATCAAATACATATCAAATTCAAGCTGAACACATTCTCCTGTAATCTCTGTGTAACAAATACTTCCAAATTAACTCACCTAAATCTTGTTCTATTCCTTCTTTCTTGTTTCTGCTATTGCAGGAGGTTTTCCAGCTATGAAAGGGGGCTTACTTTGAATTAGCAAATGATGGGGGAAACAAGGAAGATGAGAACTATGGAACTGTCCCTATGGGCTGGACATCGAAAGCACCTGCGCGGGCTGGTCCAAGGGCCATGACCTGGCATCACTTTGGTGCCCTGAGCACGCTGAGCTTCCCAGAGGAGCTCTGATCTGCAGGCACATGCACTACAGGAAATTCAACCGTAAGGCCCCACCTGCTGCTATAGTGCTTTACTACTGACTGCTGCCCTAGAAAATCAGAACAAAACGTAACATATCTTCTCTGTATCAAAACATACCATTTAAACAGAATTTTTAGTATCTTGAAGGACAAAACCACTGAAAACAAGATCATACACCAATGGTGAGAAGCGATGGGATCAATTTTATTCTACTCTATTTATTTATGAGAAAAATGCAACAGATCTTCTCATCGTCACTGAACTCTGCTATATTCACAGCAGTGATTTTACAAATAACAGCTTTGCAAAACACCTTCCTTTGCAGAACCCAGCTTGGTAAGGTTTTATTTCATGAGATGGGTAGAGAATTTCCCTGGGAAAGTTCTGCCACAACTGCTGTCAAAATTATCATACCTATCTGAAATATTTTTGGAACCTATCTTCCCTCAACAATGCTGCCTACAAGCTATCTCATTGCAAATGAAAACAAACAAACAAAAAGTCCCATTAGTCAGGAAAAACGAAACCTCTGGAAAGTAACTTGGCAAGTTGTCAGTGATAGATGCATCACTGTACCAAAAGCTTTAATCAACAAATGGGACATGCTAAATAGTACAAGGGGCCATGAGAACTGCATTTCACACAACAGACTTGAAGATCTCAAGGTAAAAAAAAAAATCTAAGTAAAATAAAACAAAATCTAAGTGCTCCTTCACACTGCAATTAAATCCACTGTGCACTGTTGCATGCTTTCTGCTAGACTCCTACATAAAATTTAAGTGAAACTGTTAGAAATCAATCTAGCTATTGCATCCTTAAATTGTAACACCATCAAACTGGAACGAAGCCTTTTGGACACCATGGAATTGATTTTCAAAAGAAAAACTCTACGCAAACTCATACGCTTAATTTATTCCCACTTCCCCTTGTTACCATGCATTAAAAGCATGTATTTGTGCAAATAAGTACACAAACGATCCATTTAAAAGAATACAACAAAAATTAATAATTATGTCGACAGCAGTCACATCAGTATAATACCAGTTTCCAAGCTCTTGCTAATTGCCGTAAAAGTTTTTCCATCACAGTTACACTCCAGCCTGTCTAGCACATTAATCCTCATTTTAACCACATATGCAATTTATATGGCTGACTTGTGCCTCTACATAAAAACAGACAAACCAAAGTGTACTAAACACATTGTTGAAACATAAACACATCACCATCATCACACCTACATAGTTATATTTATATATAAACCTAGCAAACTATTAGGCAAAACCCAACACAGTATGATTTTCAATGTTTTAGGACACAGCACTCTTGGACTGAAAGCAAGGGATTAGATGAACCGCAGAGGACACCCACGAGTATCAGTGATCACGTTCCTTCAGAGTGCTGAGTTAGCACTTATACTTCAGTACCATTTAGCTGTGAATGCTGATTCAGGTTATAACTGACTTTTAGAATTGTAATCAGTCTTGCTTGAACACGAGAAACTTTGGGAATCTTCTCAGCTAACATGTGGATATTATACTTTAAGTCAATCTTTTCTCCACATCCTCTACACAAAACAGCAAAAATCAAAAGGGTTTGTGACCAGATGAGGCCACAAACACCCTGATCTAAAATGGTCCTGGCGCTGAGTAGGGGGCTCCAGAGGCCCATTCCCTGGGGTTTAATGCATCAGTAGGAAACAAACCTTTAAACAGCTCCATTGTAAAACATAAATATTTAATTGTTTATATCATAGGTTGTTCTTGCTGAGGAAAACAATCACAGGCCAACTGCCATAAATGTTTGTAAAAACAAGGTCCACCACAACTATTTTCTTTATCTGGTCAAGTGTGGGAAACTAGTCTGCTGCTGAGGAGTGGCATCTGCTGGCAGACAGGCACTCCACAAAAATCAGATTCACCAATGAAATTAAAAACAAAAAAAAGACAAATCAGAGTTCACTTTATTCAGAGAACAACTTTCACTTCCTTCTAGACTGACAGGATGATGATGTTTTTCTCAACAATGTAACGCCTTTCAGTTATACTGATGATACTGAATTGCCCATGAACCAGAACAACACACTAGTGCTGCCTATGAGATTCCCTTGCACTAATCAATCAGCAGGAGAACTGAAGGACAAAATACCTGTTTGTTATTTAATTAAAACCCTTCGCATTGTGGACCCCTTAAATAAATTCTTACAGTGATTCACTATAATGGCTGCTAAGTAGCTCACCACAGTACTTCACTGTGAACAATCAACTGAGTATAAAAATTCAAGAGGCCTAGAAAACAACTGAATATCATGATTTGCTGTATGCCTTAAAATTAATTCTAAGCATTAAATTAAATTTAAACTCCTGCAAATAAAGTACATAAACAGAACAAGTCATTAAACATGAACCAAAATATCCTTAGTTTTAGAGCAGCCTGCTTGTACCACAGTTTAAAGGTGACCCACACTTTCCATGAGGTGTTATTCCTGGATCTGTGGCAATCTATGACTTTCTGGCTTAAAATATCATGGTGGATGACTGACACATGCCATATTCATTTTGAAAGGGATGGGGAAAAGAGAAAGAGATTCAGTTTAAATGTTTTATCCATATCCAGGAATGAGAGCAGGAATAAATAATATGTTATTCTGTATTTTCATTTTTAAAAAAACTTCTTACTCTAAACAGCACCATGTAATACTTTGCAACAGCACCTCAAATGTGGCACTACTAACAATAAGGATTTTTAATTTGTTGAAAAAATATCCATATTTGGTTATTCCTATATTCTTCAAAAAATATAATCACTTGAAAACTCAATAGATCCACTATGGGAGAGGGGAAAGAGTTTTGTATCTACACACTGAAGTTCCACCTGCTCTGGGCATACTCTCCTGGGGACTGTTGCGGCTGATCAGAATTTTGTAATGACCCTCCACAGCCGCCAGGTTTGTCAGATTAAATCAGAGCAGAAAGCTACTTGATACCATAGCAGAACCCAAAGGTGTGCTTTTATGCCATGCATTTGACATCAGATCTGCACCTAAAGAAACAGCTACCCTAGGGTTAGGGTTAGGGTTAGGGTTAATCAACCCAAAGTTGATTGAAACACCAACAATCATCCAGGTGCTAGACTTTTAGAAATTAAGAGAGTCTGTTGTTGGTAAACACAAGTCATGCTCATAGAGAGACTCAGCTCTGGTGTTCCCATCACTCTACTGAGAACCTGGACCCAGCACTTCCTAACTCCCTTCCAGCCCCACAACATTACAAGCCTACAGGTGGAAACCAAGTTGCTGCTGTACGTGACTCTGCAGAGTCTAGGCCGTGCCTAGGCACGATCACTGATGGAGGCACTAAGGCTGTTTCCTTGGGCCAAAACGCTTCCTGCTACATTTGTATCACTAACCTACATTAAAAGATGAGAACTTGAAAAGAAAGACTGCAACGGAGTAAAATAAAGAACAAAATATTATACAGTATTCAAAAAAATACCTCTATTAAGGAGTACAGGAAGAAGAAAGTATTGTAGGTGCCAGAAACAAAGTCTGAAGAGAAGTGAATGAAGCAAACCTATCATGTTGGACTGTTTAACCATAACACTATGAGAAAAACACTTTGAAGGACTCCCAAGAGTTTTCCAACTGCAGGAAAAATGAAACTTTTACTATGCCAATATCTGTTGAAAAATGTAGATTCTCAGAATCACAGCATTATTAGGGTTGTAAAGGACCTCTGCAGTTCATCTCATTCAAACTCCATGCCCAGGCAAGGGTCACCTGGAGCAGCTTACACAGGAACTCGTCCAGGTGGATTTTGAATGTCTCCTGAAAGGAGAACTCCACAACCTTCGTGCACTGGCAGACTATAAAGTTCCTGGAGTGCTATTAGGATATTTTTTTAATTATTTAAATATATGGAGACTAGTTCAGGGTGTGCATCTTGGGCTGGTTCTCCATTGCTGGTCTGACTCATCTACAAATCCAATTGTGAAAAGAAATTTGAATAAAAATCATCACAAAATGAGAGATCAACACTCTAAAAAAAGGAAACATGAAAGAGAATGTAAAAACATCCCTTTTTGAAGAGTGATCAGATATATTTCTGCAATAGAGAAAAAAACAAAACAGGCTTCAGAAAAGCAAACTTCAGCACTATTGAGAAACCACAAGTGCCAGAGTAACCCTGAGGGATAACAGTGTTGTAGGTGTCCTTTTTCTGTGATAGGGTATTAAAGGGCAGCCATTCCAAACACTGCAAACTATCAGGGTACCTGCTCTTGTGTTTCACTGCTGGGGCAGCAAACTACCACAGTGCAAATCCAAACTACAACACACATTATGAGAACATTATGACTAAACCAGGTGGAAACCACAGTAAAGTTTTTTAAATGAAAAGCATTCTCAAAATCTGCAGCAGTAAATTAACAATTCTCAACATGTATTTCAATAAATAACAATAATTGAATCCATGAGAATTATAGTTTATATTAGAAAATTCAATATCCTACTTGTTTCTAGTATAGGAATGAGCCTTCCCTATTTAAGTATTTGCTGCCATCACGTGTACACTTCAAAAACTGCAAACTTAAAAACAATACTTCTCTTTTATCATGTCAAAAATCAGCTATGAGGGCACACGTAAGGGCATTACACACTTCAGTTAGAAGGTGATGAAGTTTCAAGGATTGCTAATGTCATACGAATTCTTCCCTCAATAGAGATCAGCTATTATAACCTCAATTCAACTACAAAGACCACATGCTTCCACTATGTAATCAAAAGAAGCAAGAAACTGATTAAAAGGTATTTGGTGGCCCACAAAAAAAATAAACCAATTGCTCTGGTTCATTCCAAACAGATTGCAAAACTACCAACAATTCAATACCTCGAGCCATGACAACTCCAAAGAAGCAAATGGTGACAGGGACTTTTCAAGCCCTTCCATCAGGTTTCTTCTGGTTCGGGAGGGGAAAAAAACAAACACAAACAAACAGAGTTTTGCAGTGACCTACTGTTCATTTCCCATACATTAGGAAATAGAATAGTTCAGCAAGAAGAAAAAAAAATACTATAAAATTGCATAAAATGAGTTTATCAATTTTACATCATTCAATAATTCCCACAGAACAAAAGAAGATGCATATCCATTTTAAGAGTCTAATGTTAGCCAGCCTCGAAATACGAGTGCAAGATCAATGCAGAAGGTATCTTACAGATTTAGCCAGTTACTCCAGTTAAGAAAAAATGCATCATGCTCTCTTTCAGCTCAGACTCTCTCTCTCAACAATACCGCTGGAAAAAAAAAAGCAGCATCTTAACAGGACTCAAACTCCCCACGTATCAGTAAGCCTAAAATCCTACACTCAGCAACTCTGCTTCTGATATCATTTCTAACTTGTTCATTAGAAATACCTTATGACGTCACATTACTTCTGGAAATGACCTTTAAAAGCTATAAATTCAAACATTTTTGCAGACACTAGGATTAAATTTCTGTTTTCCAAATTAGATCCTTCAAAAATGCAGTTTGAAATTGAGACACAGAAAAAAAAATACTTCAGCAGAAATTTTCTGGTCGATGGACTGCCAGGAGTGAGCTGCATAAACAGCAGGATATCACTCACAAGATACATGATTGTAAACACAGTCAGCTTCAGCCTTAAAACAGCCAAAGCTCTCAGCACTACAAAAGACAGCTAAAACAACATGAAGAGTGATAAAGATGCTACTAAACACAAGATTATGAAGTCAAAATGTGAGGTTCAACTTCTTGCAAAAACTGATCTTTGATTAAATGACTGATGTTAGTGAACTGTATAAACGCCTTTCATCCCTCGATGTATACACACCAGTATGTTCTAAGTACAGCTGTATATATACAAACCTGGGGCTTTAAAAATCCTCCAATATGCATAAATCTACCTGTGCAGACACCTCAAAGTATGCTGAAAGAAATAAAAAAAACACTTTCCAAACAATTATTCAAATGTGCTCCAGATGCCACTTTAACTTGCAGAAAATATCAATTTCGTGTCTACACAGGACAGAAAGGTACATCTACACAGCACATGCAATTACAGCACTCATAATATTATTGCAGTAATTACTAAATATGGTACTTGACAGCACTTGTAGAAAGTTGGCAGTGTTTATAGTGTTGATAGTGGAAATGCACTGACAACACAGTAAAACCTACCATGCTTACAAAACACTACATGCTGACAATATTCACACAAGTAGCAAACAAATGCTAGAAGGAAGGTGTCAATAAAATATAAACAAGCAGAAACCCTTACAAATTTGCAATTCCAATTCATATTCACTTTTTCTGTTTGACCCACTACATTGTCTTAAAATGCAAACCTTGATATCTTCATCTCAAAACCGAGCCTGGTAAGGGTCTCTCAATTCTAGTGTAAAGTCCTTTAAATACCAAAACCAGACAGTGCTGTAACACTGAGGGGCAAAACAATCAGAATACCCATCTCCTCTTTTTTTTTCCTACATGTAAGAGGAAGCAAGAAATCTAAAAATCTACCAAGACTCACACCTGCACACATGCAACTTATAGACAACTTTT
>VWZD01001639.1:1504206-1538250 GCA_013396695.1 Sakesphorus luctuosus | reverse complement strand
GGCGGCCGGCGGCGGGGGGCCGGGCCGGGCCGGGCCGGGCCGGGCCGCGTCGCGCTACCTCTAGGGCCGCCCGGGCAAAGTGGAGCTCGGCCTTCCGTGTCCCAAAATGCTGCCGATGAACTCAGAGCGTGTGTTTTGCAGATGGTGTTTAAAACATTATCAGGAAATGCAGTTGCAAATAGTGCTTTTAAAAATAGATGGAGGATGAATAAACGATTAGTGCTATTTCAAAAAGATGCGTTCAGGTGGCAGGGATCATGATATAAAGAAGACCGTTCATTTATAGGTCTGTGTTCACTACCAGATGAACCAACTGTGCTCTTTATACCAGAGTAGAACATGGCACAAATAAGTTAGTCCACTAAGCTTAAATTTGTTTTATCTGCATTTTCAAGCATAGGTGAAAGACAAGAGGAGACAGCAAGAAACCTCACTGCCTCTGCGGGATGGCCAGGAACTTTGTGCCACCGCCTTGTCACCACCAAGCTCCAGCACGCTTTCTCTTACCTCCCACTTACAGCCCGAGTTTCAGCTCCCCAGTTCTCCATAAAGTTTTTTCAGCAGCTGAACATCACATCCTACTCATGTGCTTTGAAAAAAGTCTTCATAACAATCATAGATACTTTGGAAAAAGCAGTCAGACAGCGGCAGCAGTGGCAAACGTCCTGCCTTATCACGGGTGCATGTTAAGCTCCTTCCATCAAGTCAAATCACTGGTGCTTCAAAACAGAAAGGAAACATTTCCATAGGCCCAGGTAGCATTAAGCTTTCCCAGGATACTAGGAAATGTCATAAAAATGTAGTGCCTCATCAAAAGCCCAAGTCATTATATGAAAGCAACAGGGGAAAGAGCAAAGCACAAACTGTTTTGCTGACTACAATTTCCTAATGTTTACTTATTCTTCTAAGCATTTCAGTGGTAGAAGACTGAAGTTCCCAGTAACACAATGTTACTGAAATAAAAAAAAATGGTTGTAGTTTCACTTTTTCTCACTATCAGTTTCCAGTCTTCGTTGTGCCTGTGATGCTCTCAGAATGAAGCTGTCAGACCCTGACAGAGGAGGCCTAATTCTCAAACTGCTTGGTCTAGCTATATTTCCAAACTGTATTTTCTGCAGATGTTTCTTTGAAGAAGGATTCTGGACTAAATGCATTGTGTCTACGCTGTGTCCTTCAGTATGTTCATAGTTTTAAAAAGTTGAGGTTAAAAAAGTGATTTGCTTTATCAGCTTATTTGCAGCGATGCAATTCTACTGAGACATCTCATTTACAGAATTTATTTAAATATTTTGTTATATATTGCCCACCATACTCATGTTCCGTAACGAAAGCTTTTTTTTTTTTCCTTGCTGTATGCACTCTCTATAGTTTTTAGGAGGGGCAGTCCCGTGGCGTAGTGGAGAGCACTCCGGTCTCCGACTCCCAAGGTCACGAGTTTGAGTCTCAGTGGGATCGTCCCCGGCAGTTAAATGCCTCCCTACCATCCGATCCTGTATGCCAAGCAGGGTCAGCCCTGGTTAGTACCGGGTGCTGTAGACAGTCCTAAAGACTTCACTGTCACTGTCCAAGCTTGCTCGGCCGTGGCAAAATGAACCTTGGGACTTAAATGGTGGGGCCAGTTCTGCTCACGCTGAGCCTCACCTAAAAAATCCACTGCGCAGGCTCAGAGGGCACACCCATGTGGGGTGAGCCCTTCCCAAATATTCGTTCGCGAAGATTGGCCATATTATTATATTATTAGTTTTTAGGAATCTTTTTCTTTAGTGGCCTCCTTAAGCCCTCTGCTGGGCACTTTTTTGTGGCTCAAATACTCACCAGGCTCAAATACTAACTGTCAGATCTGTGAGCTGCAATAGTTTTTACACCTTTTCTTTCTGTCCACAGAGACCAGAAGCCATTTTTGTAATGGGTCTAGCTGAAATGGAGTTCAATTCTCAAAACAGCCTCCGCAGTGCTATACTTTGCATTGGTAGCTAGAAAGAACTTGGTAACACACCAGTACTTTTGGTTACTGCTGGCACAGCATCAGCAATGTCTCTCTGACATTCCACTCATAAGTAGGTCAGGAGCGGGCAAGATTCTGGGAAGGGACCCAACTATGCCAGCTGACCCAAGTTAGCCAAGGGGATATTCCAAACCATATGAATGACATCAGCTCAGATAGAAAAGCTATTGAAATGAAGGGGAAGGGGGAGCATGTCTTATTTAGAATATTTGCCATCCAGAGCAACTGCTATGGGCACTGAAGCCCTGCTTCCCAGAAAGTGACTGAACACGACTTGCTTATGGGAAGTAGAGAATAAATCTTTCTTTTTCTTCACTGCTTCTCTGTGCACAAACTTAAGGTTTTGATTTAGTAAACTGCCTTATCTAAACCTATGAGTTGTTTTCCATCTTATATTCTGTGCCCTGTACAGCTGACAAGGGGAATGCTGGAGACACTTGGTGGTCATATGGCATCCAGCAAAGGTAAATCCACCACACCCATACTCTTGGGTAGGTGGTTCCCTCCCAGGAGAAGAGGATTCTGTGCTCCTTTCCTTCCGCACTCTTTCCTCACCAGTCCCCTCTTAACCTCCAAGTTGCGGCTCTTCCTCCTCACTTGAGCGCTGACGTCCCACCCCTGTCTCTGCTTTCTTCTCGGACAGCTTCTGCCAAGCAAGGAGGATACAGTTCAGCCTGAGAAGCTCCAACTCCTTCAATTGAAGGAAACCAGGACCCAGACAGAGCTCCCCAAGCCACCATGTGCCCACTCGCAGCACCCCCACATCTCCACACAACCCTCCCACTTCAGCTTGTCTCACCTCAGCATCTTCCCACGTCAGCACTGCCGTCTCACACGATGCCTCTGCTCTCTTCTTCCATGGCTCCTGTCAAGGAGAAATTTGCCAGTAAATTCCCCTTGGAGCAAAAGATGGGACTGTAAGCTTATCAAGCTGCTGATAATAGTCTTAACTTGTCAGTCTTTACCTATTAACAATTTTTATATCCCAAAGCCCTTGAAGGTTTCTGCACTATCAGGGAATGTGGAGGGGCAGCAGATGCCATTGAATGTCATATCCTTTGTGTATGGGTACAAAAGGACTCACTATCAGAACTTGCAAGACATGATATTAGAGGTATTATTTCCATGTAATGACCTCCCAACCATCAGTACACAAAATATTTGTGACACATCTTGACTTAGGCACAATTTTAGCTAACATGCATTAATGCAACTCCTTCACTTGCAGGTGCCTGCCTCTGCTTCCAGGAAGCACTAATTCTCTGCAGGGCACTGTGGCAACTGTGCTGGTGCTCCCTGTGTTCCACAGCCTGGGAGCACTTCTTAACTTGCACCAAAGAAAGAGGCACCTCAGGAGACGGATTCATCCCACCCCTTTTTGGGCAAGTGGAGGCAATTAATCCTTACTTCCTTTCAGAGGTTAAGAGAGGGATGTGCTGTGGTATAAGTGATTTAGATAGCCCATAAAGGATTCTTCTGTATCCAGCTGGGCTTTAGCACACTGGCTCACTGTTAGTTGTGCTAAAATTGGAGTGGAAGCTACAAAGATAGCAGACTGTTTCTGTGCCATACCCCAGAGTGCCTTTGGATCTGGGAAAGCAGTATCTGCTCTCACATAAAATCATAGAATCAGCTGAATTGGAATTGACCTCCAAGATCATCAAGTCCAACCCTTGATTCAACCCCACTTTGATTACTAGATGATGGCACTCAGTGCCACATCCAGTCTCATCTTAAAAAACCTCCAGGGACAGTGAGTCCACCACCTCTCTGGCCACTCTCTCTGTAAAGAATTTTTTTCTGATATCCAACCTAAACCTTCCCTGGCAGAGCTTAAACCGTGCCCTCTTGTTCTACTGTTGGTTGCCTGAGAGAAGAGACCAATCCCCACCTGACTGTAACATCCTTTCAGGTAGTTGTAGAGAGGTGATAAGGTCTCCTCTGAACCTCCTCTTCTCCAGGCTAAACAAGCCCAGGTCCCTCAGCCTTTCCTCACAGGACTTATTCTCAAACCCCTTCACCAATCTTGTTGCTCTTCTCTGTATTTGCTCCTAGCACCTCAATATCTTTCTTGAGCTGAGGGGCCCAGAACTGAACACAATACTCAAGGTATGGCCTCGCCAACGCAGAGTACAGGGGAAGGATCACTGCCCTGGTCCTGCTGGCCACGCTATTCTTGATACAGGACAGGATCTCATTGGCCTTCTTGGCCACATGGGCACACTGCTGGCTCATATTCAGTCTCCTGTCAATCCAAACTCCCAGGTCTTTTTCCACCTGGCTGGTCTCCAGCCACTCTGTGCCCAGCCTGTAGCGCTGCATGGGGTTGTTGTGGCCAAAGTGCAGGACCCGGCACTTGGCCTTAATGAACTTCATCCCATTGGAATCAGCCCATCGCTCAAGTCTATCCAGATCCCTCTGCAGAGCCCTCCTGCCTTCCAGCAGGTCAACACTCCCTCCCAACTTGGTGTCATCTGCAAATTTGCTAATGATGGACTCAATCCCCTCATCTAAATCATTGATAAATAAATTAAACAAAACTGGGCCCAACACAGACCCATGGGGAGCACCACTAGTGACTGGCCACCAGCTGGATGCAGGTCCATTCACCAGCACTCTCTGAGCCCAGCTATCCAGCCAGCTCTTAACCCAGCAGAGAGTGCTCCTGTCCAAGCCATGGGCTGCCAGCTTTTCCAGCAGTTTGCTGTGGGAAAGTCTCAAGGGCTTTGCTGAGGTCCAGGTAGACACATCCACAGCCTTACCCTCATCCACCAGGCGGGACACCTGATCGTAAAAGGAGATCAGGTTGATCAAACAGGACCTGCCCTTCCTAAATCTGTGCTGGCTGGGTCTGAGCTCAAATCCTGTGTGATCGCACTCAGGATAATCTGCTCCATAACCTTGCCAGGCACTAAGGTCAGGCTGACAGGCCTGTAGTTCCCCAGGTCCTCCTTGCAGCCCTTTTTGTGGATTGGGCTGACATTTGCCACCTTCCAATCATCTGGGACCTCCCCAGAGAGCCAGGACTGTTGGAAGATGATGGAGAGTGGCTTGGCAAGCTCTTCCTCCAGCTCCCTCATCACCCTGGGATGGATCCTGTCTGGTCCCATAGACTTCTGAGGATACAAGTGTTTCAGTAAGTCACTAACTGCATCCTCCTGGAAATTAGGGGCAACATAAAGGCAGGAAGAGTGATTTAGCCAATATACTAAGTCTTTATTTACATGGCTAGGACCGTGTGAGTAGCATCTCAGCCTTTTCCCAAGGATGCACATGAAATATGTGGTAAAGTATGAATGCAAAGTGCTCTAGTTACTTAGCCATCCTTCTGAGCTTTTGACCCTGTGAATCTGCCAGAATGGCCATGTTGTTTGCTACAGTCCTGATTCCAAATGTAGAAAGACTGGAGGAACACTTCCCTGTTTATTTTTTCCTTTTATCAGTAATGTGTTGACTAAAGAAGATGAAGCTGAAGTATTTATTGAGTTGTTATAATTGCTGTAATTTTTTAAATTATCAAGAGCATCCTGAGAGAAGTTGTTTTTGTGAATCAAAATAAATGATTAAATATAGAATGCAATGACATGATATTTCTTTCCAGGACCATTGGTAGTACTGATGAAGCTAAATCGTATTGTCATATTTAAAAAAACCCCACAGAATAATCTGCAATCTTCTTCTCTAAACTGTGGGTAAATATAAAGGTACAGTCCAATTTCCTGCTATCAAAAAAAAAAAAGAGCATATATCCCTGTCCTATGTTTTCTGGTTTTGCATTCTGCAGATCACAACAAAATTGCATCTCTTAGTTCAGAGCTACAAAGCTTTTAATCAATTGTCCAAGTATTTGAATAAATTCAAGACATTTTCTTTTTGCATACTATTCTAAACCAAGGCAGACTTTTCTGATTCAAAAACCAAGCCAAAGATCTGTTATGACAGCACAAATTGCCTACTAAGCATTCTGCAGCCTTGTGTGCCTTGTAAACTAAAAAGGCACAGAATTATCCCTGCTTTGTGGGAAACAACTGCAAAATTAAGTTTCACAGAAAAAGCCATGGATAATTAGAGATTCACAGGATGCTTCTGCCTCTGTCAGAGTAGAGCTTTGTCCTTGATTCAACAGAAACAAAATCAGACCTAGCATGGGATTGTCTGCTTCAAAACCCACCCGAAAGCTGGACATGCAAACTATTTTACATGAATGCTGTTATAAAAGTACCAGCTCATTCAGAAGGGCTTGGGGAAATACAAGCTAATGAACATACCAGCAATGTGTGTTACTGACTGCAGAGGCAATTGCCTGTACAGATCTGGCCCAGGTGAAACCAGTGTTCTTCACACATTCAGCAGAGCACAATAGTGAGAGCAGGACAGATGGTTTTCTTTCAAAAGCTTGATTTCTGTGAGCAGAAAAAGTGCCATAATATATGTTGCTCAGTGTAACTCATCGGGATGGCTTCAGGTACTCATGTATGCATCTCACAGTAGGATGAAAACAAATAATAGGATGCATTTCTTGAAAACAAATAGTAGACTGTATTTCTTATGAATTTTTGGAATGACAATTTTGGAAGGAAGAGACAGACAGCTCTTAGTGCGCTGATAGCTTTTGGACATTGAAAGGAAGTTCTGCTTTGGTTCAGCTTCTGCTTGAGCTGCTCATTCTTTGTAGATTTTCTTGTTCTGTCATCAGAAACACATGATCTGTATCATCCAAAACAATTTTTTGACAGCTCCTGAGAAAGCTCTGCTTGCCTCCTGCAGACTTGAAAGATGACAAGTATGTAAGAAATCTTCAGAGAATATAGCTACTGAACCCTGTCATGTTTTTGCTTGCATACCTGTGAGCAGAGCTTTGCAGCAAGTCAAGTATAGGCAACACTGCCCCGAAGGAGTGCCAGGCTCACGCATGGACCCTCCTCTCCCTAGTCCAGCACCGAATTTCAAAGCACACAGGCACCAGCATGTCCCGGGGAAGTGTGAAAGAAAGAGAATGCAATGAACCTTTGAGAGTTTTCTCTAATTTTGTTTCAGAAACATCTAGTATTCAGCAAAAATTTTCTAAAATAATTCAACTCAGTAAACTGATCCAAAATTAAAATTTTGTGTAAATGATTAAAGAGAATCAAAACTCAATGTAATAGCAGGCAAGATGGTTCTAGGACAAAAATCCTACACCTTCTTTTATAGATGGTGCCAAATGTGAACTGGAAATCTTTTTTGTCCTTAAACTACTTTTGTTTTCAACATTCAAAGAAAATGCCCCAAAGATTGCCTATATGGTAAAACAATTTTTACTTTTGAAAATTCAAACATAACTTGAAAATCACAGTATTTAGAATCACTGTGTGTCTTCTCCTTTTATGAACATCTTTTTGGTAAATACAGTACTTGTTCACTTAGTTAATCTGCCACATGTGCTGTTCTGTTCAGCTGCATTAAAGTTCTGTAAAAGATGCAATATTCTGCTGTTAATTTATATAGTAAGTGGATTAAACAGAATATTGCTGATGAAATAAATGCAGTTTGAAATAACACATTTTGTTATTTCAAATATAATATAAAGAGTACACCATTCATGGGTAAAGCTTTGTTTTCCTGGTCTGCTTAGTAAGTCATCGTAAAACTTAAAGTCACGCAAAGATGCTTCCACAAATGCATTAAAATTCCCTCCAGAAGAACACAAAAAGAGCACAGAAATTATTGTGTTGATGCTTTTAACAGAGGGAGGAAACAGAACAAGGGAGAAGATGCCCAAACTAAGTAGATTAATATTTACCATATATGTGTGAATGCAAAAGCATAGCCCCGCCTCAGAGCATCAGAGGGGAACACAATTGAGCCCCTTTTGAACAATGGTGTCCATGGGTCCTGGAAGCTCCAGAGGACTTGCCATCAGGCCCCAGAGTCTAAACTAGGGGAATAAAGCTAACTAGGCTACATCATTTCCAAACTTTTAGTCTGTCTTGACACCAACCTAAGGGGAATTTAAAGCACAGCATAAACGTGTTTAAATGAAGTTAGAAGAAAGCTTATTGTCCTGTCTCCTGTTTTAATTAAATATGTTTTATATTAAAAGTATAGCTTACAAATGTAAGCTATGCGGTTTCTCTGGCAGCATTGCAGCTCTAAGTATTATTTTGTTTGCTTTCTTCCCTAATTAAGTTTTTAAAGTTTCCTCAGCTCTCTGTGTGGCTGGTTCAGTTTTGGCAGTAGTAATGGGGCAAAGGAGACTGGGAAGAAGACTGTGCTTTTTCTTTCTTCCTCCATCAGCCAAGTAATCACAAATCAATTGGAGAACCATCTCTTCTGTGTTCAGCTGACCAAAATGCCAAGGGCCAACCACAGAGTCAGAGCCCCCCCAGCCCCAAGGGAAAGGGAGGGGAAAAAACATAGAACTAAAACTTAAAATGGGAAGCTTTTTAGATTTAGACAGAAGAGAGAAAATTAAAATCCAAATGCAATATATACAAAGGTAGGAAGAAACAACAAATAACTCCACACTGAGTCGCCCAACCAATAATACAGATTTCACCACCCAGACCCACAATACACTCCAAAATACTCCTCCCAAAAGATACGCAGCAACAGAAGGGGAAAAAATGAACAATAAGAAAAAAATGTTTACTTCCCGAACTAAACCAGAGCTGCAGAGCAGCAGTGAGCAGCAGTGAGGCCTTGGCTGCCCAGAACAACACACACATCCTGCCCAGTCAAGCAGCCGTGGAGGAAAGAGCCCCAGGCACCTTCTGCATGCACTTCNTAGGAAGAAACAACAAATAACTCCACACTGAGTCGCCCAACCAATAATACAGATTTCACCACCCAGACCCACAATACACTCCAAAATACTCCTCCCAAAAGATACGCAGCAACAGAAGGGGAAAAAATGAACAATAAGAAAAAAATGTTTACTTCCCGAACTAAACCAGAGCTGCAGAGCAGCAGTGAGCAGCAGTGAGGCCTTGGCTGCCCAGAACAACACACACATCCTGCCCAGTCAAGCAGCCGTGGAGGAAAGAGCCCCAGGCACCTTCTGCATGCACTTCTATACCTGTTTTGACGTCAGATGATATAAAATATCTCCGTGGTTGCTTAAGTCAGATGATGCTTTTCCCTTCTAAGCCACGTAATACTATCTGGGCCTACTAAAATTAAGGCCTAATCTAGGCCTAACTAAAACTAAGGCCAAAACTACTTCACTTCTCATTTTTTTAAGAGATATAGATGACAAGACTACATGTTACAAATAAAGCATGAGCCCTCTGGATCACACCAGTCTGGGAGCCCATACCCTCCCACGGGGAGAGCTGCAAGCACCCAGGTTGTGCTGCACATTTCAGAGTAGAAAGCTGGGCTGAACTGCAAAATTTGAAGCCAGTCATAAATTTTGACCGAGTTTGGATTTCTTCTTTCACTGTCCTCAGAGGCTACAGATTTTCAGGTTGAAGGCTTTGCTGTAACACTGTTAGTGTTTCACAAATCCAGATCATTGTCTGCAGTTTAAAATGAAGCATACATAATCCAACATCATTCATTATTTTAGCATAAAAGATATGCTATCAGCAAAACACATGTCTCATCTCAGGCCTCTAGCCCTTTGATAGCACTCTGAATGCATCCAGTCTGTCCAGGACAGTTTAACATGCAGGCCAAGTTCTGGAATACTTAACTGGCCTTACATTAAAACACTTGGCATCACCTTTGGTGTGAAGAACTGGATAGGCATCTCTTGTCTCTATCCAGTTTCTGATGTTGTAATCAAACAAGAAAACAAATCTGACATGAAACTGTATGGCTCTGAAACTATATATGTCTGTTTGTTTTGTTCCCTGCCCTGAAATTCAGAACCACACTGCAGACTGGGGATATATCTAGATGGCTACTCATCCAAGGTTTATTATTTACTGGATCTGGTAATATTTGAGATTACATTTCTTGATAGTCAGGATTTTCCTTTGTGGTTTCTTGTATAACATCACATGTTAATGGTTGATATTCAGGATGGAACTATAGGATACCACATGAAAAAGGGTAGCTTTAAAATAAATACCAGAGGTTTCTTAAGCCCTTCTTATCCAACTTGACTGCTCATCAGTTCCTCCCTCCTCCCCCTTCCCAAACCATGTGAAGGCAGGATCAGCAGTAATCAAGACATGCAACTTTCTTTACTATTGACATGACTACTTCTATGAAATATGGTTTTTAATAATGAGCTTATTGTTGTTGCTTTGTGAATTATGGATTTACACTTCTCCTAAACCAAAACAAAAGTTATTTGCGAAGTGTCTCAGGAATAGTTTTTAGACTGAAAACCAAGTAAGTTAGTGATCACAAACTCTTTGCTGATTTGTGGTAGCGGCATTTGGTTTTTTACTTCTTCGCGATTTGATTTTAAACTGAGATGTTGAAAGGTAACTTGTTTTTGTAAACTATGGAGCAATTGCAGCTCCAGCTGCTATAGTAAGAACAGAACAAGTCGTAGGGGAAAATATTTCAACAGTTTCAGTCCAATGTGTTAGATAATAGGATGGTAACAATCTTTTCAAAATAAAAAAGTTGGAGGCATTTCTCTGGTGGGAGATAGGAACTAAAAGTGCCATAGCATTGTTTATTCTCCTATTTAGGTTTTTTCCCCCAACTGTATAAAAATTGTACTATTTTATTTTCATTAATAGTGTATAAAAATAATGTATATTTAAAAATCCTTGACAATGAGTGTTGAAAGCAAACTCATGGTACAATGATATACTTCTGGAGCCGATGGTGAAAACAAAATATTGTAGGACAGATGTTTTTTCTGTGGACTCTAAAATTAAACAATTGCTCTGTCATCCTGAGAAACTGGAGTATCTCATCAGGTCTAGGGTACAGTCTGTATTTAAGATGTCAGGTTGTTTAAGAAATGAATATCAAAAATGAAGCCCACCTTCAAAAAAATATCCCAGCATTAATACCTGGCAAGCCTTACTGAGTTCAAGGGATCATTTTTTATGCATGGAGGAGCACAAGCATACCATATATTGTACTTCAGGGGATCAATACTTAAGATACTTTTCAAAAGAATCACAGTTGTACCCCTTCTGTTGTTCAGCTTCATATATCAAAATTGTGCTCCTCACAGCATCCAGAGGGCTTTACTGGGGCTCATTTACTGTCTTCCTGCACTCTGTTTTCAAAATTATGCCCTGGGAGCAAAACTTCTCATTTAAGACCTGGATTTCAAAGTGCTCTCAAATCCACAGGCATCTCCAACATGTTTTGAAAATAGTTACACCTTACCAGAGCCAGAGGCAACATTATCCATGAAGGAAAAAGTCAGTTGGTCTAGCCGGTTTCAGATAATAAACCTTCTTTCCAACCTTTCCAGGAGGACTGCATTTTGTATGCTCTGAAATCCACTGGGGTATGATGGTTGTCTTGAAAACTTAGTTGTGACAGTGATTGTGGGACCTCTTGCAGTGTAAATTTAGTCTTCTCTGTAGAACTGCTTATAGCAATTTTTGATTCTTGGGGATTTTTTATAAACAGCTCAGAGAAATCTAACGGTATGAATCCCATGAAATATGTGGATATGACCGTCTAATCCTAAGGTCAGTTCTTCAGCTGACCAAACTGAAATTTGGTAAACAGTCAGTTTAGAAATATTTAACACTTCTCTTTATAAGAAAAACTAAAACTTAGTTTAAAATTGCTTTTCTGATTCTAGAATATTAATAATTTCTCTTTCTGTCAGTAAATACTTTTGATTCCTGCTCAGCTATTGTCTGTATGATAACTGTGCTGCTGTACAAGCTAAAGAATAGATATGCCACAGATGTGCCACACCATTATGTGCATGTATGTGCATATACCTGTTTTTATATAAATGTATATACATATCCTTAGAACCACATGCTCCTCCAGTCCCACACATGTATATCATGCACATGAATGTATGCACTCATGCATAAGTGCACAAAAAACTTTACTCTTATTGTAATGTTCTAAAGTAACATACCAAAACTATATTTCCTTGTTTTACTTTGTAATCAGATTTTTAAGGTTTTTAATATGGTGACTTTTTTTGTTTTCTTTCTAGTAATTCATCCCAGTACTTCCCATAATATAAAATGTACCCTGTACATGTGTACTTGACACTCACGGATTGCTTTGCCTACTTGCATTTTAAAATGTACCTTCAGGTACATCAAGATTTTGTCTGTAAGTACCACATCCCCATTCAACAGATGGGAAGCTTGAGAAACAGAAACATCCTACAAATTAAGCATTAAGTAAGACAGTGGTAGAGATGGTACAAAAATGTAAGACCTTCCTGTCAATTCAGCACTTTATCCAGTAGCTGATATCTTTGAGGTTTGCATAACTTTGTATTATTCCACAGTGTGTCAACATGACAGCTTTTATTTGAAACTTTTTAGACAATACCTCATCCTTATCATACAATAAGTTATCTGTACAAAATCAATGTTAAGTCTATGAGGAGTTTAGAAAACTCTTCTTATATACATATACACTGTAGAGGCTCCCTCAACAAAAGGAACATGCAGCCATTGAGATCTGAAGCCTTAACCGTAAAATGAACTGAGAGGTGTTCCCACAGCAAAGTTGGAAATGCCTCTAGCAGCAACAGACTTGAAAGATACCGATTGTCTCTAGCTGACATACAGTAACTGAAATATGTCTTGAGGCAAGATTAAAACGTTCATCAAAGAGCAAAAATAAAAGAGCATTACAAAAAAATGAGGTTTCACTCTTACACGTTAGTAGTTACAAAACATTCTTCTGGCTCTTTAATTGCTATTTGCAAAGGCTCTGTACTGAGTCATTTAGCTCTGAAAGTAACAACACTGTCCTAGCCTTCTTATTGGCATTTACTCCAATGCCACCCACATTGAGCTCCAAATCTGGATCCAAGAGTTGCTGAGCTGTGAAGACTGTATTTGTATAATTCTTCCAGTAACCTCAGAAGAATTAAAGAGAACTAAGATATGCTGAAACATTCAAAAGTCTTATGAACACCAACTAGCAGGAGATGTTCACAAGTTTAAACATATTTTATATATGTCCTGTTCTGTTCTCTGGTTGGTCTTTTCAGGGTGGAGAAGGTGGGGAAGTGGTCAAAGACAAGTCTTTGTGTTTGGGCATTTAGCAAAAAAGTTTTGTATTCTAGCCGTCCCACCTCCAGACGGTAGTAAGTCAAATCTCAGCACAGTGCCACAGGACCAGAGAAAGGCAGCTGAGTGTTGCCACAGGGTGAAAAAAACGTCCTTAAGAGGAGATGAGGACTAAAACTGCTAAAAATAATTAGCATGCCTGTGTTGTTTAGCCATTCCACAGTTTGCTCATTTACTACCTGATAATCATCCCTTCCTCACTGGGTAAGCGTCTCCTTGATAAAGAAAATGAAGAGATTACCCAGGCCCAACAAGAGGTCAAGGCAAGATGGGAGCAGCCTCAACATCAGCACCCTCACTTTCCTCTTTTGGGGAGTTCCTGTGTCCAGTTTTGCATGTTCCAGAGGAGTTCTGACTTTAGGCTTGACAGATGATGCTCTAAGGCTGGCAACAAAGTACTCACCACTTCTAGAGTCTGAATTAAGTGTCCTAAAAATGGCACAGGCTCTATGTTCCAAAAAAGGAAGTTCTTCCAGGATGTCGCAAAGTGAGCACACAAAGGTGAGTGATGCGGCTCACTCCTGAATTGTGTCCAGATGGAGACTGCAGCTCCATGCATGCAAAGCTCTCTAGTTTATCTCTGCACATGTATGTGAAGATGTATATTTATGAATGCAATATGCCAACAGACCTCTATATTGAAGACAAGAATGCAGAAAATTATGTAAAAGGCTCCTCCTCACTTTGTTCAACCGGGAATAGCAGTGATCTGGCACACCTGAGGACAAATATTCTTTCATCTATGTTTTTCACCAGGGTGTTTAACGCTCCTACCATTATTTTCTAAGAATTTATGAATGAATATTTTTCAAGTATTTAACTGCACTTTTGTATTTCCCCATTCATTCAACTTGAACAAACGAAATGAGCTGATTCATTTCAGGTTTAAGTAATGAATTTCTCATCATTTTCTCTCCCTGACTTCCATGCACAAGCATAAGGCTGCATCATCTGGGATGCATTGGCTGAGTGAAAAACGTTTGTTTGTAATAAGGATACAACAAAATTCCCTGCATCCACTGGAAATTATAAACACAGAAATATCTCCACAAGTCTTTATGTTGTTAAAAAAATTATGTTTAAAATTTATAACTTTAGGTCCCAGTTTGACATCATAGTATCCCTTTAAAAAAATAACCCAGGCAGTGTAATGCTTTTCAGAAGGGGAGTGAAAGTTACTGCTGAACATCTTCCTACTGATCAAGAGATTCAGCAGATTTTGGGAGTTTGGATGAAGGAAAAGAAAAACCCAAACAACCACCCATTTATTATCTAAACAAATATTTTTTCTTACTAGTTCTACGTAACTAAGTTCCTGGAAAATAGAAGTCAAACTAGGGAAAAGAATAGCTAGGGGGACTCCCCAGAGTGTTTGATTATTACCCAGAATTATTCTGGAATGCCCTCATTGATATATAGACATGTGCACCCACTTGCCAGCATAAAAGGCAAAAAGTTTTTATCAGCACTGAACAGAAACACAAGTGTCACACTTACGGTTTTCAGGCTCCATCTCAGTTGGTTACAGCAGTGTGAAAACCACTAACATACATGACCACTTGCAAAAGTTATGGATGGCATGATAACGTAGGCCAGCAGCCCAAAAATCTACATTTGATATATTTTTTACTCATTATTGGATGTTTAACATGACAATTCACACCTCATAAGAGCTCTGTTTAAAAAAGTTACACACATCTGAAAAATATGGAAGACGTTTTGTTGCTCTTCCTTTTTTTCTTTTTTCTCAATACAGCGTAGCCATTCAGAACCAAAATCCAGGGTGACATATCCAAACAAGCTTCCTAGATACACACATTGCTGTTTTGTCCTGCATCCTGAATGCTGCCAGTCAGGAATCAAATGCCTATTCTGATGGTTTGAAATTATCTGAGGAGGGAAATCCAGCCAACAGTTGTCCCATTGCTGGCATCCCCACACACCCTGCAGGGGTTGTATAAAACCAATGTACGGAAGGATACATCTGCTGTATATGGTCTGCAAAACTGTGATGATCAGATCTCTTTTATCACAGATTTCTGTTTTGTTGCTATGAAGAAGATCCTTTTTAGATCTTTATCATGACAGACTGAACAAGTAACACTATACCATTTTTTAATCTTCTGTGATTTGCCTTCTGTCCTTCTGTCTCTCCCTCTCCCCTTTTCTTCCTTGCAAACAGCACTCTGAAAAGCCCATTGTTGAGCAGTGGGATTGTGACATTAGCATCAAATCCCTTCATTCACATTCTCTCTTCACCTCTTTAGAGGATGAAATCTAAGTGAGGGAGTGACATGCAAAATGTATAGAGCTTTGGAGCACTCCCTTATGTTATACAAAATCCTGCTCCAGTTCAAGCACATTTTTGATTCCTGCTAAATCTGATATGGAGTGGTACTCCAGACTCCATGGATTAGGGTGACTGCAGAGCTTTATATCAATGTACTGCTCATATTTGCTGCTCTTGCTTCCATGCACAATAGTTACTTTTTTTGGACAGCCCAGATTTTCCTATCATCACCTAGAAGCCTGTACAACCATGGACTGGATCTGGTCCATGCTGTATTCCTTACTTCTGGATTGATTTGCTTCCACAAACTGAAGCCAATCCTTCTTTTCCACACAGTATGTTCCTCTTCTGGATGCTACGCTGATATTCTAGCTGTATAATATTTCCAACCCATTGCCACTCACTGAGTAAATTGCACAGTCTACCCATTGTAGAAAGCAAGTATGATGATTTTCAGAGGTGCTGTTCTGCTGAACCACATCATCTTGTTGAGGCAACACAACCAAAAATTATAGGAGCAGAGCTGATGGAAGACAAGGGATTTCAAAATTATACACTTTGAAGATAAGAAGTGTGAGCTGGTAGCAAATTTATCCTCTTTGCTATCATTAGCATTCACAGTTTCGGAAACAGACATGTTTTGATTGCCTCCTTTATTTATTTTTAATAACACTATTTGCAAGATAAATACCTTACTGCTGTAGCACTGTACATTTGGGGTTGATTAGGTATAATTTTCTGCATAAGACTTACTGAGATTGCAACATGTTAAGAGAAAAATGCACTGATAGCAGTGCAGTGCAGAAACTAGGACTGTGTCATTTTAGAGTGTCAGAAAGCTCTGCTTACATATATCTCTTTTTGAGAGCAGAGGAGGTATGTTTGTGCATTTCAGATTTTGTTTGTGAATTTCAGCTGATTACACCCAGTGTAAGTGGCTTTAACTCCTTTTTTTAACTTTGATAGCCACTACTGAAGACAGTGGAGAAACTTTGCACCAGAGGATTTTGCCAATGTTTTGTCATTTGTTTGTTTGTTTTTCAACTAACAATAAACGAGCAGTACATCAGTGAAATACCTTATATTTTCTGTGTTTCAATCTCTGTTTTATTCCTTCAGATATCTGTGGATTATCTTCTGATTTATCATCCTGCCTCTCAGAAGGGTGTCATTACTATTCCTTCAGAGCCTGATCTGGATTGTTTCTGCATACAATACTCCAGCAGACACTCTGACAGCCATCTGCATCGGCCAGTAGATGGCATTGTGTTTCCATCACAAAAGCACACTGAACATACTCATCTGGCTGCAAATGCCTGTCTAGTCCTACAAACAATACTGTTGACTATTTAGAACTTTTTCTACCCTGCAGCAAAGTATTTATTAAAAATGCTTAGCCAGAAGAGAGTGAAAATTAAGTTCCAAGCATTTGATAGCTGTGACTAACTAGCCAAAATACCCTTGGTTTCAGCTATTATAGTGCCAATGGTGTTATACAAACACAGCTTACTCAACACAAATCATTCTAAATAAACTATTACAAAAGACACCAACACAAGAGGACAGAAATAATGTCTCATGGATTAACGAGCTTCTTTAAGCAACCAGCTAGTTTTGCTGTGAGGTCATCTGTTCTTCAATACTCAGACAGGATTGAGAATTTATACTTCAGAATGTTTTAGACTTTCAGAGTGTAATGAAAAAAGGCTGTAGTCTGTTATTTTTCAGCTATTTTATTCTGGACTATGTTAACAGCTTCCTAGTTTGCATGATATAATATTTGTGATGTAACTCGAAAGTTCCATTTGAAGTCAAAATATGGTAGCAATAGAGAAGCAAACATTTGGCAGTAGTCCCAGAGGTAGGGTTTTCCAGAAAGTCTGACATATTTTTTATGAGCAAAAACTCAAGACACATCATTTTAAGGTTTTATTTTTAACCATCATTTCATAAACCTAATGAATGTAAATGGGCCCTGATATCTATAAAGCTACATTCCCAATTACAACTCATTTCCCAAGCTACAGATGAAACAAAATGAACAGAGGATGCAGTCAACTTGCAACATCCATGCTGGAAATGGCACAGAGGGTCTGCTGGCTCTAACAACATGGGGGACCCTTGGCAGATTCAGCAGAGAACTGGCCTTTTGCAACGTGTTCTGAGTCCCATGGGCCAGCCACAAAACTGAGTGAAGTCAATGGAAATCTTTTGCTTATTGGCAATGGGCTGTGGATGAAGCCATGAGTCAGGTTTTCTGGAGGCTGGGCACAACACATCTGTCTTGGGGTGAGGCAGCTGAAAGGCGCGGGCTTGGATCTGAAAGGACAAGCTTTGTTTCATGAGTGCCTGCTCAGGCTCAGGAATAACTTGTGATGGTGCAAGATAAACAGTGTTCTTCCTTTGCAATGCCTATGGGAGCTATGAGGAGACTGGCTCATCCTCTTGCTTGCTCATGGAAACGTCTAAAACCCTTTCTGGACTGGGAGACTTTTGCACAGGGAGAAATCACAGACTGGTGACTGGATTGGGTTGAGAAAGATTTTTAAAGATCATCATATCCAACCCCCTGCCATGGGCTGGGACATATTTCACTAGATCAGATTGCTCAAAGCCTCATCCAACTTGAACACTGGCAATGATGGGACATCCTCAACTATGGATGGGAACTGTGGCTGTTTCCCAGTTGAGATGAGACATATGGTATACATAAAGAGATTGTGTAACTGAAGACCCCTTGGACTGTCTAGACTACCAAACCCTTCCACTGGGATGAGCAGAAGGTTGTCCAGTGGTGGCCCATGGGTAATACAGCAGTGTCTTCTGGGCTGTACGGCGTATGGGACATGTCTAAGGATCACAGCAGTGTCACCTGCTGTCTTGTAGATAAACTCACCTGCACTTACAGGAGCCATCCACAGTGCAGAATTAGTCTTTATTAATATTCCAATGTCATCTCTTATAAAAAATTATTTTGTGACAAACATAAGCCTAATAGTTTTCATGGGCCAGGCTACAGGTGACTTACCTGTTTCCTACATACCACTCCACACTTGTGTCACATATGCTACAGCTACTCACTCTCTGAAGCATATGAAGGAAATTCTGTACTACTCAACTGAGACTGCTCTCAGGCTGCTGAGCTCCAGGGCTGTGCCTCCAGACTTTCACATTTACCTAGGATTTCTCATTCCAGTAAGATAATGTGGAACTTCCCCCAGGTAACTTTTTCGATCTATATCAGCTGATCCATAAATATCAAATAAGAAACATGCAGCACTGTCCTGAACAGCTGTATTCTCAGCTCATTGCTTCCTCACCTGATTCCTTTCACTCCTGCTCCTTGTGCCACACAGCCAAGACTTGCTGGCACATTCATCTGAGGATTTAGCTGACTAAAAGCACATCATTAATTTTTCTACTTTCAGGTGCACATTATTTCCAGGCAGCCTTCTATGTGATTGTGGTGTAAAGGTGTCAAACATACACAAAATATAAAGAAGAAAGCAGAGCCCTGTTTTTCAGTTTGCCTGAGGATATCCACACAGAGGTGGAGACAGTGGTGTGTACACTGGTGAGATGGATGTGGGATCCTAAATTGCTGACTTTAATCTGGACTCCAGCAAGTCTGCTCTGTCTCAATTTTCCATCTCAAACAGGGTAGGTAATGCTATTCGTTATCTTGTTTCACCTGAGGAAAAATGTTATGAATGTTGGTAAGGCATTTAACTACTACAGAAACTAAAGAATTCCCACTTCTGCAAAAGACCTTGATTCTACTTGTTGAACCAAATGCACTCGTTAAAGGAGAAGCTCAATAATTTTAAAATTACAGTAAAAATAATGACCTATCTCACTTCCTAAGCATGCCTTGGATATCCTCACCAACACAAATGTTCCAATTTACTAAAGAAAATGTAGTTGATGATGTCATTAGAGCCTGCGTTAGAACACACTTAGAAGGGAGATGAATGAAGATTTCCGTATATTGTACATTTTGTTGAGTCTAAGTTTCGCTGTATTTGGTGCTGCTGCTCTTTTCATATTGTTTAACTTTTAATGCAACTGCTTGGAGCAAGTTCAAGCATGGGAACAGTCAAGTGCAAGTGTAGGTTTTGTAGAGGGGTTACCAACCGCTATGGCTGACAGGAAGATGCCTGATCCTGGGGTGACCAAGCTGCTGGCCTATATGATGTCACTTCAAGAGAACTTCTGCCACCATCGATTCAGCCTAATCGCAGAGGCCTCAGAAAGGCACCTGTCGTAGACTTGTCACCTGGGATTCTTCTGCACATGCTGGCTTGTGCAGCCATGAGTCTATAAGACATAACACTGAGAGGGGCATAAAAAGAGATGTGTTGGATGTTTGAGGTTTTTCCCATTTTTTTTCTTTTTTTTTTTTCTTTTCATCATGGTATTTTTCTCCAGATGCTATTTTTTTTACCCCTTTGGGTAGAAATGGACTCTTCTAACTGTAATTATTTAAAAGTTAAGCAATGAGGCTAATTCATAGAATCATTTAGTTTGGAAGGGACATTAAAGATCATCCAGTTTCCAGCCCCATTACCATGCCCAGGGACACCTTTCACTTCTCCAGCCTCTCTGTGCAGCTGGGACCACCATGGTCCCAACCAAATGTCATCACATCTTAAAACACTGATGGGTCAAACCCCCTTTGGTTCCTTCCATTCCCTGTGGTGGAAACTGAGAAACCTGGGCACTTGACCTGCAAGGAGCCAAAGATGATGATGGATTGTCTCCTGGTGAGTGCTGTGCCCACCCTTGCTAGCCATAACAGCAATCAGTGCACCCACCAGGCTCTGCATGCTCCAGTTGCAGGACAGCTTTACCTATAGTTCAAATCCCTTGGCCATTTTTTAAAGACAGAAAAAATCAAACTTCGCAACAGATGAAAATTTAAGCAAGAAAGCCTGTTCATGTTCATGCACAATGACTACTCTTCAGCAAGGTTATTTTGCAATGGTGTTAATAACCTGTTTATTCTAACTGTTCTTAGTATAGCGTCACCACAAAACTGTCTTGGTGTGCTCTGTGTAGAAAGTCAGTTGCGATACGATAAATGATATCAAAATGAAATGCTGTCAGTGCAAATCCATAAAATGACATGATGGTGTCAGAAATGAAAGGGAATCATATCAGAGTGTGTTCCAGCACCACTAAAAAATTTGTGAGAGGAAAGGGTGCCACAACGAGCGGACAATGTTTGTTATGACAGAAATGCTCAAGCTGCTTAAAAGGGAAACTGTATTTGCCAGCCACATCACTTTTTAATCCAGGAGATTTATCAAGAAGTTGTGCTAGTTTCCTCTATAAATATCTCAGTGAGCAGAACAATGTTTTGTGTTGCAGAAAGTGTTTTTTAAGTAGTTGCAACTCCACGTTTCTTCTGAAAGATAATAGAAATGTTCATTGCATTATTTGAGTAAATAAACAGTCATTTCTCTTTAAAGAGAAAGAAAAACAAAGTACTTCTTATTCAGTTATCCTCCTTAAGGAAACTCATCTCTCCATGTCTTGAATACAATCCTAAAGAAAGGGCTCTCTAGGCATCACAGGTAGGACAAATCTATCCTTGTATCTATTTTTTTCTGCTTTGTAATGGTTACAAGTGCCTAGAAATTCCCATATCCTTTGAGGAAGGATCAGTGTTTTGCAGCTGTTCACCTCCCTGCCCCATAACATCACTCTTAGCAACGAAATCTGAGGCAGGAGGGCGGACCTGACTTCCAAGGTGGCCAGGTTCAGCAGCTGTCTGGGCATTGGTCTGTCCGTGGGATGTGGTACATGGTTACCTTTGCTTTGCTTGCTGTATTTTCCTCTTTTCTTCTCCTGTTAAACTGCCCTTATCTTAACCATGGAGTTTACTTGCTTCCACTCGTCCTATTTCTCCCACCACCCCACTAGGTGGGGAGAGTGAACGAGCAGCAGTGTGGTTGCTTAGATGCTGGCCAAGGCCAGCCCACCAGAGATGTGAACTGGCTAAGCTAAACACAGACCTCCCAAGTTTTGGTAATAGTTTGCATTTACCTTATGAAGTTTGCAACATAAGTTTTGCTAAGCTCTGTCATAACCAAAACTATTTCTAAACACTTCTCGAAGTCCTCTTGAAAGCCAGGCGCTGCTTTAAAGCCAGCTGGCTGCCACGTGCTGCCAGGACATTAGCAAAAGGTGAAATAGCATGCTGCAAGAGCAAGCAGCCAGCCTCGTCTGCTGCAGCACAGGCACAAAATTTCAGCTGGTGGCTCCTATCCCTTCCCCATCCAACAGCTAAACTAGAGCACATCATGGTAAGCTGAGAATTTTCAAAGTCTCGACACTGACTTGACTTAGTCTCTGGGGAAGCCCATGGTTAACCTCCCCTGGCACCAGTGGGAGCATCCTGACTCTAAAACACTTTTGATGTGATTTGCTGATGATAATAAATTTGCCATGACATTTACTATAGTGTCTGAGGTTTAATTACCTTCATTATTAAAAAGGAGTTGTATCACTTCTGTTTGGAACATTTTGACTTCAGCTTCTCCTCAGACCATGCTACCCTTGTCCCTGGGTTTGAGTACCTGTTTGAATAGTGCCTTCAGTGGCAGCCATGCCAGAGGATGGATTTACCTATGAGTTTGAAGAGTCAAACAGTAAACTCATGGAATATGTGCACACAGAGCAAAACTACCTTTATTTACTGGTTCTTGGTGGTTGTCCTGGACTACATGCAGTTACAGTGCTAAATACTCAGACTGTATTATAGATGGTCTGAGAAGTGCTCCAGACAGGTTATATTAGCTTACATGAGCATCCACTTGTAGTCCTAAACGCTTGAGTGTGACAATATTGTTGGTGGAAGTAGTAGATTAGGTTTGTAGGCACACAGCTGTCCCATGATGTTTCTCCTAGGAGAAAGTGATTCCCTCCTTCAGACTCATCCATCTTTCTCCACATCACCAATGGAAGCTAAGGTTACTGACCTATACTTGAGACTTGGGGTTTATGTGGCTAAAATAAGGCAAGCTGCAAAGAATATGTTAAGGAAGGTTACTAACCATATTGTGCCCTAATGAAGATTACCAACTAGACTGCGTCCTAAGTTCACGGGTAGAACCTTCAAACAAGACAAAGGAGGTTGCCTAAAATTCAGCTGCTAGGAAGATCTTTTGGAATCATAGAATGATTTGGGTTGGAAGGGACCTTAAAGATCATCTAGTTCCAACACCCTGCTGTGGGCAACGTCACCTTCCACTGTACCAGGTTGCTCAGAGTCCCATCCAACCTGGCCTTGAATGCTGCCAGAAATGGGGCATCCTCCCTGGGCAACCTGTTCCAGTGCCTCACCACTCTCACAGTAAAGAATTTCTTCCTTATATTTAACCCAAATATCCCCTCTTTCAGACTGAACCCATCACTCCTTGCCCTATCACTGAAGGGTCCACCTCTGGCTTCCTTGTAGGCCCGCTTCCCATACTGGAAGATTGCTATGTGATCTCCATGTGACCTTCTTTTCTCTAGGGCTGAACAGTCACAGATTTCTCAGTCTGCCTTCATGGGGGAGGTGCTCTAGTTCCCTCAGCAGCTTTATGACCCTCCTTTTCTACGTGCCTGTCTGTTGTCAGGGCTTACAGTACATTTGCCAGTGCTTGATTTATACAACAAATTAGATTCTGATCACTTTTTTCCAGCCGAAGTTGTATTTTAACAAAAACTGTAAATGTGATTACTGAAAAATATTCCATCACTTGATTTGTGAGATTTTTATTTTCAACTGTCCATACTGGGGGAAAAAAAAAAAAAGCAAAACAGTATGGAAGCCTGAAAAGTCCAGGTTGATATTTTACAACACATTTTAATTCTGTGATTACAAAATTTCTTTCATTTCCTCCATACAGAACCAAAGAACTGAAAGAATCACTTGTAGCTGAAGTGAAATACTTAATTTCAAGTCAGGAAAAATGTATATTTTACGTGACCTCAAAAATTTATCAGAATTTCTGATTCCTACAACATTCCAAATAATTATTGAGTGAACATTCAAAGCAAGTTTTTAAAAGGTCCAACAGATTTCCCAGTGAAATAAAATCCTACCTAAAAAATTCTGAACTTTTTTGAAAAGTGTTTATGTCATATCAGCAATGGCTGAAAATCAGAAAGCATTATTGCTAATTTCAGGAGGAAAATACTTCTCTGCGATGAATTTGCAACTTACTTCTATAAAATTGGTGGTAAGAAAAGTTTCAATTTAATTTCTAAACAGATATTCAAGCTGATTATAACTCCCAAGGAAATCTCTGAGGGTACTACTGATTTCACCTGAAAGTGGAAAATCATGATTCACATTACAGTAAAATGAGGATATGTTTAAAAACTTTTCTAGTAAAATCTGGATTTCTTCAAGGAAGGTTGGATATTCTTTTTTTTTTTCCTGTATAAACAGAATTTCCACTCAAAGGAATTCTCCAAGATCTTATGTACATTCATATATTTTAAAAGTATGTCTATTGCTATCTCAAATATGTCTCACTGGAAAAAGCTATTGACTTTTTGATTCTATTGCTTTAATTTCCACTACTCTTGTATGTTAGAATACTCCAGGTGGGTGCTGTGTGTACTTCTGATTATGCTGTGTTACACAGCAGGGAAACCTCTTATCTCAGACTGGTTGCCTGGTTGAGAAAAAAAAACACACCACATTTAAGGTAGTAAACACAGCTGTGGAAGAAGTATTTTCTATTTCCTTGCTGTTTGTTTTAATGTACTAAAATGACATAATTATGGAAGTTTGCAAAAATGCTAAAATGTAAAACACAATAATAGTTTGGTCTATGTGTTTCTATTATAGTCAATATGTCTTTAGATACAGCTTTAAACAGTCCAAGAAAATCTTCAAAAACATCTTCTCTACTCAAAGCTATGTTTTGCCCTGATAAATAAAGTGCAGAATTTTCAGACAAAAGGAATTTAAAAGTAATCTTCTGGTTACATTGGTATTAAGAAGTGTTCAAATCTTGATCTTGCCATTTTTCATGCCAGCTTGTAACTTTTGGCTTGAAGATTTGTGTTTCTGTTGTTTTCTTTTTGACTCTGTACAAACACTTTAAAGACAGGAAATTTGCAGATCTGTGAAAATTAAAAAAAAAAAAAGAATAGGGGTATTGTAAATCTAACCACGGCAACTTCACTTGAAGAAAATGAAATCCGAACTCTGAGAGAGGACAATGACTTTTTTTTTCATCTTGCAAAGAAATACAGTAATGCAATCCTTTTTATTTCCTATTCAAATGAGGCTGAAGTGTTTTCATCTGTGGCATGTGAAGTCCACTTTGCAAAGAATAAATTGGGGGACACACACATTATAAGTATTTGCCAAAAGCACTGTTTAGTTGACTAAACAGCACTATAATATTACAATTATAAAAACAAAATGTGCAGAAAAATGTGAATGTCACTCTTTTGTTAACACTCTGTTAGGTTATGAAGTCCTAGAGATAAAAGATTAAATGTGAAGCCCTCAGTAAGGAGCTCTGTTGCATTTTAGCTGCAACTGTTTTCCATCACCGGAAGAACTAGGTTTTGAGAGAAATCCTTAGTCCAAAATCCGTGGGTGAACACCCAAAGCCATCACCCCCAAAATCCTACGTAAGATAACCCTAATGACATCCTGGACACTTCAGTCTATGGAATATTTCACATTTTATATTACAATGTGTAAGCAAACAAAGGGCTGCATAAAGTCCTTTTGACTGCTACTGGAAAGACTCACGCTGGCACCATCACGCCTTTGGATCATGCTGTATCATCCCTTCATTCCATCCACAACTATTATTGCATTGCCCAGAATTGTTGTAATATGACTGCCTCCCTTCATAATCTCTGCATTTTGTCTAACTTCTTTTCCACAGCCAGAGAGGATTATTGTCATCATTTGTAAAACACAGCAAAAAAGCCGAGTGCAGACTTTAGGGCAATGGCTTTCTCTACTCTCCAGTGTATTTGTACCTTCTCCAGATTGTAAGTATGCTGAGGCAAAGAGCAACAGCAAACATTACAAGGTTTTCTTAGATGCCTAAATTCAGTAACAAGTGCCAGAGACAGAAAAGATTTTATGCCCAACCCATCACAGCATAGTCCTCCAGCAAAGTAAGATGGAGAAAGAGAACTGCTGAGAGCCTCCAAAGCACAAAAGCCAAAATGAGCAGGCAAAGGCAGGAGGTAACAGCTCTGTGGTTCCAGGTATTGAACGAGAAGAGGAAACATGGTCACATAAAACATCTGCCTACTACCATTAAAGTCAGTGGGGACACTTTCTATTGATTTAGCAGGACGACATAGATCCTGCTCATGGTTTGTATCAGGTGGGTTCCCCAGGGAGATCAGAGAAAAGGAAGATGTGTCCAAGCACACCTTGTTGTAAAGAGCAGTAGATTTAACTGCTGGTCCTACAAGTGATGAAAAGTCCCAAATCCAAAGCCAGGCATTGTCACACACCCACCATTTCAAATAAAGAATGATTTTGAAATCAGTGTGATGGGACGTTAACCATAAGGGCTTTATTCGGCAGCACAGGAGGGAAAAAGTGGAATTTTTTAAGAAACTGACAAAAAGATTACTGAAAATATATCGATTTTAAAGTCAAAAGTGAACACAGCCATCATTTGCTCTTATTTCCTGCACAGCATGAGCTGCACCACCTCGTTTGGTCATGTCTACATCATTCTTTCATCCTCTGCTTGGTCCAAAGATCTCATTTGGAAAGGGAGGTATCTTCATGAAAAAGTATGACGAGTCATGCAGAAGCCACCCATAACCTTTTGGACTTTTTTCAAAGATTTATTTACACTTTTTGGAAGAAGGAAGAAAAATTGTAAAACATGTCTTATTTTTAATCCAAATGTATTTTCAGTTAAATATCTTTAATGAAAATTCTTTTTCTTCTGTAGGTATTAACCCAGGTGGTACTTTATATCAAAATATGTGCCTGCATATTCAAAATATGTCTCTAAAGAAAAACACATTATTTCTCATTCCCAAACCAAGGCATTTTCCTAACAATAAAAGGACTAGCAGGCTTGCAGAAGCACAAATGATTCAGCCCCAAGAGCTCTTTTTCAGTCACTGACTAGACAACATTGTGATGAAGAAATCTGAGCTGAAGAAGAAAATAACCTCCATTTTTCCAATAAATTAAGATCTTAAGGAATGTAAAATGAGTCTTAAAGCAGAGCATCTTGATTCTTCTTGCAGCAGGGTCTCTTTCAAGGACAAAGATGTAATTCAAACATGGAGACCAGAAAAAGAAAAGTCTTGCTTATAAGTATGATGGTGACCTTACAGAGCCCCTTGAAGAGACAGCACTGACAACGCAGCCAGTGACATCCAGCTTCCCTGCAGGGCTGCTTGCAGCTGCAGGCTGGATTGTGAAAGATGAAAGAGGAGAAGGTTCCCCTGTGCTGCATAGGGAACTTTTAGTAGAGCAAATCTGGATTATGGCAACGTACATTTTAGTGAAGGACATAAAAGCTAAGGCAGCAGATGAAATAAAATAATATAGCTCTGGAATTACAGCCATGGGGAAAGCCTAGCTTATATTTACTTTAAAAGTATTAATAATAAGGCTAAACTATAACTGAGGAACTGAATATAGAGTGGGTTTTATGACAGAGTTAAGTTATTAAGTTATTTTGTAGATATATTCTAGTGCTAGCTGTTTATACTGTTGGTGTGTACATGTTGACAATTTTCATAGTCAAGGCCAGGCAGATCATGTAAGTAATAAGTAATAGCGACAGAACCATACAACAAGAGATGTACATTTGCTTCTTTTATCTTTAACCCACAAGGTGTCCTGGCTCCTTGTTCAGTATTACTTCTCATATTCACTGCCCCAGCAGCCCAATTGATGTTGTTTATTTCTCCATCAATTTTTATTGTTTAACGCTGCCTGACTCGAGCTGACTGCACAGGCACGCTAACCTTGCACTAGCATTAGCTAAGCAGGAGTTTGCGAGCATTTTTTCTGAGGCTGCCATCACCTGCAAATCCTTCAAGTCTAAGTTCTAAAAGTTTGGTCACATCTGTAGTATAACAACATATTAAATCACTATTGAAAGAGCAAAAGGAAAATTGCAAGCTTAATTCCTGAGATTTGTAGGGGAAAATCTGTAAGGGTACCAGAGTGAGGGGTTTCCCTGAGCCCCTCAGCCAGCAGCCCCACCATGCCCTGCCCTGCTGAAAACACACCAAAGGGCCTGAAGAGCTATGCCTCAAATTCTTTGACTGGTCATCATTTAACAGGGATGTCAGAGATCTAGGGAAGCATTCCTGCCGCATTGGGATGCAAAGGAATTTATCTCACATCTGAAGTCCTGCAGAGAGGCAGCAACCCTGCTCCTATCTGAGAGGCTGAGAAGTGAGTTACAGCTGAAGGAGATGTGACAGGTGAGAGAGAATAAGCAGAGTGGCTGTACTGGAGATGAATCAACTCTGTTCCTTGAGGAGCAACTGCCTTTGGCTACTCAGAGCTGAAAGATACAGCAATAATTTTAATGGCCTGAAAAGATCATTACAGTCATTCAGACCAGCTGCCCACTCATCCAGGATGCTGAATTTCCTGAAGTCATTCATGCCTGCCCCTCCTGCTGCCATAGCTGAGGTCCTTTCCTCCTGTGTTCTTGGTTGGAAGCCCTTCACAGTTTGCCACTGCCACCACCCGTCTGCTGTGTCAGACATCTGCCATGGCCTCCCCATGGCACTGCTGCCAGGGAGCAAGGGCAGTTAGCACAAATATTTTCCCTGTAGTGTTTCTGGCAAAGAGAGAGTTTACATTCAGCCCTCCAGTGGTCCTGGCTCATGCTCCACATCAGAATAGCACCTGCAGCAGCAGCTTTGCCCATGCAGATCCAGATCTGTGCTCAAATGTCTGTTATGGAAACTTCAGGCAACTGTGTGGCGAGCCACACTTCTGCAGTTCTCACTGGTGACCCAAACTGCAGGTCTGGAGATGGATCCATCTGGTTTGCGTCTTGTCTTTCTTGGACATCTCTGGGCCTCACGTCAGTCAAAGCACCAGCTACCTGAGGAGCGGGCAGGTAGAAGAGCGACTCATTTGGCAAAAGTTAGGTTTTGTAGTGGTGTTTCTCTGTTGACCTCCATGACCTTAGAAAGAGGCCAGTGTTACATTACAATGAAAGCATGTGGGCTGGAAACAGGAAAAAAAGGACTAGGGTTGCCTTCTCCTGAAACCTCCTGCCCAGCCCAGAGCAGATCTCCTTGTTTATTGAGATGGGTCACAGCCATGTTGAGTCCATAAACTGAAAAATAATGAGAGTTCCCTATCTGTCCCATGAGCTCATGTGGACCGATCTCCAAAAGGGAAAGGAATGGTTGAGTTCATTGAGTATTTCTCTTTCTGGAGATGCAGGCCATAGCTGGACTGTGACTGCCAGGCAATGCCCTGCCTTGGGAAGGTTGAGATGCATCAGGAAACAGCAACCCTGGCAAGCACACCCTGAGAAAGGAGGGAAGGGGGGATGCAGGCAGGAGTCTTGTGTCTCCAGGAATCTCTTAATATCATTTTGTCCATCACATTCAGCTCAGTCTCCTACAGCTGACCTCAACAAGAAGCCCCGGCTCCTCCCGTTCACTCACATTTGTGCAATTTGGAGGAAATAGGTGCAAGTGTAAGCTTCTCATGTCAGCTCCTTGGCAAGTATAAGAGACAGTCATAATTTTCCCTGGAAAGCAAATTCTAGTTCTTAACATTGTACGTCACGGCTTTTATGTGCAGTGCAATTTACAGGCTGGACAAGCAAGGCCAGCAGAGCCCAGGCTGCAGCCAAGCCTGGCAGTGAGTCCATCAGCTGTGGAAATGCCAAAGTGACAGGTTTGCTTCCTTAACTGGAGGCCCAGTGCTTCTTGGGCACACACAAAAAAATGGAGGAGAAAAGGCTGTTCCAGGGGTGGGAGATGACTAGAGCCTAGTGAACGCTTTGGTATGGAGGGCAAAGAGAACACCTTACCCCATGTTTGAGGAAGCAGACAGGCTTTGATCCCAAGTTCACATGTGCATTTTTCCATCAATACAAACGGTAACCTTTACAGGAACACAAAGCTCCTTTCCTTCTGGAGTTACTTAAGTTCTCCAAAGAGACTGTGCCATGCCTAGGTGGAGAAATGTCTCTTCTCCCTGATTCAGCTGTACCCAAAGCCTAAGACTCTGTAGAAAGCTACCGAAATCTGAGCAAAAAGTCTTAGATGCCTTCCCTGAGTTTTCTGTCAAGTTTATTTCTCCTACCCTGCTCCCAGTTGTTCCTTTTCTGCATTTCTCCCTTTTATCCCTGTGTGTGAACATCCTTCTGACTAGTTCACTAGCCCTCTCCACTGGATCCCCCATAGCTTTTGCTAACACTGAAAATGACAAGGTTTTTTACTTTGAAGCAGATGTCATGTTCTTTTTCCCCAGCCTTAGGTGAGACTACAAAGGCTTTTAGTCCCTTTGCCTCTTCATTCTAAAAATACTCCCCTAGGTAAACAAGTCCTAAGCCTAAGATGAGGAAAGCCCTCAGTTCTTCAGTTGAATGAAAATCACCATTTTCTGATGCTGTAAAACAAGAGTTAATCCATGTTTCCACTGCAGAGGGATGTTTGGGTCTTTTTTTAAGGAAGGGGAAAAAAATTCCTTTCATTCTTTGCCAGCAATTTCCATGCAAATAAAGTTTCCAGCAAAAACTTGGTGCCCAAGCAAAAATGCTGTATCCAGAAAGTGAAATATTTTCTGTGAACAATTGCAAGACTTTATCCAAAAGTCTTGAGTGGCTCATCCGACATATTTATTTCGTTGGCTGGAAACAAAGCACTGCAGAGCAAGAGGGGACGGAGAGTCCTCCGTGAACCCGGGCGGAGGGTTTGGCCGGTGGGGATACTCCCTAGGCAGCACCGAGGCAGGGCGAGGCGGCCGGCAGGCACCGGCCNCGGGCGGCGCGCAGGTAGAGCGGTGGCGCTGCGGCCCCGCGGCCACGGCGAGGCGCTCTTGTCACGGGCAGCGCAGCGCGGCTCCGGCGTGGTCGAGGGGGGCACGGGGACACACCGGGACACACAGAGACATGCGGACACAGCCTCCCCCTTCCGCCGACCGTCAGCGGGGTTTGGGCCCGAACGGGCCGCGGGGGCCCAGGGCAGCCGCTCAGGCGACGCGGCGGGCATGTGCCGGTAAACAATGACCATATTGTGAAATGGAAAACAGACTCCGGCTCCCTCCGAACAGCCTGCTCCCACCGGATGTGTTAAATAAAAACCGCTGGGGGGAAACAGCAGAAAGGCAAGAAAGTCGGGTTCGGGCTGGAAAGGACGAGAGGCCAGGAAACCCGCAAACAGGCGGATTTGTGTGCCCTCCGCCCGGTAATCCTCGCACGGACTGCAGGGGCGGCGGATGCCTTCGGAAAGAAATCAGCTTGGGGGGTTTGCGGTTGGATCTGGTGGGTTTCTGCCTTTTTTTTTTATTTTTCCCCTTTAGTATCGAAACTTTTTTTTATCCCCTGCCTTGCCCCTGAATAAAACAAGAGCAAACTTTCTCTGCTGCAGGAAACCGATCCAGATTTCCCCGATGAGCGGCACAAGCAGCCGGTCGGAACGGCTCGGTGGGGACGCGCCGCGGCTCCGGAGCTGCCGGGGCTGGGTGGAAGACCGGCGCCCAACTCCTCTCCCGTTTTCTCCCTTCAGCCGGCACCTTCCTGCCCGGACGTGTTGAAATGCAGTGCCCTGGAATTTATTACACAAATGGGCTTTTTCCACCCCCTCCCCCTCTTCTCTCCTTAAAATCTCTACCGTCCCTTCCAACTGGATGCAGACTGGGAGCTTTAATAAACTTACTTCCCCCCTCTCCAGGCATAAACATATATCCCTCTCCAGTTCGTCTCTTTAGGAAAAAAATTGGGGCAGGGTGATAGAGATATTTCCAATGGATTTAAGTAAGTCATTCATATAATGAAATGCTTAGGGATTTGTTTAATGTGATTTTATATGAGCTGTGGACATTTCCAAAGCAAACAATAAGTTCAAGTACAACATGCACGGTGTTACAAGTGTTACTCAGCTGGTTGGGAGATCTTCCGTGAGCAAATAGGCTAAATCTGGAGAGTAAACAACTTCAGAAAAATCTACAACTCCGGGTCACTGAAAACAGCCTTTTATTTGTTTTCCTTAGTGTCTAGTAAAATTTGATCCTTTTTTTTTTCAACGCTGCTGTAAAATCACCAGTGATGGACATCATCAGCCCATGGCTCTCCCTGGCCGAGCCACGGAGTCCATTGCCTGGGACTTGGGTGCGTAGATGGGCGCAGAAAACAGGGTACAGATGAAGGAGGATGCTGCTGGCCAGATTGCTGTGGAGAGGACATTCCTGCACAGCACCAGTCACTTCTTGGGGCCTATTACCCGGAAACTGGGCTCTTGCGATGGCCTTCAAGTGGAGAAGCTCCACGGCGGCCTCACAGTGGTTCTGCCCACGCGTAAGGGTGATTTGAGTTCCCTTCGTGAGGGGCTTGTGACCCTGTGCCATAGCCGAACCAGATTGTGAGCATCGCCATAGCGCAGGGAGGAACAGGCATGCGTGGGACCCAGCGGTCACAGGAGCACCTGGAGGGGCGCTGGCGCTGGGAAAGATGTCGGGGGCTCTTCACGCACCGACATCGTGCCACGGGCAGGTTGCCTTTCGCAAAATCCACGAGGTGGGTGCCCCTAGGCCGTATGGTGCCACCAGTAGCTCCCCCACATTCCCACGGCAAGCCGTCATGCTGGGAGTCTCCCGCCTGGCTTCGGGCCGTGCAAGGGTCTTGGAAATGTAGGAAATGATGTAACTATATTCGAGATATTTGGGGGATAATAGGCTTTGCTGTATTTAGTGCGGAGGTCCCGGTCGGCGTTCCCCCTGCGAGGGAGGACGATCCGAGTTAAGCAGCCCAGTCAGACGCTAATGTTTATCGTCACCAGATCAGAAACTGGGAACCAGAAGCTCACGGTGCGTTGCCCCCAAGCCATCAACATTGCCAAGGGGGACCGGATGGCAAATCCGAACGGCGTGGCTGCAGCCCTCCCCCGGGGCGCTGCGGGTAGAGCTGCGGGGGCACCGGGCTGCAGAGCGGCGGGGCTGGCCGAGACCCCTCGCTGGCTGCAAGGGTGGGGGGAGCCAGAAACCTCCCAATCGCGACGCTCCGGCTCGGAGATTGCTGTTGGAATTCACTTTAAAAGAGCTTGAATGGGACTTTTTTTTTAAGCCGAAGCTTTGTTGTGCTAAACTAGTTGGACGAGTTAGGGTGTCGCTGCTCCCGATTGCTCTGGCCAATGGAACCCGATCCACCCTGCTGTGCGTAAGAGCGCAATTAAGGATTTAACCAAGCCTATGCTGCGCCCCAGCCAGCAGTCTGCCGGAGACAGACACCGCGCCGCAGCCTCCTCCCCCAGACATGTCTGCCTAGACCCGAGCAGCTCCGCCGCCAGCCCCAACCCGCCGCCGGCTCCGAGCTATGACAGGAGTATTTGACAGAAGGGTCCCCAACATAAGATCCGGCGACTTCCAGGCTCCTTTCCAGACTGCTGCAGCCATGCACCACCCGTCCCAGGAATCTCCCACTTTACCCGAGTCCTCGGCTACGGATTCCGACTACTACAGCCCGGCGGGGGCAGCCCCGCACGGCTACTGCTCGCCTACCTCGGCTTCCTACGGCAAAGCGCTCAACCCCTACCAGTATCAGTACCATGGCATGAACGGATCTGCCGGGAACTACCCTGCCAAAGCCTATGCAGACTACAGCTACGCCAGCCCCTACCACCAGTACAGCGGCGCTTACAACCGCGTTCAGAGCTCCGCCAGCCAGCCAGGTGAGGGCAGGGGGCCGGGAGTGTGCGGGGAGCTTCCGCGGCATTGGGGAGACTGGGAGAGCGCATCCCTGCAGATCCCTGACTCAGGGCCCGCGGAGATGTGCCTTTCCCTGAACCAGAGAGAGAATTAAATATAAATAAATGAAGGGGGGGGGGGGGGGGGGGGAAGAATTTTTTTTTAGAAAAGGGGTAGAGCTGGTCTACTTTTTTTTTTTGCCAGCCCACACGAGCTAAAACACAAATCCTAGGACCAGTACTTTAAGGCAGCAAACTTTTATCAGCTGTTCCCGGACCCCCACGGGGCCTCCTCCTTCCCCTTTCAAGAAGAGGGAGAAAATAGCCCAGCCTTGTTGCGAGTCTCAAACTCAGGTTCGCGGTGTTGAAGAAAGTTTCCTTCCCCCGGTGCTGGAGGGGCGGGGGAGGAGTATGGGAGGCGGGGAGCCCAGCCGTGGCGGGGCTGCGAAACCGGGAGTTCTTTACCAGAAAGCGCTGCGGTTATAGTGTTTTTCCTTTACTTCTTTGTAACTTGCTGTAGGGGAAAAAAAAGAAGAAGAAAAAGAACAAGAAAAAAGGAAAAGAAGGGGACAGGGAGAGGGGGGAAAAAAGCAATCCTGTGGCGAAGCCAGGAAGCTGGGGCTTGGCCGGGAAGAGTGTGGTCTCGGCGGCGCTTGGGGACACGCCGGCGGCGG
>VWZD01001639.1:1490983-1504186 GCA_013396695.1 Sakesphorus luctuosus | reverse complement strand
GAAGGTGCGGTCGGGCGGGGGAAGCGGTAGGTGCCTTGGGTCTGTCCCTTCTCCGGGCAGCGCTCTTCCCAGCAGGGCACCTAAAGCCCCCGGCGACCGCACCAGCGCCGCGCGCCCGCGCCGCGCTGCGCGCCCGGCAGGATGCTCGGGATGGGAGAGGGAGGCGGGGGATGGCTAGAGGTGGCCAAGGCCTGGCGCGGAGCAAGCGGGGCCCACCCGTCTCACCGCGAGGAGCCGGCGGAGGCTGAGCGCGGCCGCCGCCCGGCGCTGGAGCCCCGAGGGGAGCCTGTCCCGCTCCTTAACGTCTGCGTCTGTGTCTCTCTCCCGCCCTTGCGCCCGTGCAGAGAAGGAGGTGGCGGAGCCCGAGGTGCGGATGGTGAACGGCAAACCAAAGAAAGTGCGCAAACCCCGGACTATTTATTCCAGCTTTCAGCTGGCGGCGTTACAGAGGAGGTTTCAGAAGACCCAGTACCTCGCCCTGCCTGAGCGGGCTGAGCTGGCCGCCTCCCTGGGACTCACGCAGACACAGGTACCGCGAGAGGCCCGGCCCCCGGGGGTCGCAGAAACCCCGGGTTCACTCCGGCGCGGCGGGAAGGGCTGGATCAGCCCCCGCGGAGGGGCGGGAGGGCGACGGGGAGCGGGTTCCCCCGCAGCCGCGAAGCACCGGCTGCCAACCGGGCATTAATGGTCTCTTTCCCTCCCGACTCCCTCTTTCCCCCCTTCTCCTCTCCTCCCGCCCCGCTTCCAGGTGAAAATCTGGTTTCAGAATAAAAGATCCAAGATCAAGAAGATCATGAAAAACGGAGAGATGCCTCCGGAGCACAGCCCCAGCTCCAGCGACCCCATGGCCTGCAACTCTCCACAGTCACCTGCGGTTTGGGAACCTCAGGGCTCATCCCGCTCCCTCAGCCACCATGCCCACGCTCACCCTCCAAACTCCAACCCGTCCCCTGCATCCAGCTACCTGGAGAACTCCACTTCCTGGTATCCCACTGCCAACTCCATCAACTCCCACCTCCAACCCCACGGCTCCCTACAGCATCCGTTAGCGCTCGCCTCTGGGACAATTTATTAGAGTCTTACCCTTATTATTTTATTTTTTAATTTTTTTTTTGTTGTTCCTTGGACTCTTGTGTTTTACTGTTAAGGAATAATAACAAAAGGAATGCATATGGGGAATTTTTAAAAGGGAAAAGAAACAAAAAGATTAAAATGTGTAAAGCTTGTGCATGTAACTTATTGCATTTCAAAGAAAATCCTTTTTTATACAATACGGACATTTTTTGGCTCATCTGTGGACACTATCAATGGTGCCTTGAATCTATGACCTCAACTTTTCCAGAGACTTTTTTCAATGTTATTTTAACCCTGTAAATAATTGTAGATAGAGGAATTAAACTGTATATTCTGAATAAAATAAAATTATTTCGACCACGATAAACGTTTCTAAACTAACTCTTCTTCTATTAATAAGAGGGAAAAAATATAATGGTAATTTGCTTGCAGAAAGAGAGGTTGCGAGCTGGAAGTTCACATTCGGTTCCAGTGCCGTGCAGTGCCACCGCAGGCCGGGCATGCTGGCTGGATATGGCTCTTGCAGGTCCCCACAGACGAGCCGAGGGGCGGTAGTGCTCTCTCCCCGCTGGAAAAGGAGCTTCGGCAAGATCGCATACATTTTATCTCACATTAGTGATTTGAACTGAAGAGTAAGCTGCCCATCCGGACGCTAGAAAGCAAGTCTCTCGCCTTAAGCTGCCCCGAATTCTTTTCTGAGAGCAATTAGCGTCGAGAGCTGCACACTCCACAGCCCATCAGTCGCCCGTGTGCGCTCGGCTAATTATACAAATTACGTTTCCGTCAAAGGGAGCCGCTAAATATCAGAAAAGGATAAAATGAGGGCTCCTCTCCCCTCGCTCCTGGCAAAAGTCTGCGGCAGCTGCGGCTGAAGGAGGGACGTTGCAGAGGTACTTTGATTATTTTTGTTTTTTCTCTACCTCCACTTTTTAGGGAAAAAAAAACGTGCAGCACAGCCGTCGCTAGCACTGTGCGGTGCTGGAGGCACGGCTTTGGCGGGGTGGCCGTAGCGATGCCCACTGGCGTGGACCACTCTCACGGAGCGTGGACCCCTCTCCCAGCAGAAACCCTGGCCCGCGGAGCCCCCACGGCGGTGCACGTTCCCGCGGGCAGCCCCCATTCTAGCACGCAGCGGTAAGTGACGGCCGTGCTTGATACGACGGCAGCAACGATCATGCCAAAGACATCGCTAGAAGGATCCCCGGCATAAAAGACGCCCGCCTGGCAGCCGAACCTGGCGGAGAGAGTGCTGGTGGGGGGAAGGCAAGGCCTGAAAAGGCACGCTCCTGCCCTGGGGCGCACTTACCTGTCTCCAGTCTTCCTCCCCCTCCTTTCGTCTCCCTCTGTTCCTGCCTGCCATGTTTTGTGCGTGTGCGTGAGTGTGTGAGTCGTTTTCTCCCCCAAGAAAGAAGCACAGGGTTGCTGTTTTGTAACAGGTTTGGGGGTTGGTAAATGTCTTGCAGTACAATAGACCAGTTTGTTCGGTTGTGCTCCATGCACGTCAGGGACAGTGCGGGGGTGTCAGAGCCAGGGCGGCGGGGCCCGCCGCCGGCTGCCCACCCCCTGCCCGCTGCCGGGCAGACACTGACACTCCCCGCGTCTTCGGTGGTTCTGGGGACCAGTTACTGCTCATTTCACTCGCTAGGTATCAGGGACTTTCAGCGACTTTGGGGCTGATGAAAAGCTCGGGTTTTTCTTTCTTCTGCTAACTTCTACGCCATGAAAAAAAATCTTGACCGTTTCCTTTTATTCCATTGTTTTCCTCATTTACCTCTAGACAAGCATTCAAACTACAGNCCCCCCCCGGTGGTCACTTCCCTTTGCAGAAAGGCTTGGACATAAGAGGTGGAAGTCAATTTCCCAGGTCGGTCCACCCACACTTTTTTTTGAGGAGCTGCCTCGAAGTTGTTTGGTTACGGTCATCTGCCGGGACCAGGAGAGCCCGGGCGGACAGCGCAGGAACAGCTCGGGGAAGGCGGGATGCCGGCAGGCAGAATGCCAGGCAGAGATGCAAATTCACACAGCCACCGCTGGACTGGGTTCTGGCACCGCTCACCTCTACGAGTCAGCTCCACTCAGTTTCCGTGCCAGTCCCTCTCCCTGCTTAATTTCCCCTCCTCCCAGATCGGGATGGTGTTGGGCAGATCGGGGAGAGCCTGGCTTCCCTCCCCGGGACAGGATAAAAAAGTACTCTCACCGAGGGTCTATGTCGCCGTGGTGCCGGCCTCAGTGAACACTCGGGGTCTACGGCTACCTGTCCCTCCGTAATAGCCCATGGAGATGGTCCTGACCCCCTTGTACCCGCACACGCAGGCAGGCACACCTCGGCGCCTCTCCCCGCCTGCGTGCACCCCCTGGACTCTGGCGACGGCCGGAGGGAACCTAGTTTATCCATGCCTCCTCCCTTGCCTCCGTGGAAAAGGGATGAGATGAACTGTCCGTTGTCTAATATTGGGTTTGGGCTCGGCGGATTGCTGGCTCGGGGTTTTTCCCCTGCCCCTCTGCTCTCTTCCCCTCCCTTCTGTTTTCCTGGCGGCCACTTCCATGTGAAGCCGGGGCAGCTCGGAGAGCCGCTCGGAGCCACATTCCTGTGGGTGCCGAGCGGCTCCAGGGCTGAGCCACAGGGCCTGACACACACACAGATACAGACACACAGACGCGCAGACACACACACACACACAGAGCAGCCTGCAGTCGCCGCTGCCCCAGTTCGAGAGCTCCTGATACTGTCTGCGCTCCTGGGGCTCTCACACCCACAGCAGACCGACCCCTGGCTGCGCTAGACCCCGGCTGGGGCGCACACCTACAACACCCACACCCAGACACACACGCTGCCGGCCACCCGCACCTACGGATGCGGAGAGAGCACCTTCCCGTTTCTGCCAAAGAGCCCTCTCTGTCCATGCCCAGGCATTCTCGCACTGCCCGGCGGGCAGAGCCTCCAGCCAGGAAGGGCTGCCTCCTCGCCAAGTGACTTCGGTTTCCCTCCCGCTCCTCCCCGAGGAAAGAAAAACCACCCCCTCCAACCTGTCACCGCGGCAGGGCAGCCCACTCGTCAGGCGTTCCTGTCGCCCTCTTCCTCCCCTCGATCCTCCCCGGTGCATTCGCTCCCCCGCGGCCGCGCTGCCTGCGCGGGCCTCCGCCCTCTGCCCGCTCCGCCGCCAGCAGCGCTGTGTCCCCAGAGCGCATCCCACATGTGGCATCGATTAAAGATTTCTGCCACGCAATTTTGCGACTGACAGACTCTAGGTGTTTCGGTTGTGGATTACGGAAAGGAGATCTATTGCTTCAGGAAAATCGGGGCGGGGGGGAGTGTTGGGAACCCCCTCTTTTGCTTTCAGTCATTTGAGCGATTGCCTGCAGTAACGCAATAACCTGTTTTATAGGTCAGACAAGAGCCGTGAAAAAGGAAACGCGGAGTTTACATTAAGCCTCCCGTTCTCTCTTTTTTTCAGGTAGAATCTGTATTGCATCAATTAAATATTTCTGCGTTTTGTTCGGCGGTGCGTCTATTTACATATGATTTTTGGAGGATAAGCAATGGTTTATCTGCTTACAGTGCACACCCGGTAATTCCCGACACTCATCCACGCCCCGGCTGTTTGTGAGAACACCTTCCACAGACACGACCTTCAAGGTCGCGGGAAATTTTCCCAGCTCCTTTACCGCCTTCTTGCCGTTCAGGTTAGGACCCGGGGAGCCGGCCCCGGCCAGAACCTGCGACGAATGGAACACTTGGCGAAGAGTAGTCTGCGCATGACTTCCCGCTCTACTCCCGCTGCCGCCTGCCCCTTGGCACTCCCGGAGAGGCTATCTAAACCTCAGCCTGAGCTTTACAGAAGCTTCGCCGGGCCGGATCCTGACTGGCTCCGTGCTCTGCAGAGGCATCGTCTGCCTGGCTGCGGAACTGGCCCTCCATTTCAGGAGATCTTTACAGTCTCCTCGATACGCACCACATAACGCATTTTACAGGGCTTTTGCCTGGCAGTATCCTCTGAGTTCTCCTTTCTTCGCCTTGTTTTTACTAATTCGCATGGAGAAAAGGGCACGGAGAAGGCTGCGGGCTGCCACCCGCGGTTGCTGCCCGAGGAGGCCAGCAAGGGCCGGGGCCGGCAGCCCTCCTGCCCACGGGGCCAGCCCCTGGAGCTGCTTCCCTGCATCCGAATCCTGTGGGGACCTGCCGGGGACCTTTGATGATTTAGTCCATTAAAAATAAAGCGGGTTTGTATATTTCGTGTCCAGGATTAATAGAAGCTAATCAGGAGTCGAAAGCAAACTAACCCAGTGAGTTAACCTCGCTAGCTGCAGGTAGTCCTGTTAGCCAGGCTCCTTGAATGAATTAATTACAATTGAGTCAGTTCTGTGCTAATTTCCCTAAGGACCCCTGAAGACTAGTCCAGCGTGTGCACGGTAGCGCAGAAGGCCTCGGGCTCCACAGCCCTCCTCGAAGAGTGCCTGGCCTCGGCATCCCACATTCCGCATCCTCCTGCACCCGATTCCGAGGCTCCCAAGGCTTCTTGCCCGAAAGTGACGTTCAGTCACCTAAGAGGAGGCACACGACGATGGCGAATCAGCTTTTGGGCATGAATGGAGAGCATGAGGATCCTTCGGGTGCCAGGGAGAGTCTGCCGGGAAGAGCTGAGTCGAGAGGTGGACTGATGCAAGGCGGGAGCCGATGCATCAGCCCCTGACTGCACATCAGGCTCACACTCGTTGAGATTTGGACACGTAATGCTGCAGACCACTGATTTGCTGTTTTCTTAATTCCCGCTCTTCTCATTCCCTATGAATCAAACAGTCTTTTGTCCTTCAGAGTTTGATTTGATAGCTACTGTTCACATTTCACTTTTGTATTTTTCTCTCCCTATACCATTACTCATTGAGTGCCCCGTGAAATTACAATCGTACATTTTCAACTCAGCAACCCATTTGCAGTGCAAAAATAGGGTCTAAATAATGGCTGAATTAGCCCTACTGGACAGTTTCAGATGTAACACTCTGTAATAATTATATTGCAGCTTGGATTAGGATGCTATTATCATAATCTGGACGTTTACAATTATCTGTAATTTGCAAAGATGCGCCAGGTCTTGATTACAGCAGGTTTTTTTTATCAAGCTAACCATCACTAAACAGTGACAGTAATAACAGCTAATTTTGCTGGCAATATAAGAGGTGCTGGGGTGTGCAAACAATTTCACACCTGGATGTGCTCACTCAACCAAGAATATAGAGAAAGAGCTTCTGCCCTGAGACTCAGAAAAATATTCTCCACTGCTTCTGTTCAGTATACATTTCTAGACCCCGATCCTTGCTTAGCAGATTTTCACAGGGGTAAGTTTTGAGGCTCGGTTGGGTTTGTGGCTGGTTTGCGACTGCTCTGCGCCTTGCCCGTCCAGGCGTGCTCCGTCTTTATTCGTTCTCCCAGTTTCGTTGTCACTCTCGCTCCGGTGTTTTCCCTCATGGGGCCGGACCCCAACATTTATGCGCCTTCTTTACCCGCGGTGCTGCAGCGGGCAGCGGGCGGCGAGGGGCAGGGATGCGGTGGGGGCAGCGCCGGGTTGCCGGAGGGGAAGCGCGGGACTTGGCGGCCGGCGGAGAAACTGCGAGCTCGGGGCCAGAGCCGTCCGCCCGGAACCGCGGCGGAGCGGCGGCAGCGCGCATTTCCGCGGCTCTCCGCGGCTCCCGTCCCGCGGCCCCGGGGCGGCAGAGCCCGGCGGCGGACTGATGGTGGTGGAGCCGGAGCTGGCAGCTCGGCGGCGGCAGGTTTGGCGCTGGCATGGGGAGCTGCCGCTGCTCCATCCATAGATGACGCTGTTTCACGAGAGTCTCCCGGGGCGTCTGCCGCGCGAGTGGGAGCCACTGCTGCCATTCGCTCCCACCCCGCTCCCGGGAAGGCCTGCCTCTCTCACCTTCTCCCACGCTACCAAGCTAATGGGGCTTTTTATTATTATTATTATTGTTTGTTTGTTCGCTTCCTTGCTTGTTTTCTGGGCTTCTTATAAGCCTATTTGAGAAATCTCTCGTGGGGAAGGAGGACACAACGCACCGGAGGGTTTCCGCACTGGCACCCACGCGCGGCGTGCAGGCGAGGACGAACCCCACTCAAGCCCACGAGAAGCAGCGAACGCCCCTCTCCCCCGCCCCCATGGGCGGACTGCCTGCCGCTGGTCCCCGCTGAGCGGATGCAGCGAAAGGGTTAAGGCGGCTGCTGGGGCCGTGGGGGCCGGGACCCGTCGGGCTGGACTCGGCTGGGCCGGGCTCCCCGGGCTGTGGGACTCGCTTACCAGGGCATCCGCCGCCCTTCTGCAGGGCGAGGGCGAGCCCGCACGGGGGCCAGCGTGGGGAGGTGTGAAATGGGGTTTTCTGAAAGATGCACACAATGCTGTTGGTTTAAATGTATGGTAGCTTTCTCTTCAGTGTCATTTGAATAATTCAGTGAGCCCCACTACCAGCTGTACTTCTGAAGCCTCTTCCATTCTTTTCAGCATTATAATTTTGGTTAATTTTCAATTTTAGGCCCTACGTCTCTGCAATTTGTGTATGAATAACAGAATAATTTTCCTCTTTTGTTTCGCCTTTCCTGTTCCTGAATCTAAATAAAGATGGCTTTTTAGTATTAAAAGTGGAAGAAAATTACAGGTAATTATCTTTGACGGTAAAAACGCTGTAATCAGCGGGCTACATGAAAAATTACTCTAATTATGGCTGCATTTAAGAGAATGGAAAAAAACCTTCTTGTGGATAAAAACCTTAAATTGTCCCCAATGTCTGCTTCAAATTGGATGGCACTGCAGCTGGAGGCTTTGTTCAGAATTGATCCTGGGGAGCTCTGAACCCAAAGTTTCACAGTGGGAAGGGGAAAAAAAGAAAAGAAAACATTTTTCCTAATGTAACAATACGAATGGTAGAAAATGACAAGACTGATCGGTTTTAAACCACTCTGAAGACTGACTGAGCGAGGAAGTTGCTAAAAAAAACAAAACAAAAAAACACACCCCAAAAAACTGGTATATTGGTAAGTAGTCTTTGCTTTGTGTCTAATTATAGTGACTGTCCTTTTGCACGACTGTATGTAGCTGTCATTATATGGAGCACTCTGAGGATCTCTATTGACTTCTGATAAATGGCTCAGTGGTTTCAAGGTTCATAATTTGAAGGATGCCCAGGTCTCTAGCCATTAATTCTCGCAGTATGGGGTACCCAGCTTGGATGAGGAAAGGGCTTTTCATTGTCAGTAGTTGCTGTGCTTTCCACAAGCTGGTGCGGCTGGAGCTGGCTGGACAGCATGTTGTATGCCCGGGCACCTCTCAGGGCTTTGCAAAACATTCCTCAGCTTGCATTGTCTGCTATTTAAAAACAAAGGAGGGCGCCTTCTTTCTTAATAATTTGGAGTCTCCAACCTTTAGGAAGACAGGGCTCTAAGCCTTGCCTCGGCGAGAAAGCTCAGCCCTGCTGAACAGCGGAGCAGTGAAATAGCAGCAGAAATGGTCGGATGATTAGGAATTTCTTCTAGGCGCATCATTGTGGACTTCGTGTCTCCTGCCTTTAAGTCGTAACCTTAAAACCAACCAAACCACCAGCTACCTCTCCCCTCCCCCACTTCAGCTTTTCTTTCTTTGCTCGCAGATCTATGCTTTGGTCTTGGTGTCTGTGTGCACAGGCAAGCGGGGCACAGGGTCCTGCTGCCCGGCTTGAACTGGGGGAGCAGCTCGGGGGAGGTGGGGATCTGCTAAGGTGTAGAGAAATATGAGCCAGGCGGGCGTTTTGTGGCTTTTACTCTATATATGAAAGAAGACAAAACCATACAAATTATATGTACAACTAAAATTCAACAATATATACAGAAAGGTTGCTCGGGGAAAGGTCCCTCTCGCTCAGTGGGTGAGGCTGCCGCCGGGCAGCGCTGAACCTTCCTTTCCCAGCCCGCGGCGGCTAGTCTGGCCGCGAATCCTTCGCTCTGTCTTTCCTGCTCGTCTCCGGGAGCCTGATCGGCTGTGTGCGGGTGCGGGTCTGTGAGGCTGAGGGGGCTCTTCGCGTGAGAGACGGTGGTTTCTTCTGAGCGGCAGCCCATTGCATTTTGAGAAAGCATGCAGGTTTTGCTTCGTGGTAGTGTTCTAATCTTACAGTACAATTTCAGTTTTCAACCAGTTCTCCTTTTTTCCCCATTTTTAAAAATTTCTTCTTCTCTCTTTTAATCCTTTCCCCAGTCCGAATTTGGTGAATAAAAATGAAGGAGCTTTGACTAGTCTCTTTCATCATGTAATGTCTTTAGCTCATTAAACAAGTAAAAACGGCTGCCATGGTAGATTCAGGTTCTTGTGGGCAAAGTCTGTAAAAAGTTTGTTTTGACGTATACTCCACAGAGAAAAAGGCTGGTGCCTTGGAGTCCAAAGGAAAATATCCTAAAGAGAAGTGTCTTCTGTGCGCCAGAATGAAAATTGTGTCTTTCTGCTCAAGATCAATCGCTGAGGTTACTGAAAAAAAAAGAAAAAAAAAGAAAAAAGCCACTCTGTCTCTTTGCCGCATCTACAAGTTCACACAGAGCCTGTTAGCTGGCACGGCTTGGCAAAGCAGGGGAACTTCTTGCCATGTCGAGACGAGGCGTTCTTGGGAGATTATTTCTCTTGGACAGTTCACATCATTTGTGGTCTCTGCATTGTGTCTTGATGTGGAGAAGAATACCAGTGAGAATAGCCAGGCATGTAGCTGTTGGGAGGCATATTGACTCCCTTGGCAGAGGCTGAAACGTCCCAGACTGGAGGCAGAGCCGGAGAGCGAGGGGAGAGGGCAGCGGAGCCGGGCAGAGGGTCGCTCTCGTGGGGGTTACTGCCTTGCTTCAGCAGCTTCTTGAATTTGGAGCGCTTGTTCTGAAACCAGATCTTCACCTGTAAACCAAAACGTAGCAGATATTAAGCTACCGTCAGTGCCCAGGGCACCGCAGTGGAGATCCCAGGGGCCGTGGGTCTGCTCTAGAGAAGGTCTTGAGCGCACACGCCAGTCGGGTGTGGAGTTGGGGATGGGAAGAGAGGAAGGAAGGGTAGCTACGGCTGCTCTTGGGCTCTGGATGCAGCTGGAGAGAACAGGGGAGGGAGAGGAGAGCTGGAAAGTGAGAGGGATGCAGGTTTTAATCTGAAACGTTGTCTTCCTTGGGCAGGCCAGACTGTTCGAGCTGAAACAGACTACATGCTCTGAGGTCTCCTGATTAAGCACCTCATTCAGAATTTTGGAGGTCATTTGATCATTCAGGTTAACTGTTGTCAAATACGGGCAATCATATGATTTTGTGCCAGGATACAGGAACCAATAGACAAAGGGCATCTTACACAGAAATCATGCATCCGAAATCCTCACGATCAGATCAGGTTGTCCATACTGATGTGACTGAGGAGGAGGCACAATAGAACCAGGACTGTGGCTTTATTTTAAAATACATTTTAAAAGAAAGAATAAATTTATTTTCATCCCAAGTAATTGGGTATCAGGATTGCTTTGGCTTTCATCCTGCTCCTAAACCAGCAGAATAGGAGACTGCACTCAATAAGGTGTGCAACGATCGGGCCCACTGGCAGATCAGAATTGTTATAGAAATTATATATACATAAGATATATATATACACAACATAATTTTTTAATCAATCAAAGAAAACAAAAGCCTCTGTGTGTATTCGACCTGGCAAACTTTGCAGACATAATGTTAGGGGATAAGTAGAGGTACTCCTCTGTCTGTATGCTCAGGATTGGGTCCCTAAAATAAAATCTATGCGTTTGACAGAGAAAGCGAGACAGCAGTGAGACAGAGCGGGCATGCTAAGGATACTAAAATCCCATTTGCAAAACCGTCAGGTCTATTCCCTTGATTAATATTTGCTGAGTATTTAAAAATTGCTGGCTGGAAGCGACTGTTACCAATGACAATGATAAAATCCTGAAGTTGTTTGCTAAGCCCATAAATTCACATGATAGCATTTTACCCGAACTGATCCCATCTATCCGTGCACTTCTGCGCAAACCTCTGCCTGGGAAGCCTGTAATGCCTCATATGTCTTTCAAGTTTAAATTAGCAGAATGGCACAGCTACTCCAACCACACTTAACTATGGCTTAACCTGCCATAATTTTGTACACGGCTGTCTTTGATCCTCAGATCTATTATCACCTTCCGTACACTTTGCCCAAGGCTAACCACTGCATTTGCGTTAGTCATCCAGGGTGAATTAACTATTGATTTTACAGGTATTTCCTAACGCGTTTCTGCTTCCCCTGTGCCTATACACGTTGCTACCAGGCAGCTTTCCTTTTAGCTCTACCTCAGGCCCAGCCTTTGTTTTGTTCTTTGCACAGCTGGGCAATTGCATCTCGGTGCTGGAATTATCCGAAAATACAGGCAATTTTAAAATGTTGTGTGTGGCATCAAAAGGGAGCGCTTGCTCACCAGACGGCTGAGGGAAAGGCGCTTTTTGCTCCTTTTGCGGTAGCCCGGTCTCTGTTGCGCATTAGGTAAGTCCTAGGACACAGGGATGGGGACCGTGTGCGTTACGTTTTCTACCGTTCCCAACAGAGGCCAAAATGTTTTAGGAGCATCATACTTTGCTTGGCCTTTATTGCTCGAGCGGGATTTCAGTGATTTGGGATTCCCAGTAATTACCTGTGTCTGGGTAAGTCCTAATGAAGCTGCCAGTTCAGCTCTCTCTGGAAGTGCCAGGTACTGAGTCTGCTGAAAGCGATGATTTAAAGCCTGAAGTTGTAGACTAGAGTAAATGGTTCGAGGCTTCCGAATCTTTTTCCCTTTTCCATTAAATCTGATTTCACCGTTTTCAATCACTGTGGTTTTTTGCTGATCTGCAAGCAAAACGACACAGCTGAAACATCACCCTCCTTAGCTATTAAACGCGAGTATTTTGGCTGCCACGGCTCCTAAAAACGCTGAAGCCTGTCCCGAAGTCTGTTCAACCCCATCGCGTACACACAGGCTCCGTCTCCTTAAGGCGCGCGCAGCACAGGCTACTGCCTGGGAGCTACTGGGAGAAAAAACAGCTGTCCAGGCATACTGGGCACTCTGCCTTGCCCTCGGGGAGCAGAAAATGATAATATTTTTAAAAATTTAAAGCTCAGCGCTGGCTTTGCAAGGGGAAGCCTTGTTCCAGGACCATTCAGGTTTTACTCGGCTAATTGACTTCGCGTCGCCAGTTTGGTGGTCAGTGAATCACCAGTCCGAGACTTTCAACAATGCTTTTCCCTTCCGCCCCCGCGAAGTGCCCCTCCGGATGGATACATGCGGCTCCCTGCAAAAAAAAACCCCAAAACAAAAACCCCAAACCAAAACATAAATCAGACGGCTCCCGAGCGGAATGCGACCCGCTCGCCTGGAAACTTTCACTCCTCAGGTGTTAGCAGGAATTTTGCCTAAAGCCGGTTGCGCTGTAACAAAGGAGCGCCGATGGAGCCCCTCGCCGCCGGCCGGGCGGGGAAGGCGCCGGTGCGCAGCGCCGCGGTACCGCCAGCAGCCGCCGCCGGGTACCGCAGCAGTAGGCCCGCGCAGAGGCCGCGGAAACGAGCAACCCCCACCTCCTCTCCCCGCCGCCCCTAGCACCAGGGCCGGCGCTTGCCTCAGCGGGAGCGGGCGGCACGGCAGGGGTCGTTATGCAGGTGCCCGGGGAGGGGGGGCCGAGGAGAGGCCCGGGGATGGAGGGAGCGGGGCGAGAAACTGGCAGCGGGATGGGCAAGCGGTGCTGGCTCACCTGCATCGTCCGCCCGCGTCTGGCTGGCCGCGCTGCTGTTGTGGTAGGACTGGAGGTAAGGACTATGCTGCGAGTGGCTCACGTAGGGGTAGGCGGCCAGAGAGCGGTGGTTGTAGGAGCCGGAGCTGCCGGAGTAGGGCGAACTGTGGTGGTGATGCTGGTGGTGCGGGTGCGAGCCGGCGGCGGAGTGCAGGCAGTGCAGCGGGTAGTGGGCGCCGGCCATGGCCGGCGAGCTCTGCTGGGAGTGGGGCGGCGGCGGCGGCTGCGGCGGCGGCGGCTGCTGTTGCCCGAACTCCATGAAGGCGGATTTGGAGGAGTCTTGCGCGTCCAGCCCGTCAGCCATCGTAGTCATGGTCATCATCAAAGTTTGGGAGGGAGAGCGCGGCGCT
>VWZD01001639.1:1322157-1485951 GCA_013396695.1 Sakesphorus luctuosus | reverse complement strand
GGGTGTTAAACCCCAGTCCAGCCTTCCAGATGGATCACACACGCCGCTCTTTATATTGTAGCCTGGGTCAAAATAATAGGAGTCTGAAGGGGAAAGATCCACAGGGAATCAGCCACTGTCTCTTGTACAGATTTGTAGCGAAGCCTTGGCTGTAATTAAAACCTTACAGACAGATTAATTCGATGTGCGGCTCTGCAGAGGGTCGTAGATTGGGGCTTTTTGTTTGGTTAATGTTTTGTCGTGTTGTTGTCATTGCTTGTATTCCCTGATGCTTGTATTCCCTGTGTGTGGGGGATGTATACCTGCTCTAAAATGCAATTAGGTTTCAGGCGAGTTGCTGTCCGGCTGGAGGACGGAACACCCTGCGGAGGCCCTGGCCGCCCGCCTCTCCCCCCACCTGGTCAGGTGTGCACCCACACCGCCCTAACTGAACCCCCGGGAACAGGTCTCTCCCACTTCTGCCCACACGGCGAATCTAACCTTGGCATACGTGATCCCCCTAATGACTCTGAGTTGGAGGCTTTACCTCCTTCGCCCCTCTGCTGGGAACCTTACGTGGCAGCGGCGTGGGGGGACCTTCCTCTCCGAGGGTCAGGGGACCTCCCCGAATGCAGCCGCATGTTTGCAGACCGCCGCCTGTGAGGCTTTTACTTGGCAGGCGTCCCCTCCTGCCCGGGTGCTGCTGAAGCAGATGTTGGTTTTAGCGAGGACTTTCGTTGTTTTGTTTTCTTTTCAAATGAAAGAAAAAACCAACAACAATTAAATAAAAAAACTTTATTCTGGCAGAGGAAGAAGGCGCAGTGCAATTAAAAAAAAAAGAAAGAAAAAGATAACAAAACAAAAACCCCAACCCACCACAGCTCTTAAGTGCTCATCCTGGAAGGGCTCAGAAGCAGTTGGAAATTCGAAGCTCTTTTAAGTCAGCAGAGAGGCTGCAATTTCTCCTGCGGTAGGGGCCAGTCGCACCCCCGAGCCAAGCGCTCCGCCAAGCCCTCCCGAGCCCAGCCGCGGCTCACCACGGCCACTCGTGTGCTGTGCCGGTGGCGCCCGTGGAGAACGTGTCACCGCGGCTGCGCTCGGAAAGTCTCGGATTCCGGCGAGCGAAAGCAGAGGCTTTAATTACGGCAAACGAGCGCGGTGTCCTGTCTCTTCAGTCTCTTTCGCCTTCGTTTATTTTTAGTACACTTCAAATGTCTACGCATTTCCCTTGTTGAGATTAGTGCAATTATTTACTCTGCCTTTAGGGATGCATTTACCCTAGCACTGAATGGAAATGTAGTAAACACTGAGCAAAGTCAATGCAGTTATTGAGGTTTATTTATTAAGCAAAGAAGTAAATATCTCGGCTTTACTTGTTTCTGCGGGCAGACTCGTTATCTCGAGGAGATTGCAAGGAGAGTTCTTCACTCATTCCTGTGTAATGAGCTTGCTTTATACGTTTATCTCGTATCTATTTCTAGCTACAGCCTCTTTTGTCAGGGTCTCAACGGATTATAAAAACAAAACTAAAAGTTAATTTAGAAAGATAATCCAGCGGGATGCATTATCTGATATCTGTATAGAAACTTAACTAGGTGAGGTCCTGTATCTGAAGGCGTAAAGAGATACATACAAATACAGCATCGCCTTCAGCAACCTGAATTCCGCCCACATCCACCGTCCACAGAGGGCAAGCTCTTAACACCGAGCGCGCTTTCACTGGCGCAGTGAAACTGCCTTGCCCGACTGAGTAGTCCTAGTGTGATCATGACTTGATCCTCCATCCCACCAAGAATGATTTTTCTTTTTCGCGAGTGGAGATCGTCATGTTTTTCCACCTTTTTGCCCTGACCCTTTCCCCCTGAGCATCCCTCTCACAGAATAAACGCAGGAGGAAGAGACGCTGGGAGACGGGGGTGGTAAGAGCACATTAGGCATTTGTGGCGTGAGGAGAGGGAGATACCTCGGCTTTCTGACAGCTAGATCTGAAACAAATCAGATCTGGATTAACTTGCCTGTTCTGTGAATTGTCTGCATTTGAGCAAGAAGCTCTCACTCACTCCGCTTCTGGCAGGCTTTGTTACACTTGCCTCTATAAATATATTATCCCAACCCTCTTTCCTCGTTGGACCTCTCTGTTCGACAAAACAGAAAACAGAACAAGGAGAAGCGGTTTTCTTTCTTAAATTAAGACATTTATAAATAACCTAATTTCGTATTGTGGAAGTAAATTTCATGCTAGGATATATTTTGCACAACATGTAATCTCTTAGAGCCGGAAGACATTTAATTAAAGCCATATTCGGAGAAGTACGGCTTCAAAGCAGTCATACGACCACATACCTCATTCATATTCAAGATCCATCCGCGAATTCATATTGTTTTAACGTGGGACATCGCCTTTATGGCACAACTCTGTGAGGCCTGGGTATCATGAGAGAAGGACAAAGAAGAATAGGCATGGAACAGCACCAGGTGCTTTACAAGGCAGAGAGGTGTCTGTTTAACCCAAAGACCACTGTTTTCTGTTTCCCAGCTCCCGATGTTCTGTCGGAGGAATTTTCAACAATCCACATGCACTAGCTGGAGGCTGGGGGCAGAGGGAAAAGCCCACCTAGGATGGGCCAGGGTTAATCATCCCGAGCAGGGTGCTCGCTCTTCATTTCCATACACTTCTGCCCACTTCACGTTGCCTTGGAAAACATGTGCATGGGGGCAAGGTTTGATCACACCCTGTGGATAAGACCGGGGGTCCCGTAGCAGCCCCGTTTTTCAGCACTTTGGGCTGTTGGGGAAGCGACCAGGCAGACTTACACCCCCTATGGCTCAAGGGGGATCTCTGGAGAGAGAAGGCTAGGCGCCCTGCAGGCACCGTTCATCGGCATCTGTGAACCTTTGATCGCACTCATGTCGTTTGAACTTTCTCTTCAAGTTTTTGCCCCATATCCTGCTCGACTGTTGGATTATTCAGAAGAAAATCCGGGACACTCGAGGAAATGGGGGCGCAGGAAGGGAATAGCCCACCCCCAGGGTGAGAGCGAGGCTCACGCCCGGCGCTCAGCTCGACGTCCCACGGTCATCGGGGCTCAGATGCTCCTGCCCCTGTCCTTCCCGGCTCCGTGGACGGAGTACTCGCTCTTCCGTTGAAATGACTGGTAAAACTGCCCTAAATACGGTGAGAGCCAGATCGGTCCCACCTCGAACTATTTCTCTATAGTAATTTTTGTCTAAGCGTGTGCTTAAGACAAAAGTTGTGTGCTGGTGCCTCCAGCCTTCCCCTTGCCGTCCCCAGGGCCGTTGGTGCGAAAGGCTGGTTCTGGGGGAGCCGGGGAACTTGTGTGCTCTGGGATCCCCTCAGCAAACTCTTTTGTTTTCTTCTCGAAAGGAGTGGTGAAATACTTCAAATGAAGAGGAGAAAAGCGAAGCGAAATAAACCCCAAACAAATCATACCCCCATGCAGCCCGAGGCAAAATAAACCCGCAGCAAAACGAGTGTCCCCCTCCCCCCTCCACCTCCCCCGCTCTGCTGCCGGCCTGCCTCGAATTGGGGCTGCTTCAGAGGGGATAAAATTCAGCGGCGAAATCAAATCAGAAAGGTTCTGGTTAGTTTCCTTGTAATGGTAATTAAAAGTATTAATTGGTTGTGTCGACATCTTAAAAAGGCAGGTTTTGCTAAAAAAGCCTCATTAATCTTCCAGTCATTACTAACCGATGGTGGGAACTCGGCTGGGAGAAGGAGCCGATTGTTTACAAGGGTGTTTCAAGGTTTAAGAATGGAGATTATAATAATACCACTGCTAATCGGACAACTTTCTCCACTCCTTTGAAAAGTGAAAATAAATCAAATAGCCTGCCTGCAGCCCTCACCTAGAGGAGGTCAAGAAGTCTTTCACGGATTTTACCACGTTTAAGATAAACTTTAACGTGTACCCTAATTTTCTGTGTGTATATATATGGTTAAAAGTGAGGACAATTATTCATTCTGTCTGTCTTTGGATTTTTTTCGTCGGGTGGCCTGTGAACAAGTTTCATATAAGTTTTCAGGACTCTGGTCTAAACTTCAAAGGGTCTGACCAGTCACGTGGGGCCTGGCTGTGCTGCTTCGTCCATCGGGCAAAGCAAGAGTCAGTGACGTTGCAGCCTAGGTGCCTGAAAGTGAGAAAAGGAGGAAAACCAGGCCCGGGGCACGAGACTCGAGCCCAGCTTTTTAAATGGGCGATCTGGGGGTGTGTTTGTTTGCTGGTTTGTTTGTGGAGGGCTGCTTGGTCGCGGCCGGCGAGCAGGGTTGTCGGGTCCAGCAAATGCCCCGGGTGAAGAGGAGCTGTGTTTAGGCGGGGTGCAGCGTGTCCCGGTGCGCGCGTCGAGGGCACCAGCGGGCCCCCGGGAGCGCAGAGCCTCCCTCTGAAGTCGATGCTCGGGGCTCCGGCTGGACGCCACCTGGGAGGGAAACTTGTCCCCCGCTGCCTCCAGGCGACTCGGGGCGCGGTGCCCTCCCTTCGCTGTGGGTGGCGCGGCCGGGCCAGGGCTGGGGCTCCCGGCGGGGCTTCCCCGGGCTCTCGGCGAGGCTCGTCGGCCTTCCCGCGCCACCGGGGCAGTCGCACGTGACGCGGCGCGGAGCGTGCGCGCGGCGCCGGGCCCCGACGGCCCCGCGGCCCCGACGGCCGCACGCGGGGCCGCTGCGGCGACTCCGGAGCCCGTCCGGCGCCGCGGGGCTCCCCGGCCCGCAGCTCCCCCGCCCGGGCGGTATGGCCCCACGCCAAGGAAAGCCCCGAGGAGGTGAAGTAGTCCGTGAAGTCATCTCGCCCGACAGGCTGTTTTTAGCCCTCCCCATGGGGCTGTCCCCCGCCGTGGCCTCGCCTCTGCCCTCCTCTCCCAGCCCGGTGCTACCTCCTGGCAGGTCGGGCCGTGACGGTTCCGTTCCGCCGTCTCTTGCCTGTCCCCGGCCTGGGATATCTTACGGTGTGCCCGTCAGTTCGTGCCCTGCCGCCCCTGGCCCCTGTGCAGGGCCAGCGGAGGGTTCTGACCACAGGGTGAACACCCCTCCACCCTCTTGCTCAGAATAAACTCTGAATGCCGAAATTTCTGTTGGTTGAACTGTTTCCGAAGCTCTGTTTGTTATCGAGAGTCCTTTCACAGCCGGGCAGTGGCGGCTCCCGGCGCTGGCAGCCAGCGGGAACGCGCCAGCGCCGGGGAGCCCCTTGGTGGGGAGTTGCGGGGGGCGAGGAGCAGGGGCTGAGCTGCGGCTCCCGCACGGGTGCACTGAGAAAGCCCCGCCACCCCAGTGAAGTGCCCCGCTCCTAGAGTAGCCTTCTTGACGTGCTTCGTATGGGTCCTGGGGATGAACCCCCCGTGGAACTGCAAAGACAGCACAAGTACAGCCTCTACTTACTTCATATCAGTAATGACTTCTTCTTCNNNGCTCTAAAACAACAAAACACAGACTTACCTGAAGTGGTTTTTATTTTCACAACAAGGAATATTACCTGCATTGCACACATACACACAAAGCATGCACACGCACACACACACATACACATTAACCAATAGAAAAGCCAGATATGAGAGTTTGATGCTCTGCTGTGACATGAATAATTGTTGCATCGTGTAACTTCCTACATCTTGGTTTTAATTTGCAGTGAACCAAACAAAGATATTTGCAATTTTTAAATAAGCACTCTATGTAATAAATGGGAACATTGTGCATGAATGCTGTTTCTTCCCCTTTTCTTTAGAAGACATTATTAGCTCTGACAGCATGCAGCTCAGGTTTGGAGGAGAGGATTTTGTAAAGGGATGATAGACAGGAAGGGCAGCAATCATGGGCTTCTTGGGCTAAAGCTTTTTTTTTCTTTTTTATCAGAATGTTCTGTTCGATGCCATTTATCCTTGATGATAGAAAATTGCTCTGTTGCCAGGACGCTGCTGCTGAAATAGAGGGCAGGAGCCACATTTCCATTTTGCAGCTTGAAAGCTATTCAAATGAATTTGCAGAAAGGGGGGGAAAATCTAGAGATAAACAAATGAGAATAAATCGAGTTCCCCTTTCCTCTCCTTTCTTTCTCGTTTTCTTCCTTTCTCCTTTTTTTCCCCCGAGGTGTGTATGTGTGTACGAGTGAGAGAACTATTCTATTTCTACATAAGGATTTTAGTTCATCAGTGTTTGCAGCACCTGGGAAGAGCTCTAAATCAAGGAACGCTTATTTTGCTGGTGTTCGAGCCACCGAACATATAAACATATTAGAGAAATTTACGTGTGTGTGCACATGTGCAGGCACCCACGATTTCCTTAAGTGTGTGTTTATATACAGCCAGACCCAGGAACGCGGTGCTGTGTGTTCCTCTGCATGGGTACCAAGGACATGCACCATCACCTTAGAGGAAATGTGTTTTCTCCCAACATTTATGTCTTGATTCTGCAGAAATACCTTGTTGTTTTAGAACAATTAAAATCCATGCTTGCCACAGCACTGTCCTTCCATCATAACTAATTGTGTAGGAAATCTTCATTTTCCCTCCCAGTCCATTTAGATATTTCCGGAGTCTCAAGGAGAAGTAATAACGCATATGGCTATAATCCAGCACATAGCTTAAAGGCTAATATTTAATCATTATTTTTTAATTAAGCATTGAATAAAATAAAGCCAAAAACATTATTTATAAATCGGAATGAATATAATGACAAGTAATTATGCTCTTCCTTTGCTGGTGATTCAAGGCTCAGCTCAGTTCCTCAGTTCAAATCCAAATAAATGAAACGTGTGAAGCCTGTTAAACACTTCCGTTTAATTTACTTTTTCCGTCTGCAGGCTGCTGCTGTGTCAGGCTGGAAATATGGGATATACCTTGACTGGGGCAGTAAAAACTCTCAAGAGGCCTGAGAGGCTGGTTACCACAAAATAATTTAAATTGAATTCTAACTTCACTTCCCTGAGTAAAAGCTGGTACCATTGAGTCATGGGGTTGAGAAGATTAAGCAGCGTCCTCTTAAACATAGGATTTTAAAAGACCATAATATGATCGATATCATACTAAATTTGATCAGCTTGGATTTTTTCACTATGCCATTTCAACAGAATTTCACCTCCTATTAATCTATAATTAGCACGTTGGCTTCAAGCATGATGTATTTCAAAGTGGCACCTTGTTAGATGTGGGTTCCCTTCTGCAAGGAAGAAAATTCTGGGGACAGAAAAGAAACAAACAGGATAGAGAAAGAAAAGGGAGGATTGATTTATTGGCCTTGGCCAATAGCTTTTCCATAAGTGCCCAAGCAGTCAGGCATGCGACTTAACTATTGATTTTTAAATCTCCCTTCAGCCGAAAAGATCAGTGCACAAATAATAAGCTCTAATCACTGCTGCTATTAAATTAGGCTAAACAGGGAGATCCGAGGGTCCAGCTGTGCCCAGCTCTTCCACTCGCTGGCCCCGCAGTTCCCGGGCCAGCAGCCCCGTGCCCTCCGTGCCTGCGACCTGTCCGTGGGACTCTCAGGGGTGGTGGGACTCCTCGAGCTGGATCCCCCGATCCGCTCCCTGACGGTTCCGAGGGCAGCTTGGTGTGCCGGGGTGCTGTACCCCAGGGAGGGAGCTGCGAGGGACCTGAAGGGGTTCCGCGGCTTCTCTTCCCCGCATCCCCCGCCGGGATACGTCCAAGCTGCTGGGGAGCGGCCGCAGGGCCTCCGGGAGCAGCGCACCTGGAGGGGGATTGCCGGGCCCCGCGGGTCTGGCGCCGGGCGGGCGGCGGGAACGCGCCACGCCGGGACAAGTGCCGCCTCCCGCGCCCGCGGCGGTGCCGGGCTGTGCCTCCCCGTCCCAGCGCGGCCCCGGCCCGGCGGGCAGCGGCTGCCCGCCTGTGGCTGGAGACTCCTCCGATTGCAGCAGCCTGCCCCGGTACCGCGGGCCCCCCGAGTCCTGTCGTGCTGGTGCGAACGGCGGGCAATGGCACGAGTTCCCGCCGTGATGCCTGACCGGCCATCCCGGCAGAAGCCGGGTCGCCTCGCCAGCGAAACTAGCGTTTTGCAGGGGAGCTCCCTCGGGGGAGGCCGAACTCCCCTTGCTAGGTGCCTCACTGCAGTAAAAAGGGATAGATTCGAGGAACGAGGTTTAAACCACTGCGGCCCAGTCTCCTGCTATTATGTGGGAGATGAGAGCCTCCGCCTGGGCTTCCCCGCCTCCCCAACCCGCCCTCTACCCGTCCTTAATGTGGGGACTTGACTTGGACTCAAGGAAGTCAGTGCCTGCACACTGAAGTGATTGTGGAAGTCAACCCAAATATCTGTAATATCCACTGCGGTTCAGGGGGTGCTAGCATATTTTCAGGTAGCAGGTGATTAACCGTAACAATTATTTGGAGGTCTTTTGCTTAGGAAAACTTCAGGCCTAGATCAGTCCACGCTTATGGAGGGCTAGAAAAGCAAAGATAACTAGATCTGGATACAAAGTTTCAAAGGCATAAGGCTGAACAAAGACATATTTAGAGAACAGGTGACAAAAGCCATGGAACTGCCAGCAAAATGCCAGAACCACTAAACTCCCTTCCCTCACCCCAACAAACCCAAATTCCAAAACCAACAAAACCCCAACAAACCCCACCACAATTTTGTCAGTAATTCGTACTATACTTGATGTGAACCAGATTGTCACAGAAAACAAAACGGGTCATAGGCTAGGGAACAACCTTGGCTGCAGTCTGCCCCTTTTTGTTAGTGATTTCCTTGGTGCTGTGTAGCACGCCACGCTGCTGCAGGGCCAGCCTGCTACCTCCCTTGCTCCATTTTTCCTCACATGTCTGTGCAGGAGGTTACTGGCACGGTGGAGGGAAGGGACCTGTTGAGGTGGCAACAGGTCAATTCACAACCTCCATTTTCATCTCTCAGGGCAGAGCTGGGTTTCTCAAGACGTTTCTTGCCATGCAGAGATCTGGCAATTCTGTCTTTTGACACAACTGCCCAACACACTGCAACGTTTTGCTCCTCTAAGTAGTCAAGCTCACACCGTCTTTTTCTTGTGGGAAAAAATGTATGTAGCCATGTGATTAAAACATGTCTAATCATGAGTTCACATAAGGAACTGAATTTGGGTTGCATATGTAACCTCATGTCTGGCATTTTCTACCTTTTGAGTGACTAACTCCAGAATCTTATTTTTCTTTTAGCTTCAAGGTATATGTGTGTGAGAAAGATCCTTATGTAAACCAAAGCAAAAACTGCAAGCTTGATATTTTTATAAAGTTGTTGTTGGGTTTTCGTTTTTTTGTTTGTTTGTTTGTTTCTTTGTTCCGTTTCTTTTGTTTGTTTTCAGTTTTGGTTTTTATAAATTAAGATTGTCCATAGTTTGGTTTTGTGCCCCGAGAGCAGAAGTGTGTCTTCTGTTTGAATTCCGGCAGACATAGTACCAATAATACATTCTCCAATTCGGGTTCAAACACAACCAAGTCTCATGAGAATGGCTTTAACTGACAGTCCAGTTATCACTTGATCTCTGACGCCTTCTCTTCCCCACAAGAGAATTAGAATGCCTCTGTTCTGATTAAGCTCATTTAAGAGATTAGGTGTTGGAACATTAAACAGATAAACATTTGAATATGCATCTGTCTCCTTACTGCCACGTTCAATGGCTAGGTCTTAATGGTACACTCTGTCAGTAAACCATTAACTTCAGTTTAAAACCCTGAAGTTTTTGTTGTATGAGGATATTTTGAAGAGACTTATATTGCTCCTTAAGGGCTTAGGAATCCCTGAAATCTAGTTTGCAGATCCATGAACTATGTGAGGCTTGTGCCACTGAGAAATCCAAAGACCTGCTTGGTATGCCAAAGCAACTCTTGTTTGAGTAAACAAGATTTTAGTTTCTCAACAAGTTATTTTGCATTTTCGAGTTCCAAATAATTCTGGATTAAGGCTGGTTAGATTCAATACTAGTCTACTAGTTTATTCCAGCTCCTTCTGGGCATCTTTGCAGCTTCCCTGGAGCATCTTCTTCTCCAAGCAGCGAGCAGAAGTGCTCAGGGGATCAACTCTCAGACAGTTACGGTATCAGAGTAAGGGCAGGGTACATGCATGCAGACTTCTGAGCTTGAAGAACATTTCAAATCCATCAAATGTATAGTTTTTACTTCTCCTTGAAGCAGATCCAGAAGGTCATCTTTGCAGGAGGCCTGTTGTATGAATTTGCTACTGTTACACGAATGGTAAATCTTCTAGTCTGTAAATATATCTGTTTTGTACTGAGTGATTCCAGAACACTCTCTAAGGTGCTTTTATGGTCCACACCACATAACTTTCCAGATACAGCTCTGTGGTAATCAGCTGCACTTAAAGACTGATTTTTTACCATCAAGTCATGTATATCTTGGATGGACCTTAAGAAAGGTCAGACAACAAATAAAATTTCATAACAGTTTTATTTGAAAGCACCCATGGCAGAAGCAGATTGGCTGCTTCCAGACAGTCCAAAATCACATATGGGTTTCTTAAGTATTTAAAAACTATGGAGTTAAGGAAAATTAATCAAAAGTTCATAGTGAAAACTTTTTTTTGCTCTTCTACTTTATCAGTAAACTACTTAATTTTTCCTAGGCTGTTAGTGGAGAACTCCCCCCAACCACCATATGAAAATAACTTGATCAATTCCAAAAATATGTCATTAAAAGAGCCTACGGTTACATTTTGCGATGGTTGGAACATTGAACAGAGTTACTGTACCAGCTACACAGAAGTGAGAGCTCCTTATGAGGTTAAAAAGCTGTGTTTTTTTATCATTTGACTTAAAGGGAAGATTCATCAGCTGAAGACAATAGAAAGCCCTTGTGTTGTTTGTACAGGTACTTTCACAGGCTTCCAGATGACTGAGCAGTTCCTACCCCATAGCTGAATGTTCCCACCCCTTGGGAAAGACACATTTGTTCACCATCCACAGAGTCCTTTTTGTGTTGCAAATGGGAAGGGAAGTATGAGCTGGCTTTGCTTAAGCCAAGCACTGTTGACTACTAGAGGATAAATTACATCTGTTCATTCTACCGATATTATAAATTAGATACAAATTGTAATAATTATGCTTAATTGCTACTTAATTACTGATTAAAAGAAACGTTTTTACAATTTTTTATTACAATCCCATGCATTTTTTCCCAAGGATGTTTAATCAAGCAGACATTCTGAAGAACAGCCACAAATCATATTTTATTGTAGGATTAGAAAGAGAGTATTCTGTACACCATTTTGAATAAGAGCATTTGTATATGACCTAAACTTCAATAAGGTTGTATCATTTTGTCCAAGTGTTGCCAAACAAATTTGCAGCTTTTCAGAACAAAGATAATTTAGATATTCAGAGCAGGCTAAAACACTGAATTAGCAATGGATTCCCTCTCCTCCCCCTACCCAACACTATAGCCCTTTTCTAAGTAGACAAACTTGCAGTCAGTGATGAGGGAAAAGAAAATAACTTTTAAAATACACCCGAGATTTCTGTTCTTGCAAGTAAAGTCCTCAGTTCAATGAATCAAGAGGAAGAGGCAGAGGATTTTTTCATGCTTGGTTGTAGAGCAGGAAAGATAGATGGAGATTTGTGTGCTTGAATTCAAAGAGCCAGGTGAGTCATTAGTCAAGACCATGTCTTGATAATTGGCTGAAGGGCAACAGCAGAATTGACCCTACATTTATGGCTTGGAGAGAATAGCTCATGAATATTAAAATGATTTTGACTGTTTAGCAAATGTTGGTTTGGGACAGTTCTTCTGTGTGTATGAATTGAGTATCCTTTTTGAAGTCAGTGCAGGTATGCTGCTATCAACTTCTGATATCTGACTCTAGGTATTTACAATCTCAAAAAATCCTATTCTGTGTATATAAAGTCTATTTAAAATAATTTTCCAAGCATTAGACAGACCAGTTGCTGGTAGTGGTTTAGTAGGTTGGATTAATAATGCCTATTGCACTGCACATATAAAGCACTTATGACTACTACATGGATTGTTTTGCTGGGGAGGAGGAAGGGAACTTGCCATTTGAAAAGGGAAAAAGCCCATTGAAGTCAACGACAGTGTTGCCATTTATTTGTGTGAGCTTTGCCCAGCCTGCATTTGCTACTGTAAACTGGAGGGGGGAAAAGGAGTATGGTTAAAGGGAGGAGAAGGAAGAGGGGAGGAGTTAAATGCAGGCAAAGAATAGAGTCTTTGTCTATTAATTAGGGTTTACATGCCTTGTGGAAAGCAGCATTCCTCCACTACTGGATCCCTCTGCCCCAGTATTTAATTTTTACATCTCCCATGTTAGTTGTTCTTCAGATTAATATAGTGCTAATAAATTATTCACTATGTAGCACTAAATGTAACATCCCACCATTCCAGTGCATAGGAAAGGAAGGCACTGCATTGAACAAGTTTCTCTGGGATCAAAAAATACTTCTTATTTCTGTAGCTGATGCCCACTCTCCCTGAAACACATTGTCTGGCAGCGACACCTACATGTATCACAAGAACTTTTCTCTGAGTTACTCAAAAGTACCTAATCACTTGTTGCCTATGGAGAAACAAGACCTGGTGAAACCATGGAGTTCTCCTGAGAAGCCTTGCCAACATGCCTCAGCCAAAACTTGAAGGGCTCACTGGACAGTCCCAGTTCATTCCCACGTCTGTTTTCTCCTGGTTACACCCACTGGAAGACAGTGACAATTGTTGCAATTAAAGAGGAAAAGTGCCAATGTATTTGACACTAGGCTGGACTCCAGAGATGTTCTGTTGCTGGGTGTGTCTCAAACTGCTGGGTGACCTTGGGTAAGCCATTTGGGACTCAGACTTATGATCCGTTTATGACAATTTAACAAGCTATTGTGTCTCAGTTGAACAGCAGTGACTGTCCTTGTGTGCACTCTTACCCAGGGCAAACAGGCTGATGTGACCCAAACTGTAGTTAAACAAGTAAATTAAGCCAGTGCAACAAGCTCTGCTGCCATGAGATTTTATCTCTCAGAAGGCAACTAATCTGGTTTTAAATATGTGGGTTTTTTGGTTTGCTTTGGTGTGTTTTTTGTATTTTTTTGTTTTTTTTTTGTTTGTTTGTTTGTTTGTTTTCTGGATTGCTTTTAATCTTCACCAGTTCCCCCATGCAGGTCACTGCAGAAATAGGGTTTTTGGTAAAAATATTGGGCATACACTGGCAATACTGATTTAAACTGTAGTTAAACACGTCTGGTTACTTCTCCTTACTCTGGAGTAAGAGAATGTGCATACAAAGAGCAGATCAGTTGGTGCTTGAAGATAGTTTAATGTCATTGTGAGTTTGACCTACTAGATCTAAATCAGCAAAACATCTAAAAGTGTCTAAGGATTAGAGTATTTGTTCCGCATGTAAGAAGAGAGGGACCTTTACTTACCTCCCTGTTCCTTCTCTTTCAAGTTAACAAACTGTGTAGTGGAAATGCTCTCACTCTCTGTTGGCACAGAGTCCAACACAATGACAGACTGATCTTATTGGAGGTCTGCATACAAGTAAAAATAAATCATAAGAGTAACAGAGGGAGAGGTATGCTCACCTGTCAGTGGAGAAAAGCAGATAGCATCAAACAACCTCTGAATTTGTAAGCTTTGTTGTCTGACAACTAGCTCTAACCTAAGTGTAGTGATAAATGTATATCTTGAGCCTTCTTTCACTAGGCAATTTCCCTCAATAAGTTTTTCAATTATTATCATAAGTGCTGTATTTATAACGTAATTACTTTGGTAGAGAAACATTATCTTAATAGTACAGTAACTTGTGAGTTACCATTTCACCCCCCCCAACTCCTACTTGCAGCGCAGTATTTTAGAGCAGTTTTTGTATCCCATTTGGTGATTAGGCAAAATAACATGTGTGTTTGTGTGAATTCAGGACGACACATAGGACCTAATTTAGAGAACTGAAGAAGGATGAAGTCAAAAAAGAGCTCATGGAGCAGAATGTGTATCTGCTACTATAAAGAGGAGCCTGCCCCTCAGGGGCTGCAAGGTTATGTCTCAGAGAATGAGGAAGATGAAGTCCAGTCACTGGGTTGTGACAATAAACTACTTCTTCTAGAAGAGGCGGTACATAAATTTTACTGTATCAAATTAATTTCATGTCTGTAAGTCTGCTGAATTGATATGTATTAGCTCTAGAGAAATTGTTCTTTGCTCAGCTGGTTTACACTCAAAAGCAGAGTATTCACCATTCGTTCTTAGTTGCTGAGTAATGGTAACGATGTGTTGTTTCTTATAATTATGATCACATTTTACCATGACAGTAAATACTCAAGTTAAAAAAAAAATGTGCAAGGAGAGGGATCTGGATGGGTCACAGTCAGGCTGTCACCCAATTCCTCTAAAAAGGGTTCACAGCGGCATGTACCAGGTCTCTGAAATGATTTCTTTTCTAATGTAGTAGCTGCTAGCTAGCAATTAAATTTTTGTCTATAGAAAATGAGTCCAGCTGGCTTTGTTTCTTCTCCCTTGAGAAATTCTTCAGAGTTCTAGGTTCCCACAGCAAGGCTTCCATGGCTTCAAAGGCATAATTTGGCACATGCCCACTGGGCATGCGTTTGTCAAAGTACACATAGAAAATTTCAGTGTTGAAGATTTGTGCCTCAGGGAAGCTTCCACTCTGAGGTGAAATTACTTCTTTCCAAATGCCATACTTGAACTATGAAAGGATACACCCTTTAACATAATAATAGTGACTTCCAAATGCAAAGACATAGCCTCTGATTTACAGCAAGCATACCCACCGCAGATTACCTCTTAAGATATCTGAAGGCAAAGTATTATAGCAAGAGCTATTTATCTTTGATTCTGCCTCATTACAAAACATCCTTGTACATTACGCTGGAGGAACAATAAAACAACTGCCTATTACCCCTTACAGAGTGGCCAACAGCATAAAATGCTTTCATTTCTTACTGATCCTCATTCAGAAAACTGTGGCACTCAAGTCTAACATAAGTAAGCCACACCTTTTGGAGACAACAAAAGTGCTCTAGCTTTTTCCCACCACTCACAACCTTTTATGATGACAGACAAATACTGAATGACAGGTGCTGCTCTTCCATGAAAAGAAGCCATGTGAAGTTTGTTCTTCAGCTGAGACAATCGTCCAAGCAGCCTGTCTGGTGGATCTCTTCTCTCAGAGCACTTGTCAGATCTCCTTTTCTTATAAGATCTCTGCATTTGACAGTGTCTTTTTTGACACACACAAGAAAGGTTATATGCATAACCACAGATGCCCTAGAGAAAAATCTGGCAGTGTATCATGGCCCAGTACCCAAGAACTAGTGATTGTGTCACTTGTCTGCTACTGTCCCAAAGTAGTGTATCCATAGTGATTAGGTGTCTAGGCTCCCACTTCAGTCAATGGAGAAAGACAGGCTGTGCTATTTTTCACAGATATCTAACTTTGATAACTCTGTCAGAGTATGGTGACAAGTTCTGGGAGTGAACATCTACCTCTGTAATTACAAAGGAGGCATAGACAACTGAGTTATCCTAGATACCAATTTCTTAGATACCTAAACCTAAGGAGGCAAGTATTGTCCAAGTGGATGAAACAATGCCCAGAGAACAGCAACAGGGAAAGCAAAGATGTGTATAAAAACCCAGCTGTGACTGGATGTCTTTCGTCCTACAGATTTTCTTTTTATGAAGAGTCAGAATAATTTCCAGTAAGACCAATTTTGTTTTCAGTTATGGCTGTGGAAGTTTAGAATGATTTCAGCCCTAGAGATCCAAATTAACTGTTCGTCAGGAGGATGATGTGTACTGCTTGGTCCCATGGGAAGAGTAGAACTGGTACACTTTGGGTTACTGGAGAGGTCCTTTCTGTTGCTCATGTTGCCATCTGGTTTTCATCTCATCTGATGGTTTCAGCAGAAAGGCTTGTGCAGGCAGGGTTGAAAACAGCAAAAGAGGTAGACCCTTCTCTGTTGTTTTATGTACCATTTGGTACATAACATCTGGTCTCACCGATTATTTCAGCCAAAGGAGGGGATGGGATCTTAAGCACCTAATTAGGGCTTAGCTGTCTAAGCCAGCTTTGAAGATGAGGCCTAAGCACCTTCATAGCGACCCCGGAGGGACTTTGTTCTTACAGAAGAATATTGCTCTGGAACTCACCTTCCAATTTTGTCTCACTGAACCTGAAACTCTTGTCCTGCAGAGCAATAGTGTCTCCTCAGACTAGTTTTTGAGGGCTGGTTTAAGATTCAGTGGTTTCTTTTAGTTAAAAATAAACAGTGTCAGTGTTTCTATCTGTTAATGCATTTTGAATTTGTAATAATTTTTGTACATGTGGCTTTTGAGTCATTACAATGCAATGAATTTAATTCATTACAAGAAGATTTAATTCATTGTAACAACCTTAGATTTCTCAAGACAGCATAGGTTTGTCTGTAGTCTTCCCTTTAGTCTGCTTTCTTTTCTGTAATATTCCTTCTTTTGACACAGATGGCCACACATCAGAGCTTGTTCTGGTTATGAAGCTGAACCATTGATGGAGTCAGGCCCTTTCTTGGTTTCAGTTCCACCTATTTGTGAAGAACATGCCAAATGCCCTTTCTCTGCTTGCAGATGCAATCAAACCACCAAAGACAGTATCTTTGCTTACTGCATTAGATCTTTTTTGGCGGGGAGGGGTTTCAATACCCCCAATAAGTTTTCCCTTTAGGCTTTTATACCCAAATTTCTTCCTTTTAGCTGCTGTGTTTAGAGCTTATTTCTCTGTTTCAGCTACCTTGTTTTCTTGTACATGCATACACAAAAACACACCCTTACTCAAAGCAATAACCATCAGTACCATCTACCTTATTATTCAAGATTTAGGGTGTACTTTTGCCTTGTCTCAGAAATCCATATTACCTCATCAAAGAACTACTTGTCTCTGTTCTCTCAGATGAAGGGTAGTGGTTGCTTCCACCAGCTTCAATGCCTCTTCTCCCAGTCTTCAACAATAGTACATCATGTTCACCTTGTGTTTGCCCTTACAGGAGTTTCTACTTGCTTATCTTTCATTCATCTCCATATTGCTTTATTTGGCATTAAAATACTGGTGCTGGGACTAGATTCCTCTCTCACTGACACTGTTCTATTATATTCTATCTCCACAGGTAATAGATAGCAGAAATACTTTTGATGTATGTCTAGAAATGAAAGCAGAGATACAGCTTTATTCGTGACTTTTATCAAGTCCTGCTGGGGGTTTTGTTGGTTTGATTGTTCTATTTTTATTTCTCTGATACCTCAGCTTTTTTTAGTTGACTTTTAAAGAGAGCTTGTAACTTTAAGCAGCACTAAGGAAGAAGAGTATATGAGGACTGCGATGAAATTACGTTTAAATTAAGAGAATAGAGGTTAAAGACGGGCTTTTGTCTATCAAGCAACCATCTCTGGAATTAGGCAAATAATGTTCTTACAGTTATGAAGCTATTAGCTGCTAAAGTTTTTTGATGTTTCCCTTGTCAAACATCATCTGATGGCCAAAAGCCACACTGACAGGGATTCACTTATGTCACAGACTTTCTTTGGGGAGAAATACAAAGAAACATATGGGTCATTATGACCCACCCCTTCATTACAACTGTGGAAATGCAGGGGTTTTTACAAGAGAATAACATCTCTGTGATACCTTGGTTGTCAAAAACCACAATTATAGTCATTGTTTATGCATTAGGGGAACCTCATCCTAAATCTGGCACCATATGGGGGTGAAAAGAGCAGCTGCTGACATTTCAGGATAATAATTATGATCTAGCTGCAGATATGACTCAGCACGATGAGCCTGACAACAAGAACAGGGAAAAAAATCAAAGCAGCATGTGCAGGTTTCTAACGTCCCTTCAAGGCACTAACCCAAATCCATTTCCACGGGGAGAGGCTTTCAAAATCCATCAAGTGGGAGGGATCCTTAGGAACTCCACATTGAATGCCTGAACAGGGCTCCAGACTAACATAGCCAAAAGAGTTGTTGGTGTTTATGTGTGTTGTAATACAAGGGAGAAAAATAATTAATAACTGCTCAGAAAGAGTTTTGGAATATTGTTTTTACCCCTCATTTTTGTGAACAGTGAAACCATGCCAAGCAAAACCATGCAAGCAGCCCCACCTCCCTGTTTTCAACCTCTCTTTGAAGCAGTAGCTCATCACTTTTCAGTCAGTTTGGAGTTCAACTGATTCCTTTTGATCAGAAAATAACACAGATACTTGGCTTCTTCCATGCAGCTCCACTGGTATTATTCAACATCCCTGAATTCTTTCACCTGACCACTACCTTCTCCACATTCAATCTACCTAGTCTCCTGCTATCAGGTCTGCAGAAAATCTCACTGTTGATGACCTCCTGAATGTATTACTGTCTGGGCCTTTTTTAACCCTTCTGTCCTTGGAATGTTCTTTCCCAAGGCAGGGATGCTTTTTTTCTGCATGCATCTGAAATATAGAGATTGTGGATGAACCATTATGACAGAAAGGTACTACATACAGCTTCAGGAAAATGCTAGACTGTTGACATGTATGTCCAAAGCCAAGTTCTGGTACAATATATCTGGCAACAAATACTAGTTGTGTTTACTCCATAAATATATACTTGGCATTCCTTGTGTCAGTCTCAGCCTCTTGGTTTGCGAGAAATATATGCTCTAACCTGTGACTCACTGAGAGACATATCCATTAGAAAACTAAAGTGCAAGTGCTTTCTTCAGAAAATGCTTATTTTGGCAGTGGATGGGGAGTTTCAGGTAGTGCCTGTATCAACACCGAAATTCACTCATACTTTTATTGCAGGGATTTTCACATCACCCATTCATCATGGGATGGGGACATGCCATGAGTTTGTACAGATGCAATTTGTGGTGTAGAGGCTACAGGACCTTGGGTGAGAGCAAGACTAAGACCAAGCTTCTAGCTACCTTTTTGCCAATTTAGCAGCTTGCAATTCATCTTTTCCCTGTGACTGAGTGCCTTAGTGAAGGACAGGATAGCAAAGTGTGACTATTGGTTGGATAAGTTATTCTGGCCTTTGGAAGCTGGCCCGGAGGCCATAGGTTGGTCATTTATCCTTTATTCTAAGAAACCCACAAACAAAGAACGAACAAACAAACCAATTGAACTTCCCAGAACAACAACAACAACAGCAACAACAACAACTACCACCACCCAAAAGAAAAAAAACCCAAACAAATAAAAACCCCATAGAAACTCAAAAAGTCATACATAGAATAAATAGAACAATGATTTGAGGCTTTCTGTCGACTTGTAGGCAGATGCTAACTTTTTGAAAACATTGCAGGGAATTCAGAGTTTTCACAACCTGTCCTGCACATTTTGAAAGAAAGTGTCTGCTGTTTTGGCATTTCTATAGATTATTCCATAGCTCAAATATTCTGTTTGGTTCTAATACTCCATTATTTTTCAGGTACATATTAGCAGCCTGATTTCCCAAGTACCTCCTACACTAATTTGAAAAGATGCTATTTACCAACTAATAAATATATGTCCATATTTTTTGCCTACTTTTGGATGTATAGGAGGGAAATGAAGCTAAAGGGTGTATGACCTGTGCTCTCATAGTAGACAACTGAATATTTATGTGTTTATAATGGATACATGTTCAAGGTTCAGCATTGCTATCTGTACCTATTATTATGTTGTGTTATCATCATCATTATTTTGCACTGTGGTAGAGATCCCCCTAAAGATCAAAGTCCCTTTGTATTAGGCTCTGCATGAAGAAAATGAGAGGCCCTGCTCCCATGCTAATCACCTCTGCTCATGCTTCAGCTGCACAAATGTACTTGTGAAGAAGCTTCTGAATATATGGAGTTGGACATCAGGAAAAACACATGCTGTATGAACTAGCTCTGTCATACTACTCACCTGGTTCTTCAGAGAATATGACTAAGGCTACATCTTTACAGAGGCATGGCTACATATGTTTTTGCATAATCTGACTTCTTTACATTCTATATTAATCACTCTATCAATGGCTCTTTTTATAACTTGTTCATTTTGTCAGATGTATTCTTGCATAACATTGAGATCTTGTCTCCTTAAAGTCTAGGTATCACAGGACTTGATTTTTTTTGAGAGTTCTCTGCAGTTCAGGACAGGGAATGTGGTTAGCTGATTAGTGTTGAAAGTTTAGAGCTATATGGATGTGGAGAGTTTTTATCTGTGTGATATACTCCACCAAGGTGGTGCTCTGCTGTTATTCTGAGGAACCTGCTCTCCTGTGGTGCTAACAGTTTTGGTGTATAACTACAACCAATGTAACTTTTCATGCAGAGAATAGTATGTGATTCTAATTGAACATGGCCACAGAGATAATTCTTCTCTTTTTATTATTTGAAACCCAACATATTTCCTTCAAAGTAAGGTGACATCCATTGTGCAGTCAAATGACTGTAGCATACTGGAAAGGCCATTTAGGGAAAACTGTGGCATACATTGTGGAACTGTTAGCTCAGGGCAGAAACACATTTATTACTAAGGTGTCAAGAATAACTACTGAATTGCATTGTCTGTTTATGACTTTTGTTGCTTCATATTTTTCTTCATCCTCAGTGTGATCTTTTATAAAGAATGGTGTGGTAGTTTTAGCTAGGCCTCAAATTAGCAGGCTCAGGGAATCTACCTAGATGAGGAGCGACAGGTGTCACCTGACTTAAGTAACCAAAGAAATATTTCATACCAGATGACACAAACCTGAGATATGAATACTGGAGTAGGAGGTGTTCACTCAGTTCCATCATGGCTGAAGTAGAGGCAAGACACGCAGCTGCTGCCCTACTGTGTGGGCCCTGCTGCTGCCACCACTATTTGCATTTTGGTTTCGTTTCAGGGAAGTAGAAAAATTTTGTTGTTATACTTTCTGTTTCTTGCTGGGTGTCTTTTGGGGTGCTTGTAGATCTAGAGTGATGGAATCTGTTTTAGTGGGAGGTAGAAGATTGTTGTTATATCTAACTTGCGTAAGTGTGTGTTATATTGTAGTTTGCTTTTAATTTTCTCTTTTCTCTATAAATATATATATATAGTTAGTTTAAGATTAAATCTAGTTTGAGGTTTTTCCTCCCTTTCTCCCTTTTCTCAGCTGGGAAGGGGAGGGAGACTAACTCTGTATTGGGCAGTTGGCATTTTGCCAGCGCAACCCACAGCAAATGGGGAAATCACAATGCTTTGCTTAAAACCCCCATATATTTGTAACACAGGCAGGATCTTGCATTGTTGCTGGATGCTGGTCTTTGTCCAATCAGTGAAACTGATGTGAGTGATGCATAAGGTTTTTTGCTCACCTTCAGCAACACCATCTAAATTGTTGCAATATCTTAGCTGAGGTATCATTCTCAATCAGCTATTGATTCCACAACCTACAGTGGGAGAGCTGTGTTTGTGGCAGCTCTGGTTAGAAAAGACATGTTTTTCCAGCTGTGATGTTGAAATCCTGATTTAGATGCCAAAGTAGAAAAAGTTGGTTTTTTTAAAACAACAATGGTAGCATAAACTGTCCTAACAAATGTATGGCATTATTCCTCAATTTGTTTTTAAGACAACATGTTTCACTTCCTACTTAACAGTATACAGAAGGGAACAATAAAACTTGCATCACAGATCTGAGGAGTAGCTTTTGGGCTGTGTCCTCATGTTGGTCTAGAGGAAAATAAGGAGCAGAAAGCTAAGCCAAGAGCATGTGTGGAGACTGGCATCATGAAAATACTCCAAATTGCTACTCCAATCACCTCTGCATTTTCTATGCCCATTATAGGCAATGTGACTATGTGTTTTCATACTGAGTATATCACTACTGGAGACAGAAGGTCCTCTGGGGCTCTTACAATAGAAGGATGATTTGTTGGTTTAGCAATCATTAACTCATCCTTATTTTTTTTAAAGCAAATTAAAGTTGGCAGCAAAGTGACCCCATGCAGCTCAGTGGCAGCTCCTTGGCAGCTTCTTATTCTCCCTGGTTAGTTCCCCTATGTCAACCAACACATGGATTTCAGTGATTGTTTGGAGTGCTCCATCTGGCTTGTGATCAGACATACGTTCCTAGAGATGTACTGGCAGGTAATTGAAAGACCTCTCAGAAAACATCCAGGGTTTTCATTAAAACCACAAATGCATGTATTAGATAAGTTATTTACAACTGCAAGTAAGCAGCTGGACAGCACGCATACAAGTATCTAATCATCTAGTAAAAAAAGAATTTTATGTTACTGGGCAGTTAGAGCTAGGGTATTTAGGTACAAGCAAATTATTTCAGTTTAGGATGAGGTCAGTATTCTCCACTGATTTCCCTGGCATTGATTGGAAGGTATCTATAACATTCAAAAAGCTGCTGACAACATCAATCACACCTATTACGGGACATGTTATTTGCTTGGAGATCTGCTATATTAAGATGCCATGTGGTTGGAATCAGATAATTTTAATTGTTATCACATGTAATTGTCAGCCACATAATTATGTCTTACCAATCTTTAACAGTGCTTGTTTTTCAGACTTCTTTCCTGAGGCCTGGGCTCTTCAGTGGTCTTGTTAATATCAAAAGAAAAAAAGTTTTCAGAGACCGGACATCGCAGTGATCCTACATCTAAACAATTACGTGTCTGATGTTAAACCAACATTGTAATCTGACTTCCCCCAAAATTTCAGAGCTCACTGTAAAATGCTACCTATCTGTGAAAGCAGCAATGGAGCTTTTAATTCTAACTGTGCAAAAGGAAGCAGACTTATTCTGCTTTTAGTCACATTGTTTTGAACGGATTTACTCTCTGTTTTTGCTAATGTAACTGGCCTAGCAAGTTTCTGGAAAATATAATATGCTACAAAATGGAAGAGGGGATGCTAATAGTTATTAATTGTTATTTGATAGAAACAGAAAGTATCTGAAGATATATTATGGCACTGGTGCACATGTCAAATTGAAAACACACATAGTGTCAGTATTTTCATGATTAGTCTATTAATATTTGCAAAACTGAGATGAACTCAGTTACTTCACTGTATTTTACCTCCGGTTTGTATCTAAAAATAAGGGCTTTTCTCTGTTCAGTAGCTTGCAGGATTGCAAGAGAAGTTGTATTTTAGACTTTACTATACTTTCTAAATGTTTGATAAACCTTTCATTTCATAATATCCCTTAAGGTAAGATTAAACCATGATAATCCACCTCTTTAGAAGATAGTTCTTAATAAGTAATTTTCTTAATGAGACATACCACAGGGAGATGAGGAAATGTTGGCTCTGGCAAATTTGCATACATTCATACTCACAGAATATGATCAATTTATCTGTTTATATATCTTTACACTATCTCCAGTTATTATTATATTAAAATAATCTGGTTTTGGCTAAATCATGTCTTCCTCTTGGCCTTAAGAGAACATAAAATGTATCTGGCATATCCCTGGAATTTTTTTTCAACTTATGGATATTTTTATTTTTAGAAAGGCACTTTACTTTCAGTCTGTCTGGCTTAAGTTTCCAATCCTTGGATCTCCTGCTAGATGGAAAAGTCCTTTCTTGGTATTTCCCTGCTGTGAATCAATTATGTGTACAGCTCACCTCCTCCCATCTTCTTCCTGATAAAAATCAACATGGACCTCCATATTTTAGTTTGATTTTTGTTCACTGCAAGGAATTCTTTGAATAACTTTGTAGTTCCTTTCTGTACCATTCCCAGTTTCTGTTTGACTGTCCAGTTTTCATCATTGTACATCATCCTACCAAACTCATGTCATTCAGAGATTGTATTTAGGGACATATTTACAAGACCAGTGTTGAAGTTGCTAAAGAATATGAAGCCTCATACAGAACTCAAGGGAACATTTGGAACATTTATTCAATTAGAAATCCCAGCTGATGCCTAATTTTTTTGAGATCTGTCAGCCAGTTTTTAATCCATTTGGATATGTGCTTTACTGCTATTACAAAATGCTAAAATCATAATAGTATGTCAGTTCACATGGATATTAATTTAACCCTTCCAAGGAATCCTTGTTCCTTCTGTACTGCTGTAGTAGCAGAGTGCTTTCCACATAGAACAAATACCATTAAAGAAGTCCCATTGAAGAGACTTGACAGTATACCTGGCATTTTTTCTGCATCAAGACTTAACAGCAAATAGTTTCTTTGACTATTGTGCACATTTTGTTACTGGTTGAATAACTACTTGACTAAGCCAATATCAATAAAGAATCTGATGGTGTAAATGCTTAACTGCATATACCCATTGTGAGTTACCTTCCAGTCTTCACTTTGATTTGTACTAAATATTATAGTATACATCCAGAAAGCGTAAAAAGAAAAGTCATTAATGACACACACACAAAGACAATATTACATTTGAAATTGTGACTCTGAAATTCAAAGCATGATGAGTTCAGTGTCTCATGTAAAAGCTGATCCATTGTAAGTGCTGTGTACAGCATATGTACTATTGAAATCAGGAACCTATGTTGTTGATATTCTTCAAGTCGCGTAATTGAATGAGACGTGCATAACCAATTTAACTATAATGCAATGACAAGAAAATTAGCTTCTACAGTCTTTGACTATTCAGTATGTTTAATGTACCTAGGGCCCCCAAATACATGTATTTATTACCAAACCCTATGGATAAACAGAAGTAAATCTTCCCAGAGAAAGCCTAAAGCTAACCGTATTCTGTAGTTGGTATGCAAGTTAAGTTGTTTTCAGTGCAACTGCTGTGGAGTATTGGTACCTAAAGTCTGAAAGACACTAATTACAGGACTAAGCAAGGTCCTATAGCTAATATTTATGAATGCTAGCAGCATGTATAACTTAAATATACCTAAGCAATTAGTATAACAGTGTTAGGTAAGTGCGAAAGGAACTGAGAGGAGTTAGACATTTACAAGGTAAAGGTCTATGTATCTCCACGAGCTTGCTGAGGCTATTGCACGTTTTCTGACCCTCAGATTCAGCAGAGGAAGTGAGGAATCATAGTGGTATCTCTGAGTGCAAGACTTCTTCATTTGTGTCAGATTTGATTGTTTTGGTTTGAGTTTTTTTCAACATATGTGTCTCTGGCAGCTCCTCTCTAGTTACTCATTTGAAGCAGACATGATTTCATCAAAAATAACTGGGTAAATAAGGACAAAATCTATGAAAAATGTTGTTTTAGCTTAAAGGGAATTTCAGTGGTGGACAAAAATCTTAATTCTCTTCAAAAAGAAATTATTTTTTGACTACCGCAACCTTAAAAGTGAACATCAGGCAGATCAAATGACTCTGAACTCTGGAGGAAATCGATCTCTTCAGTTTTAAAAATATGTAGAGATATTGTTTCAATAACTTCAGATATTGACTACACATCAGAGAATGGCTCTTGATAATTTTCTTCCAGATCATTAGCACGAAAAGGGATGTCTCCACCTCCTTCAAGCAGTAATTAAAAAAAACCAAACAGCAAAACAAAGAAGCAGTTGACTAAATTCAGTGTTCACAGACATGTGCCATTTTCCATTTGTAATAAATGAGAAATGTCTTTATACACCCCAGGGCAAAGATTGGCTCATCATACGTAACACTTTAACATTAATTTAGGATGATTGATCATCAAGTCACTAGCTGTGTAACATTTGTTAATTCTTTTCTGCCACTGCTTAACTTCATATTATTTTTAAATTTACAGCTGCCATGGAAAATGACCAGAAATCTACTATCTGAGAAAACCCATCCATCATCTTCAGGCAATCTTCCAATCTGTTAACTTTAGCTGTTATTATTAAGTGTCTCAGTAAAGAAAAAGCAATTATTACTATGTTTCACAGAATAGCTTCCAGATAGCACATGATGCAAACTGCGCTTGGGCAGCGTTTCTTGTACGGAAACATGCTTTTTATATTTTCTTTAGTAAGCAACTTTATCAATGCAATCATGATAAAAACAGAGGTAAAGAGGAGGAGTTGTTGGAAATGGGAGTTGACCATAGCTACCACATCCATTTATGCCATTCAAAGAGTTGGATTATGATGCTTTAGAAAGCCTTTGTTATAGGTTTGATCAGTGTGCAGACTCTTTCAGTAAGGATGAGAGATATTACATGGGATTGAGATATAGTCACTAATGTGTTGCATCACATAGAGCCAAATCAGGAAACCTGGTTTGGCTGCAGGTTCCCATCCAGATTGTGATAGGTCACCTACTATCTCACATACATAACGAGCAATGAAAAACAAGCCAAGTTCAGTATGTTAGCATCACTATTTTGATTCTTGCTATTTTGAGGCCCTTACTGAAAATGCAGCATCATTGCAGGCTGTTGCTTCCAGTCAGTACCCCGTTCAGTATACTTGCACATGGCAGTCATTTGCATTTTTCTCATTACTTAGTGTCCAGCTGCTGTGGCAGAGGGAGGCCACTGGTAAAAATCACTGTGAAGATGTTCACTGGTCTGGAGAGACAGAGTCTTACGTGGATATTCTGCCAGATGATGAACTCATCTGAGCTCCCAATACAGAGAGCTTCCTCCTAGAAACAGAAACTGAAGCAGGAGAGGGTCAAAGGAGCAGTGTATGGTTTATCTATGACCACCTTCACTGTAGACTGATTTCTGATCTCTGTTGAGGGACTGGGGAGGGAAATTTGACAACTCTTCTATGACAACAAACATACATTGGGAAAACTCTACTTTTTGATCTTAGAATCAATGCATTTAGGATCAGCCAGATAAACATATGATGACATCTCACTTAGCCTCTCTGATTGATTTGGGGGGCTGGTTAATATCACCCCTTTTTATAGAAAGTTTCTCGTGACTAGTTCCTGGATGTTCTTCACACATCCTTGTAAGCAGACGCTAGCTTGTGACTAACTTTCAGTATGCCTCTGCTAGTTTCCTTATCTTAAAGGCTGTTGATAGCAGACAACATTCAGCATTTTTCTAGATACCTGTTATACCTCATCATACTGAATACTGGTCTTCTCAATTCTACTTTTGTAGCATATTATAGATAGTTTTAGCGTGTTTGGATTTCTGATTGAAGACTTGTTTTCTGATCCTTGAAGAATTGGATACTAAGAGAATAGCATGGTCTGTATTACTTCTGAAAATTTCAGATTAGTGTGCTAGATCATTCTGCACAATAGGTAATCCAAACCCAGACACCCATTTACTTTGTAAGCAAAAGTTTGCTGTTGAGTACCATCATTAAGTTGGTTGCCAGGAGAAATGATTTCAATGAGACCATGGTACATGTAGAATTTTTGTTTTGCAATTGGTTTTTCATGATTAAATTAAGGACACACATATACTAGCAGGTTAAAAACCATAATTTGCTCAGCTTAAAAGGAGTCGTTTAATATATCAAGGCACTTACTTTAATTCATTAAAGCTGTTTTGGCCTGCAGAAATGCATACATACAAACATATATACATAGACATAGACATAGACATAACTATATATATATATATATAGTCTTAAAATATGTGTAGGCATTCCTATATACATATATATGCACGCCTCCTATACATTATTGGATACAATTTGTACATTATTTTCCCCTTATAAATATGTAAAATTCTTTCTTATATTTACAGTCACATACATGTACACATGCTCCTCCTCAATATGTTTTCTTGCCTTTAATTGTTGAAGACTGATAGATGCCAGCAAACAGTCTGTTTTTGACATCTAAGAAGAGGGTAAGATACATCCTTTGAGAGATCAACAGTTGGCTGGCTCCTTGGACAGTCTTGGCCCCTTGGATACCTTGCAAATAAGTGCCTGAAAGGCTGAGTTGGCCATAAGGTATGTGAGCTGATCAGAATTTATTTATAGGAAAGTCTATATTCTTCATTCAGTTCATAGGTGGTTTAAAATATTCACCAACTTAGTTAAGTACCCTTTGTTCTCCTGGACAGTAGTATTACTTTTCCTTGGATAGGGCATAATGAGAGCTTTTTGCTTCATGGGAGCCGTTTTGGGACATTAGTGATGTAACATATGAAAATGTGATCATGAAATTGAAAGCAGGAAACATTTAATGGTACCTGCTTGATTTCTGACAGCGTTATGCTGTCTGTAATTATGAGAAAGGTGAAAACAAAAATGGCATTTCCTATTTGGCAAATGTTCTGTAGCACTAACAGAAAGACCAACAGTCAGATGTTTACAAAAAGAAAAATTATTGCAGGTCTAGTGAACTGAAGAAGTGCTATTTGTTTCTGTATATTATAGCAGAAGATTCTTTTAATTAAATAGGTAAATTAAGATACCATGTTTAAAGTCATCCTTTGCCATCAGTTTGAAAACAGGAATCATAACCTCTTTCCTAGAGACAGGCATTTTCACCGAGAGTGACTCTGGTCTTTCTGGTATTAGTCTGTTATGTTATTTCATAGCAATGGTCTCAGCCTCTGAAGTACAAACCATTGATGAATTTATTTTATTTTCATCCAGATATTAATTTCTTGTATAAGACAGTCTTGTTCCCTAAGTCTTTCCAGACCTATCACTCAGTTTATGTGCCCAACAGGTCTTTGACAGATCTGTATTTCGTCCTAAAGCAAAAAGTCAGAGGGAATAAAAAGAAATTCTTATGTCTAAGTATTTGAAAATTACTCTGGTCTATATTCCAATAAAGCATAAATGCAGCGGTGCATATTTAAAAAAGAAATAACTAGGTGCAGAATACAACATTCCAGACACACCAGATTGTATTCAAATTCATACAAGACTTTTATATGAGTAATTTACCCTCCTGAGAGGTAAGAGAAAATGGGTGACATTTTTTTGGTTTTGTACTTTGCAACTTACTGAGGTCCCCAAATTTGTATTTCCTTACTTTCTTCCTTTGTACTCACTTGTTTGCCAGAAGACATGGGTGAATGAAAATATATCTGAAATCTGCATTGCTTTTGGGGCTTAGTTCAAACAGAATTAGCAGCCACAGAAGGATCTCACCAAAGGTTTTCATGACTTCTAGTCACATGACAATGAGATTAGCTCATTTGGTTAAAACTTGGTTGCAATAATGCCAAGGTCATGGGTTCAATCCCCTTTGTGGGCCATTGATTTAAGAGTTGGACTCGATGATCCTTGTGTGTCCCTTCCAACTCAGAGTAGTCTGTGTGTCATCATTAGTGAAGACCTTGGTGACACTTTGGTCTTCCTTCCATATGGAGAGAAATAGTGATCCTGCCTTTGAAAAACATTTTGAAATTGCCAGGGATATTAATATTAATCACTGTTATACCTCCTTACAAGCAGAAAGAAATGACATACCATTTAAGAGAAAGACCATGTTTTATTATATTTACAACAATAGAACGGGAATATAATCTTTTTATTTAAAAATCAAGACAGAGATTAAGTTTTGATTGCAATATTTTGTACTGAAAATAAGAATAATGAAAGCAATTAAGTATTCGTAGTTCTGCTCTCATATAAATGTCTTCCATGGTGAGCCTGTTTATGCAACTGAGTGTGCCATACAACTGCTTTTATTACCTCCTTATAAAACAGCCTGTATAAAACACTTTTTTTGATTGTTTCTTTGTGTATTGTTGAGTGTGTTTGCATTCTAAAGGGCTTTGCCTCATTAAAGCAATTACCATAAACTTGCTTAGTTTGTTTTTTTTTCCCTTCCCCCTCTGAGCAGTAGAAATATCCATAAAGAGCTCTTGCCTAGCCGGGATATTCTATGTCTCCCAAGACTAGAAGTGGCAAGCTTCATTCCAAGGACAAAAAAAAATCTGCAGAGATTATCTTTAGCTGGGGCTTCAAAACAGCAGTGAGCTTAAGCAGGGAGGGGGAGAGTGTAGTTAAACTTGGCTGGCTCTAGCAGGACTCCTGCCCTCCCTCTTTTTGACACAAGCACAAGAAGAGCAGAGACTTCCAGATACCAGTTTTGCCACGTGAGGGAAGGAAGTAAAGGAAAGGAGGGTGATTGTTATGGGAAAAGACTTTGGTTGATTCATTTATGGGTTTTGTGTTTTTCTAAGGGGCAGGGCCATTCCTCACCTCTGTCCATGATAGTCCTCACCCTCTGCCCACAACTAACCACATGGAAGGGACTTCCAGTTTCTCCCCATGATACCTCAGGTACAACTGCTCAGCTGGGGAAATGTAATACACGTATAACATCTGTCAAGGATTTTATCAGTTTGTTTCCTACCAGTGGTGGGGGATGAAGAGAGAGAACTCTCCAGGGTTCTATACACCTGGGTGAGCATAACTACAAGCTGACCAAAAGCACAGCAAAAACAAAGGCAGAGCCTACGCTGTGGAAAAGCCGATGAAATAGTCTCCAATAATTTTCCTTGAATCAACTTCACAAAAACTTCTTCGAAAAACAAAGACTTTCAGGTAAAGAACCCTACTGAAGATCTACAGGTAAAGGGGACAGGGAAAACAGATGGCTGGAAGTTCTCTGAAATAAAGGCCTCAAGTCAGAAAATTAGATTTGTCAAACTCAGAACTTTCAGTAGTAAGATGGTCATGGGTTCAATGAGTTTCTGGTCAAAGTAAGAGACCTCCATTTGCTGCCTCAGGAGAGCCAGAACTCCCTGGGTAGACTATTCAGATGCAAAACAGCAGACCACATCTATGACTATAATCACGTGAAGCTGACCCAAGGGCATGGAAATCAGCACCCCACAGCCCAGGTGGGTTCTAGGCTCCTGACTTCTTTAAAATGAGAACCTCTCCTGTTGGAGATGCTCCAGTTTGCATAGATGGCAAGCTAATCATTAGTCGAGAGAGTGACAGAGCCTGAGTTGGTAGTTCAGGAACTATATCACCATGCTGGGTGGAGCAGATGGAAGACCAGGTCTCTTCCCAGACTGATATGTCATTACTTGTATATAGAGAAACTGCTTCAGCCAGGGAAATGAGCAAAAACATCCCACCCTCTTCCAGAACACTGAGCTGATCCTGTACTACAGCAGATTTTATTCTTTTTTTTCTTTATACGAATATTTTTTACATGGTTCTTCAACAGATCCAGTGAGAGTCTATTTCCTGGCTATTGACTGCTCAAGAAGGCCCTGTTTGAAAGGCCTTGGTAGCATCCCGAAGTAGAAGAGCAGCAGGGACCATCTTGAAAGGGTGCGATCTTTCACTCTACAGGGAAACAATTTTTAAGTAACAAGTCAATGATAAAAAAAAAATAGGGGTGAGAAAAGTATATGGCACTATAGCACTCATCAAAGGGGCTCTTTATTTTCAGGAGTACACAGAAGTAACTAACAAGTGTCTCTCAATATCTATAGAAATCCTAAAGAGAGCTGCAGGGAGAGGAATTAAGCAGTACTGCAGTGTGCTCGGGGACAGGACCCAAGTGAGGAAAGCCATAATTAATGCTGCTATCAAACAACATGCAGTGCCATACCTACAGAGGTTCCTCCTTTCAGACTGCAAACTGAGACAGCTGGAGATGCTGGAGATTATTTCTCATCACTCCATAGTCTTTTCAGTCCTTCATTTCTGCAAAAGGAGTTTACAGGTTCAGTGTTGCAAGCAGTTGTCTGCCCCTCGTGGCTGTGCTGTCCACCAAGGTGCTGTGCCAAAATATGTGAGGGACAGGGCCATATCAAAGCTGGATGGGTGTTGTTAGGAAGCCAATAGAGAACCTTCTGTGTGTGAATGGAGGAAAATTTACTTAATCCTTCTTTCCTGGAGCACATTCAACTGGAGGTTTACCATATTACATTCTCTTGTATCACCCCGAACAGTAGGCTAGCTCTGCCTGCAAACCTGATATTCCAGTGATGGCTGCAAATGGTTACTCCAGAAATCTATAATCTTTCTCCTTTCCTGGTGAGTTTTTGTTGCTGCTGCTGGCTGTAACCCCTGAGAAATACTGAGCACCTACCTAAAAGGTACCAGCTCCAAATCTCTATTCTTAAAATAAACCCAAACCATAAACTCATGAATAATTCTTTTCTTCATGATCATATAAATTCTTGTGGCACAGAAGTCCCTCCAAGTGCCCATACCAGGTCTTGGTTTTCCTTAGCATTATTATTTATTGCAGTTATATTACTCCAATGAAAACTTGTTCAAAACATGCATTGTTATCAGAGCTGCTGTGATTTACATGTGAGCAACAGTAAGTCTGTCCTACAGCTTTAAAGACGCTCACATCAGCCCGGCTTCTTCTTATCTCAACACCATGATGCTGCTTCACTACATCTAATGCTAAAGAAGTGGTTTGTATTTATTTGTTGGTTTTCTCAATGATTTTGGAAGTTGCCAGTGACTTTCCTAATTCAATAATGCTGCTACTACATCATTAACTATTCATCATATCCTGAAAGCAAAAGTGGAGTGATTTAAGAACAAAAGGATTTAAAGAAAAATAAACACATGACCCACTGCTGCTGCTTTGAGGAAAGTAGCAATATATGCATGGCACAAGCAGTAATGAATAGCATCTGCTTTATCTGTGGAAGAGCAAACAGTTGTAGACATTGATCATTTCTCAAAAAGAGTGGCTTTGACCAAAAACATGGAGAAAAACCATCCAGAAGCTATTTTGTGCAAATGAAGTGCAGATTTGTGTATATGAGCCGATACATCATTTGCTGTTTCCTTTCATTAAAACCACAACATTAGCACTGGAAAATGATTATAATGGTTACAGTGAAAGCCACTGTAATGCTCAGTTCACAGAGAACTCAGTGAGTTCAGGGGACAAAAAAATATCCTTTCGATCTCAAAGACGCGTGCTTTCATGTAATAAAGTTCTAGTGGAAGTGGCTCCAGTATCTTATCTTTTCATAGTTTTACTAGCCTATTGTGGAAGTCATTCATTGCATCCTTAGGACCATGCAATGGCACAATGTAACTTCTCAAAGCACCCTATTATCACCCGTTTCCTTGCTGTATTGAGGCCAAATCCTGCTCCTTGCAGGAGAAGATACAGTGGGTAAAAGTAATTCAGGATGTGTCTTCGCTGGCTTTATCTTGAGGGTTATTTTAGCTCCCTGGCTCCTAGACGCAGAGCTTTGCAAGGCTCCCAGCAGCCACACAGGCTTAGAGTCTGCCGAGAGCTTCGTTCTGACCTTGTCTCATGCCTCTATCCGCACACAAACAGATGAATGCATGTGAGTTGTGCAAACTAATACTAGAGGAAATGACTTTGCTTTATAATCCTGATATGTGTCTGTATATGCAGGGCTTCTGCTCAGGCATAAGCATTTGAAATTATGAAATTACTATTCATTATTCAGTGCCTGTGAGGGGATCACTCTGCTCACAGGAGGAGGGATGTAGGGCTGTGCCTCATTACAGTGATGTTCAGCCTTTGAGCAGCTGATTGAGGAGCTCTTCTTTTTCTGTATTTAATGTTGTCTTGTTGCTCACTTTTCTTGCTATGGTGCAACTCCTCCCAAGGTTGCACAAGCTTTCTGTGTTGGGCCAGAACTTTTTTCTCAATAAAACCGGGAGCAAAACCTCAGTGGCAATGGACAGGGAGCCCAGGCTGCACTGTTCCTACTGCTGTCCAGTGAAATCTTCCTCAAATTGCCCTTCCAAGCCACTATTCCTTTCCCCGGAGGTGCTCAAGGACAGATACTGCTTGCCTCTTAAAACCAAGCAAACCCACTGCCCAAGCAAACATAATCTTTATTGTCCTGAGCAGCAACTGCAGTATAGCATCCCCTTGCTCACAGGGGATCTTTCAGACACATAGTCCTTGATGATATGGTCAAAGCTGCAATGTGAGAAGATTATTAGCCGACTTGTTACTCAGGTCGTCCACCTCTTCCCTCATAAGATGGCTATAAAGGGAAAAGGGCAAGCGAGATTACTTGGCATCACTTTTAGGCCTGAGTTAAATTGGGCGAATGACTCATCCAATGAGCTGACTCCCCTCTTGCCTCCTGTAAATCTGCAGCCCCACGCCTGAGCATAGCTGGGGTTTGGCACACTAACACTACCTCTGCCTTGCTGGGAGAGGCCACTGAAAATATACAATCCCCAGACGGGAGCGATTTAGTGAAATTAAAAACAGACAGGGGGCATTGAAACAACGAGGTGTCAAATGTTCCCCCTGCCCCACCAAGATTTTGATGTGGCTGCTATGTATACCTGTCTGTCTCCTCTTCACCGCTGTTTTAAAGTTAAAATGCACAGAAGGAGTGGAATTAGGGCAAAGTCACACATGCCCTCATTGACACACACATGCACTTTTAATTGTGTGTTATTACCAGTTAATTTCAGCTTGTCCAAAGGCAGGAAGAAAACAGCCTACACTGGGGCTTGGGCCTCCAGAGGTATTGTAAAACATAACATCCAAAGGCCTTCCTTCACTCCATTGCTTCCTTCAGCCCACAAAGAATGTATTAATCCACATTGTTTGATTTTTCCAGATGCCGCTGCTTTTCCACTGTAGTCCTTCTATTATTTTTTTTTGTTAGAAAATATAATCTAGTGCACCACTGAATGATAATGGTGCTGCCTTTTGGCAGAGAACAAGGAAGAGGAAAATTAAGAAGTCAGGATAGTTTTTTACAGTCTCAAGTAGCTGTATGTCTCAAACAGAATAATGTTTTATTTGAATATATCACAAGCTTGAAGACTTCAAGGAAATTGCAGCATTGCTTGGGCTCACAGGAATTAAAGGGGGAGCTAAGGAAGATTTTTATTATAAAGGGTTTTGGAAAGTTATTTGGATATTCTCCATATCCTCTATTCTAGTACTAGTAATGGTACAGAATGTGAAACAAAGGTGTCACTGAAGCAAAGTCATAAATTAAAAGCAAATGAACTACCATACATTATAAATCTACCACTGCAAGTAGATTTCATTTCCTTATTACTAGTGAGACTAGGAGATAGAAGACATAATATTTAAAGCACTAGCATTGTGTTTAGACTACCAGTATTTAAAAATACAGGGATAATTTGGGATTTGTGGACCAGTGGGAATCTTATCTGCACCCCTAAATTCATCAAATGGCAGGTAAAAATAAAATACTAACAGGAATATGTGAGCAGGAATATATGAACAGATAAGGTTTGGTGCAGATTTTGTCAAATCATACCTCCTAATCATTCTGAATCTTTGCTCATGTCCACAGAAGGGTGGATAGAGGTGAACCAAGCATCTGTTTGTATAGAATTCCACTAAACCTCTAACTAACTACACACATGAAGCTAAGTAAAAAAAACCCCCAAGGCTGAAACATCGGAAGCAAAGTACTTTTTGTAGCTAGTGAATAAACAATTACCCACATAGGGATTGAATGGCCAGCTTTTGCCAAAGTAAAATGTTTACCATTGAGGTCCTCCATTTATTAGGATCACTGTCATTACTTACTCTACTGCTATTACTATATCAGTATTACTGCTGTGTTTATTATACAGTTGGGCAGTGTGATAAAAAATATGGGGCATAGCATGATTTTTTTTTTTTGCTGTGTGAGAAGAGCATTTTGCAGTGGTTCATATGGTTTCAAAGAGATCAATAATTTAATAAACAAAATCAACAGTAATAAAATGAGAACTGAAATTTAGTATTGATAAAATATTTCTCTCTCTCTCTCTCTCTCTCTCTCTCTCTCTCTCTCTCTCTCTATCCTGAAAGGAAAAAAACACCCACTTTTTTTCGAAGACCCCTAAATTTAAGCACTGATTTAGGGGGGAATCCTAATTGGCAGTTCATTGAGATGCTCTGTTAATGTGATGCCGCAGGTTAAAACCCTTGATGAGATTTAATGGGATGGATAAGGAGCAGGACAGCAGAATGCTCTTATGTAAATTACTACCATCACTTCCCCCAGCACTGCATAGGTGGGACTGGCTGTTCTGTCTGCAGAAATAGTGTGTTCGGAAAGGAGCTCAGAAATTACTCTGATTCATTGGTCAAGAAATTGGAAAGCTAGGATTTGTTTCCCTTTGAAACAGAGAGAAAAAGAAAGGAACATGATAAAAGCAGAGAAAATAACCAATATACCTTGTCATTCACAGCAAAAAGTGGACACTTGATGAAAATGAAAGGCGGCTAAGTCCAGATCACTAGCAGGCAAGTTTTCTGCTCAAGAGCTCGTGCTGAATCTGGACCGCTTTGCCATGCAGGCCAGGAATTCAAAAAGGTCTGAAGAAGCTCTGAGATTTCTTTTGGACAATAATGCTATCTGCAGTTACAATAACTAATGCCAAGAAAAAGTGCATTAGAGAAAAATATAGGAACTCTTACTTCAAACCATCACCACTGTCTTGGGGATTATTTTGCAATCTTCATTAGACTCTTGTCAGGGCAGGTAATACATCAGGTCATTCTGAGCTCTATCAGATATAGGACAGTGAGCAGATGCATCAGGCTGGTCCAAAAAACCAATTCCCATACTATTGTCCTGCCTGAGCTGTATATACACATTTTTGTAAGGCTATCTGATAGCAATTGAGTGTCAGTTTTAAGGGCACTGGATTTTTTCCTGTTTTGTAGTTCACTTTTTATAAAGAAGTAAATAACTATGATTTTCCAGATGGTATCTTGAGCATAATTTCTATCTGGAGAGCTGATGACAAATACATATGCGTATTTTCAATGACTATCCCAATTTTAAAATCAGGTTGGTTCATTAAATGACAAAAAATGGCTCAGGAAAGGCAGGCAGGGTTTTAAGCCCTGTACTTCCATTCCCTAACATTTTACAGCACACAGGATCCAGACAGATAGGACTCTTGATATCTTTTATTTTCTTCAAATACTCTGTATTTAAAATACTACTCCAGTGGTTTCTGACAACTGCTTAGGGCAATTTTGCTTAGCCTAGCGGAATGTCCTGGAAACTACTGGCAATGATTTAGCTCCCAAAATTGGAACACATTTAGCAGAGACAGAAAGCCTATGAACAAATAATGGACAAGTGCCAGAGTAAATAAGTGTGGTTCATGAGCTGTGGTCAGAAATGTCTCTCTTTCAGTATGCAGTGCAAATCTTTTGCCAACATTTACCATAAAGTTATTACACAAAGCAGTTTTTCCTCTCAGTAAGACAAACTCAATGAAAGACTGCTTCTAGTCTAGCAGCCTACCATTAGGGCTGCAATAGTCTGTCATGCCATGAAGAAACCTGTGTGCAGTTGGTTCGTTTCAAGCTGCGTTTCTGATTTTGTTAGTCAGGCTTCTGTGCCAAAACAAAAAAAAAATAGAGAGACAACAAGAGAGAGCCTCCTCACAGTTCAACACTCCTTCAGGAGACCACAGTGAACCACAGTGCAAGTTCTAGTTGTCTTATCTCCCAAGCCCACCTATTGGCCTGGCTGTACTGTTCTGTGGCATAAAGGAGAGCACTCTGGACTCTGAATCCCAAGGTTGTAAGTTTGAGTCTCAGTGGGGACCATCCCCTGGCAGTTAAATGCCTCCCTGCCATCCGATCCTGTCAGATCTTGGATGCTCAGCAGAGTCAGCCCCACTTAGTACCAGTTGCTGTAGACAGTCCTGACGACTTCCCTGTCACTATCTGAGCTCACTTGGCCGTGGCAACTGGACCCTTAGGACTTAAACAGTGGGGCCAGTTCTGCGCATACTGTGCCTCACTGAAAAAATCCACTGCGCAGGCTGGAAGGGCACACCCACGTGGGGAGAGCCCTTCCCAAATATTCGTTCGCGAAGTCTGGCCATACATACATCCAAGTCCTTTGAGAGTACTTTTTGAAGCTGTCATTATGGAGAGAGGAATTGCAGGCATCACCACCACCCAGCAGAATCACCTTCCTTTTCAAATATCCCGTCAGTGGCTCCAAGAGAGGAAAGGGCAGGCATAAATCAATAGCAAGCTATTGTTGATGCTTCTTCCTGAAGCTCCTTCACCATATGTTGCAGGATGATTTCAAGTATTTGCATTATGAAGTTCACAGTTTTCTGGTGGCTATGGGCCATGAGTCTGAGCGGATGGGAGCGCTGCTCTCCTCTGCATCTTTGGAGGAACTGACTGGTGTCATCTCCACAATTCCAAAGAAGAAAATGAAGAATTTGCAGAGTCTCTCTGTACCCCTAGGAATCTGACTCCAAAGCTAAACAGCCAGAGATGGCTAGGTTTGGCTGTTCTCCCCCCTAAAAGGCCCTTCCCAGCTACCAATCTCCCACACAAGAACAGAAGGAAAAGTTTGGTGAAAGGTCTTGGTCACACTCAGGCAGTTTGGGGTTGAACCAACACAAGGGTGAAATAGATGAGAGAATCAACATTAGATTGTTCTGCCTTGTGCAGTTTTCCTTGTAGTAATAGCTAAAACCATAGAAACAGAGACTAAATTAGCCTCTTTGTGTTGCCTACTCCTGTTAAGCCTCAGCTGAGTATATTGTCCCAGGCATGGTGTCACATGGAACAATTGTCAGCACGTGAATGGGAAAGCATCTGGTTGAAGAAGTGAAATCTGATTTTTTGTTGCAAATCTTGCCTCACCTCTCCTTTCATACATGCAGTTACAGAACCACACACTATGCCACAATATTTGTAAAAGCATGTGAATTAAAGCTGTAGAGGAATCGTAATTGAAATACTTAATGGAAATCTTGCAATTTACAACTTTATGAAATTTTTAATAAATACTGTTCTAGCAGTTTTGTGGATTTTCACCTCTGACAGGATCTAGATAAATAAAAGATTTTGGCAATGCCAGACAGAATCCAAACTGAAGTTAAAGGGATAGAAATGGTCTTTCTTTTGAATTTTGGAGTATTTCTGTATATGGAAATATCTAAGCCCATTCAAGCATTCTCTAACAGGGACTGAACAAATTTGGTCTCCTCTAACCCCAATTCTTTTAATGAACATGCATCATTCTGTGCTGTGCCCAGCAGATGTAATAATAGCAATGTCTGGTGAGCTTCTGTAAGGAGCCCTGCAATGAAAGCACCTTCCCCTCCTGCCAAGTTAAAAGAGAACAGGCTGACATGTATTGGAAATGCACGGGCAATATAATGATAGCAAATTGCTTTGAAAAGAAAAAGGTTCCGCAGCGCACATGTCATTTCAATCCTCAGCTCCGAGGCAGTGCTTCAGCTCCATCCTTTGTGTCTCCCTCCAGATCTACCCTCTCCCTCACCCCTGCCTTTGGGGAGAGGACTTCCTACACCGTAGATCAAAAGCAGCACTACAAAGGAAAAGAATGCTCACGAGTCTTTACTGCCCCCCCAACTTGGAAAGGGACAACCTTGTTACCCCCTTCATCACTCTTTTTAGAGTACATTGGAAAAAATTATTCCTTTTGGTGCCTTCTGATGAATTCCTCTGACTGGGACATTCCTGCTAGTGCCTGTTTCCTTGTTCAGCCCTGTCCAGCTGTGCCATGAGGCTTTTGTCACAACAATAGTTCTTCTGAGGTGGTGACAGAACATCATCTAACACCCAGAAAAATGGGGCTTAGCCATTATTTCTAGAATATATTTAAGCCCTTTGGGAGGTTCCTATTGAAAAGGCCAGGGACACTAATTATAATTTTTTATTCTGATGTCTAACAAATATAAAGATTGTCTGCTATGTTGAGGAGGAGCTTAGTTTTCAATACACCGAAGGGGCCGCCACTGTGGGTCTGGAGCTGTCAGACCTGAAGAGGAGTACATGTTATCCCTTCATTTATCCCTCTGGACACTTTTCTCATCCACCCTCTACTTCCTTGACCCCTGGGTTGTGTTTGTGCAATTCCAAATGCATTTTCCAAATTGCTGGTTTTATTTTTGCTCAAAACTTCTCAGTTTTTTCAACTGTGTGAAAAAACCCTAATTGCGAAATGGTGTAAATCACACTCATCCACCTTTCTGATGTGCAATGTGGTCAGAGCATCTGGACATTGTCAGGGCATTGTAGTGCATATCCCAGGGTGACTTTGTTATAAGAAAGGAGTTTAATTTTTTCCTCTTTTGTAACCTTGTGAAATTTCCTCATTAAAAAGAAATCACATCTTTCAAACCAGCAATGATTGTGTTTGGCATCATGGCTGCAAACTCCCAGTGTGCAGGGCTGAGCTTGTTTTCACTAAAATGAAATCAGCTTTCAAAATAAATGATCTGCAACAACATTATGTTCCCTAAATCTTATAATCCTATTAACAGAGTTGATTTTTTAATCTTTTTTTCTTTCTTTTTTTTTTTCTCATTGACACCAGACTGATAAGATTGGCCCTGTTTCAAGGGGTAGAAACAGAAAGTCAGTTGAGGATGTAGCCAAGACATGCACTGCAACCCGAGGACCAGCCCTGCCAGGGACTGTGGTTAGAAGCTCTTAACGACTATTGTAAGCCCTTAAATATAATCATCTGTATTTCACCTCCACCTAATGTACTTCATGTGTAGCATGTTTATCTGTTCGCACAGTCTTTCAAGAGACTCAACAAACAGCTCTGTTTGCAGAAGTGAGAGGGGAATGAGTTGCCTTGATTCTCCCAATGAATGAGGCTTCTATCAAAAATGACACAGCGGTGCCAGTGTGGTGAAGGGAAATGTCTCCAAATTAGCCTGGGCAAAAATCTCTTTGCCAGAAGTGGAAATTATGTGGTAATATCAAAAGGCAATTTTACTTATATATAATTCCAGGTTTCTCTGCAAGTATTTTTTTTGGAAGAAAGTCAGGAGGACTCAGTCTTGTGCTGCTTTTGCTGGTCCTGCCCCCATACCCTTCCCATGGAGGGCACCAGGGCCCCCTCTTCTCACAGGCACAGTGCACCTTGGAGTCAGTTTACTGTCTTAAACCCTGATTTAAATGGTACAATAATTGGCTCAGGGGAGAGAACTCCTCGTGATCAGGGCAGTTTTCCTTTTGGGGGCAGGAGGGAACACCCAGAAAGTCCTGAGACCATACAGAAAGAGCATGGGAGGGTCACTATACCCCTGCAATGCATTTGTGATGATGTCTATTCAGGAGCTGCACCCACTGAAAAACTGTGTCCCCCCTGCTAGCCCCACATTTCTGGGGGGGTCACAGCTCCCAGGGGCATGGTGGGCCAGCAGCCAGTACAGGCTGCCAAGTGCTGGGGTGCAGCATTTGCAATGAAAATGTGTCAGGCTCTGCCAGCTGCTCTTGGGGTGCCCAGCAAAGCCTGCAGAGCAACCTGGGGTGTGCATGAAGGCATGCACAGGACCACCAAAGCTTTTGCTGCAATAAAATGCTGACTGGGAAATGTAAACATGGCCTTTACTTTTTTGCATCTTCCTTTTATTAGTTCAGCAGGACAACAGTGGTCTCCTTACGATGCAGATCTGGAGCTGGCAAGGCCCTGCAGCTGCAGGAAAGTGGGTCTCGGCACAGTAGCCTCCAGTCAGAAGCTGCGGTTGCAATTGCAGCTGCTGCCAGCCCAAGCACTGCTGCTCCCTCTCTTGTTTACTAAATGGCTCTGGGCCAGCTTTATGTGAAAATTAAAACTATAAAGTAAAAACATTAGATTACAAAGTAAAAAGACAGAGTCCTCTCTCTTAAAACATAACACCTGCTTCCCATCTCCTTGCCTCCTGCTAATGCTGCCAGCTGAAAAGTATTTTGACAAACTGTGATTAGTAGATCACATCAGGTCAAATCTGCTGCTACCAAAAGCCAGGAGAGATACGCTGATGATGATGATGTTGGGAGACCCTCAGTCAGTATTGCAGTCCCAGTTTTATAAAACCCAATGCTGAGACCCCTGGAGTAATAAGCTTGGTTTAAAAATCAGGAGATTTTTTAGGTCTAGGAAACAGGGACTTTATTTTATCTGAGTTCTGATTTTTAAGCCTCTAGAAGATTATATGGCTGAGCTTTGCTGTGTAACCAAGAAGATTTGAGGCTTCAAAAAGCAAACAAAGGAAAACTGATATTCTGCCAGATTGCTTCTGCCAGGAGCTGGGATTTCTGTGATGCAAACTATCCCAAGATTTTGACAAAATCTTCAGGGCTACAGCATAGGCTAACAGACCAGTCAAAACATTTACATCTACCTGCAATTTGGAAAATGTATGAGCTCCTTAGGAACTGTGTGCAGCTTCCCAGCCCTGCAGATGTAAATGGGATCTGGTATGTAAAATTGCTGTTTGGGCTGGTAATTTCAGGGTCAGACTCAAGAATTATTAGTCTCTTCCATTATTATGGTTTAATAACTGCACATTCCATGTGAATGGTTTCTTGGGATGTTGTTAGCCTTTCAGTAACTAATAAACATATTGTTGAAGATGGAGTCAAACTGCATCTGTTCACTGTATTCATAAAATGTTCCTCAGGTGTAAGACTAGATACTGAAATCCATTGCATGAATAAAGTACAGATTGGCCTACCGTTTCTCCAGTGGACTCTCTTTTTAGGCATGCGTTCTTTTCCAACTTAACCTTTTATTAAAATATAAAGGTAGATTTGACAGGCATTCATAGGCATCTCAACAAATCTGCTGCGGACTTGTTTGTGTTCCACTTACAGACCTCCTGGTAAAATCACAGCACAGATTTGCTTGGAAATTACACCTAGAGAGTGCCTGTTGCATAGACTCTTTTATTTTTACAAAAGAAATTGTTCAAAAGGCTGCCTATTTTGAAGTACTGAAAGAGTTCTTAATTCCTTACAAACACATAACACTGGGTATAAAATAGAGCAGATCCCTCCTCTGGTTTTGCCCTCCTTTTCAGGGGGTTCAGACCAATTGAAATCTGAGTCTACTAAACACTGCCTTGCTTCCCCAACTTCTGTAGCAACCCCCTTCATCTTACTGCTGGAGGGGGCAGAGTGAGCACAGAGTGCTGCATGCAGAATTAAGCATTTGGATAAATATCTTGCTGAACTGGAAACTTTCTTGGAAGGGTTGGATGTGAGCACTGAAGTGTGATGCTGATGGTGGGGTTGTATAATCCTTTTCAGACAAATGTAGGCAAGCAATGATTTGGGAAGAAACCTACATGAGATGTGCACACGAGAAAGGGAGACTGAGATGCATGAGTCTCATTTTTTATTTGGGGTTGGGTAAACTCAGATTCTTAGGCAGGTATGATAATACCAGTGTATATGCTCATTCCTAACTGTAGAGATTTTACAATAAACAAAGATAGAAAAAAGTACTGAAATAATTATGAAAAATATACTGACAGTTTTCTTTTAAGAAATTTCAGGTGGGGTTTTTTGGTGCTTTTTTTTTTTTTCCCTGCAGAAACAGTTTTCTAAGGCAATTTGCTCAGACAATAATAGAAGTGTATTTATGTAGCTGAAAAGATTAGTAACTCTCTTGAGAGAAAACAACAGATTCCATCTACCCATTGGGGAACTACCACAACTTGCAGCTGCAGAGAGAAGGAATAAGATCCGCAAGTAATTGTGCCAAGAGGAGCAGTCTTGCATCCCAGCTCACTGGACAGTCCTTTTCTGGCAGCCCCTCTGCAAACCTGACTGCCGTGCATATGAGCTAGAAGTCTAACGGCTGCTGTTTGCACTGCAGAAGTGTTCAGTCAGCACAGCATAAACTTATAAAGTGCTCTCCAAACAGGCAGAGGCCTTGATGAAGTTTCCTCCCCAGTTGTTCCAAAGGCTCAGCCAAAAATCTCAGTGGGATTTCCCAGAGGAATTGCAGATCAAGCGCAGCAGAGTTGCAGCCAAACACCAAGGCTGGAGGTTTATATATTTGCTGGTCTCTTCCTTAGACTCTTGGGGCAGACCCCACTTGTAGGTTAGCTGAGACTGTCACTAGCCCTGCTTAGCCACTCTTACATTAGCTGTTGCAGTATTTCCTCACCCCACTTTCCTCTGTCAGCTCTCTCACTACAGCCTTACTATCTTTAACTGTTTGAAAGGGATCCTCTGAAGAGTACTCTTTAAGTGCCCAGAGCCACTTAATATATATATATATATTTAATTTCATGGTTTGGAGGTGGAAGGCTAGCATTTTACAGTACTGCAAGACTGGCAATAACACACTTCTTTTTCAACAGGACTGACTTTTCTTCTCTTGGCCCTTGTTTATTTCTACAGACTGATGTGCTTGTGGCTTGGCAAATAAGTCTCTCCGGACCATTGTAATATTTATTTGTGCATATATGACTGTTGGGACTACAGCTGCAAACCAGAAGTGAATTCTTATTTTCTTTTTGTTTCATACTTTGGCACGGTAGATATTACAGCCTTGGTATTTTCTGAAAAGGCCACAAAAAAAGTCTTACATTTCCTGGTATGAAAAATATGGGTAGAGAAAACAAATACCTCCAATCAGTGTCCTTTGAACTTAATGGACCTTTCTAGGGTGGATGACTATAATACCTTTCTGTGCTTGCAAGGTCACATATTTCTTTCTGAATCTTACTCTAAATGCAGGGGTCATATTAGGCCAAATATGTTTGTCCACAGTTAGATTTTATCTGCTTTCTGTGGCAGGAGAACAGACTTCCAAGAGCTCTGTCTGGAGGGCTCAATACCTTTCTGCAGCTTTCTCAGCTCACCAGGTTGTGGTTTTCTTTTCTCTTGTTTCCAGCACAAGATAGTGCTTTTAGATGATGACAAAAGTAGGTTTTTCATTACCAGCACATGCAAAGTTGTGAAGCGCATACTAAGGTGCCAGGGAGGGAGAATAGGAGAGACCAGGAGTGTGTGCCTCACATGGGTTCACCCTCAAGAATAAAATTGCCTTCTTCAGAGGGTTTTACATGTCGCATTTCCTCCCTACATCCTTAATGAGAGGGTTACCCATGGCTCTTTTCCTGTTTGTTGTTGTTGTTTCCAGTTTTGTAGGTGTCAAGGTATTAGTATAGAGCAGCTTGCTGGAATACAAGGTCTTTCTTACATTTTTGTCCCACCACATGAATTGTTGCACTTCAGAGAAATCCTTCTACATCCAGGCATGCTAAGATGGGATCACAAAGTGTTCAAAGGACCTAAAAGCTACTGCCCTGCAGTAGCCAAGGCAGGTGCCAGTTGTAATGTGCCATAAATACTTGAGGTGAGGTTAGTGGAGACCAAACTTCATCAGCTACAGGCACATGAAAAAACCCAAAACAACCAAAAGTAACACTGTATAAAGCAGTGGGTATCTTCTGATGAAAACATGACAGACCCTGCTGGAGAGAGGAGAGCTTAGCTAGAGATGATGGGGATTCTTTAGTAGTCCTTATGCTTGCATTATCTGCTACTTACCAACCATGTTCCTATTCATAGTTTTATGGTTTCTAGCCAGGCTGGAAGAAAGAGTTCATCTCAGTGTTAAAACCTATAACCTGGCACTAAGCCACCAGGGTTGAAGGTTGTAATGGATATACTTTTAAGTTGTTATAATCCATGATTTGAGTTGTATGTTACAGGAGTTACTACAGCAAGAACCATGTAAAGCAGCAAAGGACAAGTTTTACAAGAAGCAGCACAAGTGCGGCGGTGACCTGACCTGACCTGGCTTTGGTGCCTGATAACACTTACTAACATGGTGTCCACACAAAATACCACCTCTGCTAAGTGACTCCCCATGACAGATGGAGCCCAAAGTTATGGACTAAATGAACTCAACAGACATTCTGTGGACACTTCATGGGCATTTTATGAACATTTTACAGGGGTAGTGGTCCATAGACTAAGGGAATGATATTTGTGTATTTTATCAAAGGCTGGTAACAGGGGTGGTGGTTAATGAGGATGTATTGGAAAGTGTGGGATCTGAGCATGATGTAAATGGTATAAGGGGTGGAGAGAGTGCTGATTTTGTCTGGGATAATTTTCTTCATAGTAGCTAGTATGAGGCTGTGTTTTGGATTTGTGCTGGGAACAGTGTTGATAATTCAGGGATGTTTTAGCTATTGCTGAGCAAGCACTTGCACAGAACCAAGGCCTTTTCTGCTTCTCACCCCATGCCACCTGTGAGTGGGCTGGGGGTGCACAAGCTGTTGGGAGGGGACACAGCCAGGACCACTGATGCAAGTGGTATCCCATAACATATGGTGTCAGGCTCAGCATATAAAGCTGGGGGAAGAAGAAAGAAGAGAGGGACATTTGGAGTCATGGTGTTTGTCTTCCCAAGTCATTGTTATACATGATGGAGCCCTCCTTTCCCAGAGATGGCTGAACACCTGCCTGCCCATAGGAATTGGTGAATGAATTCCTTGTTTTGCTTTGCATGCATGTGCAGCTTTTGCTTTACCTATTAAGCTGTCTTTATTTCAGTTCACAAGTTTTCTCACTTTTACTTCTTTGATCCTGTTCCCCATCCCACTAGGGAGGAGTGAGTGAGCAGCTGTGTGGGACTTAGTTGCTGCTAAACCACAATGCACTCCTTCACTAGGCTGGCAGTATCTTGTTCTCCACATTTCTCTTGCTGTTGATTCTTTCCTATGCATGGAGTGCTGCAGAGACACAGCTCTAGTGGTGAAGCAGCAGTCATGGAGGGAATGGAGAATACCCATGAAGGTGACACGGGCCGCTAAGGGAGATGTGATTTATGGAAATACACTCCTTTTTTGCCAGAGCGGTGGCAGGAAAACAGACTCCAGAGCTGCTGAAAAACATTTTGAGAAATCTCAGTAAGTGGTTTCTTGGCCTCAGTGTGTGGAGGTTTTTCCCCCTTAAAGGTACAATTTAACACTCTAACTATGAATTGCTTTGTTCAGAAATTTCTGCCTTATGCCTTAAACATTGATGGCACTTTATTTATTAAGTGCTGCCTCTCTTCTCCTCTGTTACCCACTTTCTTTTTTTCCTTTTCTTGTTTATTATTTTGTCTCAGTTCAGCTGAAGAACTTGTAGACCTTCCCTCCAGGTAACCTCTGATCACCTCTCAATCTTCCTCTGTAATAACTTCTCCCTTTGAGTTCTTCATTTGCAGTGCAAAAATCTGTTGTATGTAGAAAGCAACAGGACAAAAGCAGGACGACTGGAAAGAAGGTAAAACTGAAAAGGCATGGGATCAGCTGTCTTGGCTTTTGTTCAATGCTTATTTATTAAAAGCCTCTGTATTTAAAATGTAGAAGAAGCTTCAGCAGAATGCACCATATCCTGCACCAGATAATCCAAGTCTGCTGAAACTGTAGTTGATAAAGCTGGTTTAAATTTTGTACAAAGTATGCTTAATTTTGAATATATTCATTAATTTTGGATGGAACTTCATTTCATTTAACATTTAACTGCTTGTCATTTGTTACTACTTCATTAAGAAATTAACTGAGATCTGACACTGAGTATATAAGGAGGTCTCTGTCCCAAAGAGCTTCACCTTTTGATACACGAGACAGCACCAGCTGGGAAAGGAAACAGAGATATAAATACATGAAAAAATACAGGAAATAGATACAGGAATTTGTCCCAGAAAAAATAGCAGAAGAGTAGCAATGATGTAATGAGAAACTGAGTCTCTTAGCACTGAAGTCAACACCTTTTTCACTAGGCTCACTGGTAACAGCAGAGAGTCTAACACGGAGGTAATTTTGGTATTCATAGTAGGATTAACCAACAAGCCATGTCCAGTAGAGACAACTCAGAATTCATATACACAAAGGGCACATTTGTTATAAATTCAGTGAATACTTTTAACATTTTTCCATTTATGTCTGAACAGTAACACTTGCAAATATGCAAAACTAAGGCTCAACAAGCTACAAGATGTAGATTATGGATGTTACTGTGCTCTTTCAATTTCATTAAATGGCATGAAAGGTAATTATCAGTCATTGAGTTTCCCCTCCTCAGAGACAAACCAGAGGGGCTCAACTGTTGCTGCAAAATCCAAGAGGAAAAAAAAAAGAAGAAAAAAGACAGTTTTAAAAAAATAACAAAAGCACACTTTTGTTACTGTTCCAAAACAGTGGACTGTTCCAAAAGAACCACCAGGCTGTGCAGCTCTGCAGAAGGTAAGCAGTGACTCCACATGGACATGAGTGAGTCTTAATGTCTATAGATCAGAGAGAGCAGAACTTAACCCTTCAATGTGGCAGAGAGGAAAATTACTGCTTCTACACTTTCTCCCTTTCTTGCAGGTGAGGCAGAAAAGGACAGCAGTTTGCTCAGTGGCCTGGCTCACAGAAAAGCTGGGGTTCATTTTCAGCTTAGACAAGTCTAGTAGCTGGACCCTCTGTAAAGTCTTTGAATAGTCTATGTGGGAAAGCTGTACCAGGTGTACAGACTTCTGTCTGTAAGATCTGGTTTTGTCCAGGAAAAACTTGAAGAAAACCTTTCTTTTCAAATAGCTACCATCTAACTGAATTGCTTTTCTGCCAGTGGTAATGGATGCCTCCTTGATCAAAGGATGCATTTTAGAATAAAGCCTGGGTTATTTTGAGGGGGGCACAACCAAAACTTCTGAGCATTTCTAGATGACCACTACAATACGAAAAATACTGTAAGGAAACCAGTGGATTTTGAACATGAAGTTTCAAAGAGCCTCTTCACAAAGGAGAGCCATCAGTGTTTGCCTGTGAGGAAATTGAAGGGGCAGGGCATGACCACCTACCCTGAACGTGGCTCCATTTTGTACATCTTTTTCTGTTTCTTCTCCCAGGTCACTGGTCATGATGACAAAAGTATTTACGAGATAACTTGAAACAGGCAGTATTCACAGCAATTTGGAGGCAATTCAACAAGATTTCCAAATCATGTGTCTTTTGTCTGACCCCTTCATTTGCCCAGATCACCTGATCACAGTTGTCTACTCTACAGAGACAATGTTACAGGGAAAACTCCTGTGTTGGGAGAGGGTGACCTAGATGACTCCCCAGGTCTTCTTCCCTGACATGTTTGGTCATTCTAAAGACACACAATGCTAAAAGCTCAAGCACAGACAGAGCAATATGATATCCACACTTGGATGGAGTGGAGATGTAGGATGAAGATGCAACCAAATATGGCCTTTTCTCCAGAAGGAGCTGACCCTCCTGCAAGACCTCCATGGCACACCAAAGCACTTTGGAAGAACTTCAGCACATTAACTTATATCCTAACAAGACAGAGATGGAGAGAAGGTTGCTATGGCCATCTCAGTAGTGAAAACAAACACAAGTAGGAGTAAACTGGAGAAAATTTTCCTTCTTTTGTGTCCTCTGTGTCCATGTTTGCTCTGTTTGTTCAGCTGCCTGTATGTATTAGAATGTATGTATCTGGCCTTGAAATTCTACCTTGAGGGCTCGAAACCATTATTTGTGCCACTTGAAACACTGGTTTGTGCTATCCTTTTACGTAGAATTAAAGCCCCTTTCTAAAGATGTGAAGTTAGGTGTTGCACATTTTCCGCGTGGAATTGGCTGAAGCCATTCTAACAGTGATCACTGTATCTGATGTATTTACTGTGGAAATATTACCAGACTGCTGAGAAGAAGGGATACAGTTCAAAGTCTCAACTGAAATAAATGCTTGTATCAAAGTTTGTGAAGCTTAGTTGAGGACAGCTTCAGGATCCAAACCTAGAAGTGCCTAGCAATTTCACAGCTGGTCACTGTTGTGGGTTGCCCTGCCCACAGACAAAAATTAAGAGAAAAAGGCAAGTTTCCAGCTTTGGTGCCTGTGTCAGCCCTTGCCAGGAAGAATAAACTTGTGGCTGTTACAGCACATTGGACATCCAAAGACCTTGATTACCTTCCCAAGATTTGGATCCTGGGAAGTTGCTCTCTCCTCGAGACAAACTCATTTTTCTCTCTGCGAATAGGAGATAATACTTCCCTAAACAATAATAATAAAGTCTGTATGATACTTAGTAACTTTTATGATGACTCTATATTAATGCCAAATAGAGAAACAAAATCTCCAGTATAAACCTACCTAGCCTTCTCAGTTTAAACATAACTTTTTGTATTCATGCTACTTCCTTGAAGTTAAAATTCCACAGAAAGGCCAGCCAGGATGATCATAATGTGATAATTTTGGGTTTCTGGTAGCAAAAGGTTCCTTTTCTTATTTATTTATTTATTTTAAAAGGTCTATTTCTTAGTGTGTTGAAAACCAGCCACAAAAAGACCAACATTCCCTGGAGTTTGCATTTAAAAAAAAGAGATGTATTCATAAAATACAGATGATGAGCAGCTTTTCTACAGTCACAAGTCAGTGTATACAAGCACCAACATATGTTATTTGCTAAAAGCAAATACCTAAATTCAGATCAGTTCTGGCTCAAGACTACTTTTATTAGTGACTGAAAACATGACAACCTCTTCATCAGCTCTCAGATCTAATTTTAAATAGATTCAAAGTTAATCTGAATGCCATAAGATCTCTCAATTTTTTTTTTGAGTTGATTTTATTTTCTACATTCAAATTCCTCAATAGTTAAGATTCACTGTTATTATATCCTCTATATCCATATTTTGTGGCAGTTGGTGATCAAGAAGATCTACCAGGTCAGCAGTCCCATCATAATTGCTTGGTTTATGTAAAAAATATTTGTGATCCCTAAGTGGTCTTCCATTCCAGCACTGTTCAGGCCCACAGCATTTAAACTTCTAACATTAGGCAAGGAAGGAGCCATTATAGCCAGTAATGCTAAGGCACAAACAAGATTAAGGTAATAAATATCAAATATCAAAGCAGCTTCAACACAGCATATATCAGAGTCATGGAAAGAAAGAATTTTTGTGATTCATCATCAACTCCAAAGAATAAAAAGCCTTTCTGACCACTTAAATGAAATATTCTGTTTGATCTCCAAATTAACTGTTTTATTTTGAAGTTCAGATTTTAAAAAATGTTTTCAATTTTATTCAAAGTAAGCTGAAAGGCATCTCAAAACAAAAAAGTTGTTTTGTAAAGAAACACCAAGTCTTTATTTTTGAAAATGTTACAACAAAAGAGTTTAATTTTCAGAGAACTGCTCCTCAGTTTTGTGTGTGAAAATAAGTTTGTGAAGTGGGACATTCCTGGAAAACTTAAGGTTTTGGGTTTTTTTGGCATTCACTGATTATTTTTTACTTTTCAAAAAATGAAACTAATTTTGAGACGAGCCAGTTCTGTATTTTCCACAAATCTGGCAATTTGGCAGCTGGTGGAAAATTATTTTTCTCCACTGTCTTGAAAAACAGAAAGATGCTTCCTAATGATCGAGTGTTAGATAATTCTTGATTTTGAGAGCCAAGCTGAGGCATGTTAAAAAAAAAAAGTAATTAAGTAGTAAAATCACAGAATCACAGTTCTCCCATTGGTATATGTTTTTCTTTTCAGACTTTGAAAGAGAAAATCATATTGGTCCCCTGCTCCTCAACAGAGGCAATCCCTTCACAGCAATGTTTCATGCCATGCATGTGTGTAGGTGTGGATGTTCTACTGGAAGGTTTAGAGGAGAAATTCTTTAGCAACCACACTGATCTTGCAGAACAACAAGCAACAGCTTCCTCTCAGAGTTGTTTCTTTCTTTGGTTCTGCAGTATTTGTAATTACAGTAACTTACTTGTATCAGAAATGCCACTGTGAAGAAGAATTACAGAAAAATGTTTTTATCATCTCCTTGAGTGAAAGCTACACACACTCTGTGCCATTCTGTCCTTTGCCCCATTAAACTCCACCTCTTATCATCCCTCCCAAAGAGATTTGGTTTGGTGCTGGGCAGTATGAGGACCAGAGCCTTGTTCTATAATTTCTGAATGTGGGCAGAATGAATGATTAAGTACTCGGAGTTTACAAACTGGAGGTTAGGGATAATATCTAAGTTAGCACACTATGGAGCTTAGTTAGTGTTCAGGTCATACTCTCCTGAGATGTGTTAGGTGGTCTGTAGAGCTTACACCACGTTGGAGCTCTGAATCTTCTCAGGTTGAGGAAGCTCTGGTGTTTAGGTCTTTCTGAGTGAATGCTAGGCTGATGTTATAAGCACTTCCTCCTCCTTTCTTGTCATCAAAAAGAGATGTGTACACCAGCCAAGTCACTCTGCCTCATTTCTGAATCCTGCACTAATAGAGGACGGTGAGCTACTGCCTGGGAGATGCAACTGGCTTCCTGGGAGAAGAACTGGCTTCCTGGGAGAAGTACACTGTTTTACCTGTGCCTCTGTCTTTGGCAGCTTCAGCTGACCTCACTGAAGCCTCTCACAGCTGTAAATTTGATCATTAGAGTCTGCTTGTGGTCACACCTGCAGCCAGCTGCAGAGCAGGACCAAGTTTTGTGATGCCATACTTGCTCTTTGGATTAAGCCTCAAGAGACTATTTCCAGGGCTGAAGCTGCAGTCTGTCATTCATGCCCAGCTTCTAGATGCATAAAAAGTGAGAAGGAAGAACATGCTGAGCCTCCCCAAATCCGCATGTTGGTGTGTTCCTTTTCATCACTGAATATTAAAGTAGTCAAAGTTAATCCTGCAACTCTTCCTGTAGGACAAACAAGTCTGAGTCAATTGCATGCACAGAAAAGAACCTCTTCCCTTCCAAAACAGGGACATGCTTTAACAGCAGAAACTCTGCTAGACATACAAAGACATGTCCAGCAACTCAATGAAATCAGAGAACAATGACAGGAGATATATATATATATATATGTCTTTTGGGTTGTTTTTTTTTCCTCTTTTGCTTGTTTGGCAAAAGGGGTGTGAGTGGAGACAGACACTTTGGCTCACACACTCACCTAAAAGCCTTTTCAAATGCCTGGCACATTGAGCAACATGGAAAGGCAGCAGTTTCTATCTTCATTTCTGCATGCTGACAGGGAGAGAGGAGAACCGTAACTGGATCTGCTTGTTTACTGTGGCAAGGCACAGTTTCCATGGGTGTAGCAAAAGCGAGGTCGATGCAAACCATTAGCAATGGCTGCTGTGACATGGGAAAACAGCAGTGAACTTGGACATGATTTCATGTGGATGAACTGCTAGCTAATGCTCCAAATCCCAAACTGAATCCAAACCTGAGGGCACCACATTAAAGCAGTGCAAAGCTTCAGGTCAGGCTCACACCACCCCATGATGCACAAGACATTACCTGTGCAAGTGCAAAGATCTTGTATCAACAAGGACTTTCCAAGGAAGGAAATGGATTGTTTGGTGAGATATCAGGCAAAACCATTTCCATACAGGACCTGTCAATGAGGTCTCTATCACAATGTCCTGCCCATCTCTGATTTTCTCCCCATTTCTCCACTGAAGGAAGATTTCCTCTGTTTTTGTTGTTTGGACTGCACAGAGCTGATCTTGTAGCGTTCTGTCTATGTGAAGGAAAGGTCCAAGCCCAGGAAGCGGGTCTGGTCTAGGGGAAATAGAAGAAAAGCTGGCCCTGAGTGGAAAGCTGCAGCATACTGCTTGCTTCGAAGATCAATTTGCCAAGATTGAAAAGTTCTGGAGGCAAAGAGATTACACGAGACATGAACCTGTCTTGCTGTGTTTTGTAAAATATTGGGTGTGTAGAGTACAGCTGCCTTCAGGCACGTTCAACCTGCAAAACCTGTTAATCTCGGTAAAGAATAGGATTTACTGCCCTCAGATGCACTACGAGAGCTCTGCTACCATATAGGATAGTATTTGTTATTAAAACTAATTTTTAACACTACTTTAAAATATATACAAATAAAAAAAATTCTTTTGCTGCCCCAGAAAACATTGAAGAAAATCCTGGACAATTTAAAGACATCTGCATGCATCCATACATGCTCACTGAAATACTATTGGTATTTATGACAATTTAATGTTTCCTTAATGACTGAGTTTCTTGGTCCCTTTTAATAGTTCACAAGCAGCACCAATAGCAAAAGTTCATGGTATTGCTCTGTGATCATATTAAACTTCTCTATTCCAATCAATGCCAGATACAACTGTAGATTAAAAGCAATCTTTAAACTTTAAATAACTTTTCCATCTCACCTATGACAATTCAGTTATTTACATTTTTTTCACTCAGACACACAATATAATGTCCCATATGTAATTTTCCATGAACCTCTTCAAAGTTTGAATGCCTGTCAAACTCCTAGAGCAAAGAGCTACTATTGCCTGGAAAACACTGTGAAAGGGGATAAACCCCCAGATATGAGTATCTGATCAGTTAGGCTTTAGCTGGCTCCCACATGAGGTTGCTTTTTGATGCTTCATGTTTGATTCTATGGCTCTGAGATCATCAGGCACACTTCCCTCAGTGACTCATGGATACATTTGGACCCAAGTGAAGGAGGTGAAAGGGGAGAAGGGATGTGTGTGTGTGGGTACATGCACAACGCAATCAGAGGCACACAGTGCAGGTGATTAAGCAAGGCCCCCAAGGTACTCAAGGCACCCAAGCTCTCCCATGCTCTCATTGAGGAGGGAAGATTCCCTTGCAAAAGTAGCCTGCTGCAGGTGCACTGGAGAGGACATTGCCTAAATGACCGAGATAGCTGACACTCGACATTGTTCATTAGCTGAAATACTCAATTATATGCTACAAACACCCCACCCCCAAGAGCCCTTGAAAGAGTAAAACCAGCAAGTTCAGAGACACATACAAGCAACTTCAGGTGGTTATTTTGGGTCCTATGCTTCTGGGGTCCTTGGAAGACTGTGTCTTCAGTGGAAAGCTGCCTCTCATTATCTGCTTGGTAAAAGCTGCTGCCTCTCTCAGTGTGCTGACAGGAACAGGTGCCTTTGATACGCATGAATAGAGGGTTACTATGGACCAGACAGCACAAGGCAACTTACTCCACTCTGGGTCACTCCATGCACTCCATCCTGACTGGGAGTAGCCCTCTCAGAGGAGGATCTGGGGCAGCAGGCTTGGCAGTGAATTCCTCACTGGGAGACCTGGGATGCTAAACAGAGAAGTGGTGGTGCTGAAGGGCCTGGAGATGGGAGTTTCACAAACTTTCAGAAGAATTTAAGATTCTGCTTCCAAATCTGTTCATTCAACGAGAAAGAAAACAAGGGCCAGATTCTGATCTTAGTGATGTCATTGGAAATATGGGTAATAACACTGACTTCAACTCATTCTAGAGGTGATGATCTTGCATGATTAAAACTAGTGGTAAAACTCCACCTGATTCAGTGGAGCTGAGAAATCACCTCACCCAGAGACAACTTCAATGCATTTTCAAATACCAGTGTGTCAGATACACTTCAGCTGTGTACTTGTTTGCAACCCAGTCAGTAACTTTAACCCAAATGAGATGTCCTATAGTTGCAGCTAAATCTAGTGTATGCTTTAAAACCAGGCTGTGCTTTTGCAATCATTTGAATAGTTGTGTAAAATAAACCAATTCACCTCATTCTCATATGCCGGTTGGCACACTGGACAATAGGACTGGAAAGGTAAATCCAGGGGCACAGATTCTAACTCTGCTTGGCTGCAGGCACCAATTCAAGTGCCTTCATGAAAGGGAAACATCAAAGTGGCATACAGTATTTGAGATAAATTCTCACCAGGGACTTGTAAAATGTTGTTAATATATCTTTGTCTCCTTTAGCCACTAGTTCATATGGCTTCTGCAAACACAGGTAGAAAACAAATAATGGATTTGGAGTCAGCACGTAGTTGACTGTGAAATTAAATGTAAACTGTACACAGATATTTTGGGTAAATTTCTGGCAGCTGAGAATAGTTAGCTTTCTGTCAATATTTCTATTTCAAAAGTAGTTAAAGAATTGGTAGATGAAATCTTGTTATTTAAATTAAAATGGACCAATATCTCTATCATCATCATCATCATCTTAAAATTTGATCATATCTAGCATTTAAAATGATCAAATAACAATTATTCAGATGTTACCATCAATAAAGCTCCTTGAATGATCTATAGTCAGCAAAGCTGGTAACACCAGTAATAACCTAAGATAAAATATGTCTGTACATAAATAGCCAAGGTGAAACTTTGCCTTAGTAAGCATTACTAAGCTTCATGGTAGCAGGACATTTAACACTGGGAAAAGATGGCAAGCTACTTTCTTATGGGCAGTCTGTGATATGTTGAGGCATGAGCTTTGAGGGTATCATTCAGGTACCCACTCATAAGCGATCCTCCCTTTCCAGCAACTCCTGTGCCCCTGACTGTCAGACAGGGGTGCCACTATCTGTCCATGTGCAGGTGTGTGGAGGACTCAACATTGCACTTGCAGCATGTCCAGTACCCTACACATGAGGAGTCACTGATTCATGCTGCATGGCTCTTCTGGGGTCCTGAATGCTTCTCAAGGCTCTGCAAACAAGTGATCAGAAGCACTGCTCCAGCATAGCCTGGCAGTGCTGGTCATACTGGGATCAAATTACTCAATTCTCTGCTCAACTGAATTAGTGGAAGTGGATGGTAAGTGGTAAGTACACACAGAGACCTTCAACACATTTGCATAGGGATATAAATCCACATCACACATCATGCCTCATAAATGAAGCTGAGCAGTGGGAAGGAGGCACGGTGACAGGTAATATGGAATAGTATTGCAGCACATGCCTTAGGCATGCTATGAATGGCTCTAGCATGCGACCAACACCCTTCTGAACTAGAGTATACAGGTCCTGTCGCTGTGCATGAAAAGAAGGATCAGTAATTTCTGAGGTGAAAATACTTTTGCAAATGGAGATAAACTGCCTACATCTCCAGACAGTACCAAACAGTTGCAGATGCTTCCAAATGTTTCCTGTGCTCCAGTGGCATCATGTCTCCATCACCTACTAGTTCTTATACACGCGTTTGCATGCAGAAGGAGAGTATTCTTGGTCCATCACCTCCACTCCTTTTGTGCTTTTAGCTGAGAGCCTTTGCCTCAAGAGCAGTGACTGCTCCAAAATATGTCTCCTTCCTTAAGCACATAAATGAGCAGAAGGATGCCATGGGGTGCTGCTTGCACTGGGGAATGAGAATGTTGGAGATGGCAGCAGGAAAAGGAGAGGAATACTTGGCACAACTAATTTCTTTTTTCGAGCCTGGATATGTACCCCTTCAGTGCTGTAGCTCAGAGATGTTCACTAGAGAGAAAACTAAGTAATTTTTCCCTTTCAAAAATTAGCTGGAGATGTGTATTTTACTATCAGTGACGTTTACATTCCAAGCAAAAAACTACAGCTGAGTATAAACCTCAAGAACCACTGGACTGACCCACGTTCATTGCAGTGGAAAATCATTGATTAAGCAGATTGTGTTTCAAAGCCCAGAACTGAATGTCTTTCAAAATTCTGGATTGTTTTTGAGTGGTCCCATCAATTTGTTCTTGTTCTACTGGAAAATGATATGCAGCCAGGCTGTTACAGGCCAAATGATGCCAAGAGATTTTTGCACTGTTCCCATCACACTCTCTAGGGCTGAAGTAACACTGAATAGACCTTAGGCCATGCATAGTCCTATCCTCCCACAGACCTGCTGGGCTCACTGTGTACCCTGTTACCCAATGTGACATGGGGCTGTGACTCACATCATGGAAAGAGGTAACGGGAAGCTTTGACTTAGACTAGATCAGTCTCTGTGTTTGGAATTTTCATCAGTCAGCAGGACAGGGCTGCTCTGTCATGACTTTTCTATCATTCCTGATGTTAGGAATCAGTCTGCTGTAGAAAAATGGGATAAGCAGAAAACCAGGTTGATCAGGGATTCACCCAGCTGGTAATGGACTCAGCCTTTCTTCTCATGAGAGATGAATAAACCTGTACCATGAGCTGGGCAATGTCAAAGTACATGCAAACGTAGAGCTGAACACTCTCTCCAGAGCCTATCTTACTGTCATGGGCTCCTGATGCTCAGATAAGGTATCTGGGTTTATAACTCTGTGTCACCTTACCTCTTATCATATTAATAGTTATCTGTCTTGAAAGTGTTAGTGCTTTTCCTGTTAGGAAGTGTCACCTCCCTGTGCAAAAGAAGGGGAAGGGGATAAAAATAATGGAGTGAGAATCAGCTAGGGAAGATACAGGGCATCCTTTCTCTGGTGGGCTCCAACCTACTCTTTGGAGAAGAGACAAGGCTAGGAACAGTAAAAAGATGTTTGGAATTTCTACGATATTTGCCTTTCTTTGTGGTAAAACTTAACAAGGGTTTACACTAATTGTCCTCAGACAGTTTCCACATATTTCTGTTTTATTTTGTGACTGGTGGTGAGTATTGTCAGTTTCACAAATTGCACTAATAAATATTACAGCCATAATATCATGTTTCCATGTGTTTCCATTCCCTCACATCACCCTGCAGCATGTGACATTACCCAGGTGTGCCAGCTGGGTGTCTACCTCATCCTGTGAAAGTGCCTGTAGAAAGTATCTTGGGAGACCGCTCTCCAGACTTTGTCTTTGAATGCTTCCATCATTACTAATGCCGGTACAACCCCAGTGACAGTAGCAGGGGCTTCTGCTGGCAGTGGGAGTCTGGCCTGCCACAGTGTGTCCTGGTTCATGTGAGGTGGCACAAGAGCAGGACAGCTGAAAATCTGTTTACTCAAGCCTTGCCCCAGCACTGCAGAGGCACTTGTGGCTACAATCCTGTCATGTTGCAGGGAAAGACAAAAATGTTGGGTGGAGGTTTCTGGAGGCTGTTCTCTGTGCTCAGGACTGGCTGGCTGCAGGAAGGAATGTCTGTATGTTGCAGGCACTAGCTGACATGCAAGCCCTGAAGCCAGGGAAATGGGGCAAAGATGTCCTCAAAACACCGGGGAGTGGAGGCCAAATGCCTGAGTGTGGCCCAGACTCTCACCTGTGCAGTCTGAACAGGTGGGATATAAAAATTTTCTCTATCATCAGGTGATCTGAGCTTGGCTTTTCTTGAGCTCTTGGCTGCTGAACCTGGGACAGGAGGTGTGAGCAGTCATACATCCTGCTGGGTCCTCCATGGCAGCAAGCTGCTTTCAAACCAGAAACCTCTGCAAACCATGGCCACCATTCTTAACATCTACCTAGTCTCTGACATTGGTTTACTGTCCTACGCACCTCCTTGTGTATGAAAATTGCTCCAGCTCTTCTGCTTTGTTTCCCTTTTTAGACAGGTATCACAATGAGGGAGTATCTATGTTCCCCCCATAGCTCATCACAGGAATTGAAATGAAAGATGAGATTTCTCTAGGTTTTTACAGCCCCTGTGTTTTCTAAGTGCATGAGAATCATGTTTTGAGAGCGATGTGTATCATGGCTCTGTCTAGTTATTTTTATCTGGGTCTGAGTTTGTGGGTTAATTACACAGGCACACACATATACAGACAGAAACCACTTTGGCCCATTCCCAAAGATAAAGTAACCTAAAACATGTATTACCAGAAAACACTCAAAGGTTTGTTCTACCATTTATCTGATAGATCTTTAAAGTAAAATGGTTTAATACACCTTCAAATGAAAATACAGAACCACCATAACAAAGATTTCCATGCTGAAGGCAACCAAACTGCAGCACATCAAAGTCTTTCCTAGTGTAAGTCATACTATCTCTGCTGCCCACCTGAAGCTTCGGAAACCACAGCCCTCCTCCCCATGGACATGGACACACCATGTGGCATTTCTAACCCTGAAGTAGGTGTCCTGTCATGGTCCTGCCACTCTTGTCCACTGATTGCACTTAAATTTTGGTGCTTTTTTGATTGCATCATTGATAGAGCACCTGGCCAATGCCAGGAAGAAGGTCTGCCCATGTGGGAGACTCTTTGCGTTGGGAACATGCCAAGAGCTTCCCTGTTTCCGATGGTCTGAGCCAACTTGGATGTCCTTTTTCACTCCATCCCTCCTATGTAGCCAAATAGCTTTTTAACCTTGTGGGAGCCTGTCCAGGAATCTATAAGTCTTCTATAAATTACACATTTGGGATAAATATTCTAGACCATACCTCATGAGGAGAGGTTGTGGTGTGGCTGTGGGTGAGCACAGGTGAACCTAGCCAGAAGGGAGATGAAAGTGGGGAGCTGTTGGGGAACGGGGTGTATTGATAACATTTCTTTTTAATAGCCCCTTGTTTGGTGGTAAAACACGAACAGGATTTTTGGAAGCTTATGAACAATATTTAAGTGAGCTTAGAGAGGTTTTCTTTCTTTATAAGTGAGAGAAAACTGTGCCAGAAACCCACTTTCTCTCCACTGTGTCAGGTTAGTTGGGAAAGGTGATTTGAAGGCAGATGGAAGAGTTTTAGGGAAATACTACCAGACTGGCACTCCCAAGGAAAGGGGGACAGGGGACTTGGCACAGGTAGGACTGGATATGCTTCACTTCTGGCATGCTGCTGGATCTGGGTGCAAGCACTTTCCATGTATTCACTGAACTCAGAGAAATGCCAGATTATGGAGGTTTAAGGATTGTATTTGCATTGCAATTGTGTTAAATTTTTGTATCTAAAAGTTGTTTTTAAAACTTTACCAAATGACCAGAATTTAGGGCTGTTCTTCAGTTATGCTCTAAGGTGTGCCATGTAAGATTAAACACTTTTGTTTATAAACTGTACAAAAAAACCCAACTCAGTTTCATGTTTGGTAGCATCTTGGCAGATCTGCTGAGGATATCCCAAAGAGATAGGAATTGAAATGGTGAAAAATATGTCAAGAAGACAGTTTGAGGTTTTTTTAAGTCAAAACTTAGGTAGGAATAAGTCATAGTGATCAAGCCTCATAGAAGCAACTAGAGATTTTGGGTGTCTGATTCGACAAGGGCATTTGCACCCTAAAATGAAAAGACATCAATAGTAATGAAAGTAACTCCCTTCTGGAGTATAATATCATATATACACCAATATATTCACACTTATATGCTAGCTGTGATAGGATTAGATATACCAACCATAGACTTGCCTATTTTGATCATAGCTCAGTAAGCGCATGCACATACAAAATATTCATATAATGTATTTTTATTTTTCTGTCCCCAAAAGCTTACCATTGTTCTGCCTCTGACTGTTATCTTCTTCAATTTTGAAGGGTATATCCTCCATGATTTTATGTCACAAGCCAAGCAGCAAGTTCCATTTGTTTCTCTCATCCACCCTTCCTCCAAGGCCAGAGTACACCCGCTGTGATGGCTGCAAGAGCTCACACATCCCCCTCTGCCTGGTTTTGCCTTCAGCTTTCTTTTTACTGGAAGGGTTCTCCTTGCCTCATTGTGCAAGTTTAAAGGTAAACCAGCAGGAGAAAAGAACCAAACACAAAAGAGATTATAAGTCAGAGTTACAATTTAATAGCAATATTACAATAAATGCAATGGTACAAAGAGAAAAATTGGTTTTAACATACAAAACCCCAGAAGTATAACCCAGAACCCTGGGGCATAAGCACAAAGGGGTTTGTTAGCCCCTGTGCGGAACCCCACGTGGTTCCCTCAAATCCAAAGTAAAAGTCCAAAGTGGAAAACCTGTTGGTGCAGCTGACAGTTGCAATCTGGTGGAGAGTGGTGGTCTCCTCCTGTTGAGGTTTTGGTCCTCCTCTCAATCTCACGAGTGACCCCTGAGGTCTTCTTACCCCAAGATATGTACCCCCAGGTCCAGGCAGGAGCACCCAGTCTCTCCCCCAGAGTAGGGAGTCACACAATGGGTGATCTAACTCTGTGAGTCATGGGGTATTTTGGAACCATTGATGGCCCATTAGCAGACACGCCCCCTCAGGCTGGGTGTGAAGGTGCTAACGACTCCCTGGAGCTGAGTTATCACAGCTCTTATCTCACAGATGTCTTTCACACTCAGCTCACAACCTGAGGGGTCAGCTGTGCCCTGGGCAGCTGCTGCAAATGGTCCACTGTTCCTGGGAAATGAATAGAGGGGGTAGAATACATAGCTTTGATTACCTCCACACAGTGATAAACTGGTCCTGCCTGCTGAACTAGGACACTCATGCAGCCAAACAGCTCCTGGTTATATCTGGCTCTCCAGCTTGCTCTGGCACAACCAAAATGCTCCTGGCAGTCATTGCTGTAAGGAGAGCACAGTGGAAGGGAAAGGTTACTGGGAAAACACAGCTCTGACTGCAATGGGTCTGGTGGTCAGGTAATCACTTGGGAAAGGGATACAGAATATAGTGATAAAATCATCTCATGATGTCTATCTGTAATAGCACAAATGCAGAGCCATACTCATGATAAATGCAAGTTCAGAGGCACCATTGGAGGATTTGGGTGTAGGAATATTGAGAACAACAAAGGAAAAATTCCTCCCAAACTTTAGTTTGTGGCATACAATTTTTAATTCACAAAACCTGAATAAGTTTAATATTTTAGATCAAGGTGAAAGGAATTGCTTTATTCCCAATATTAGGAAATGTCAGGACAACTTGATCTCCTGATAGTACTGTGACCCTTTGAAAGCATTTTTGTGGTCAGAGTTTGCTTCTACATCTAAAATTAACTTCAAAGAAAATTTCCCCCTTTCCTAAAGAACTCAGGCTTTGGGTTCAGAAATAAATAAAAGAAGGCAAAGTAAAGGAGACTAGATCTTAGCACTTCCCAAAGCAAATGAGATTAAGAAGTATTTATGAACCACGGACTCACAACCTTCCCTTGATCTGTGTGTGCACAAAAATGAAAAATGACATATTTAGCCATGAAGATCCTTTTTAGATGGCAAGATTTTTTTTTAAATGGTAAGCCCTTTTGAGAAGGCAGACCCCACCTTTCCCTTCCTGAGTCAGACTTAATGTACTATTGGCACTTAATGCACAGTGCCAGGAACTAGGGATCTATGTTTTAATCTTTTAGTGATGGTTATCTGTATAAATGACACTTATCTGTATAAATTCTGTAATTCCCAGCCATAAAATCTGAGAGTTGTAAAAATGATAATGGAGACACCACAAATTATGCCTCTCACACTTACCCAGGCATGCACTGATACAAACAAGCATGATTGCTGTCGCACCATTTTGAGTCACAAAATAATAAAAATTGGCATGTGAAGATGGCACTGATATATGCAATGTGATTTGAGTCAGTGGACTGCAATACCAGGATGGATGAATTACAGTGTTCAAAAATAAAAGGAAAGCAAAGGGTTTTTCCTAATTTGTGATACTACAAAATTCCTTTAAAAAGCTGGCCTTTAATTTCAGTGATGGGCTAAACTTGAAAAATTAACCAAACCCCATCTAAATGGCAAGGTTCCTGTCCTTCAGAGGTGCTTCACTGTCAGGCATATTGGGAATGATTCTGCTGCCTATATGCTGAGACTGCTTTTCCAGGAGAGTCTGAGAAACTGTCCTGCAAAGGCTCTACACAAAAAAGTCCCCATAGACAAGATGCACATCCAAGCTAATCAAAAGAAAAGGCTGGAAGGGACTTAGAAGGCTAATTCAACATATCCATTTTGTCCTTGAGACATTTTTTCCAACTAATCCATAAGATTTACAGCAACAGGGTTGATTCACTCAGCCTATGATCCATTATAATGCCTGTTTCCTTTTCTGAACTGCTCCCTAACCAATTTCTCTCTATTTGTGCTTTTGTTTGCCCATGGCTACCTAAATTGAATACTTTGCGTGTGTATGTATTAAATCTTCTCTGGTTTTTTAAGCCTATTCCTTCAGCTTGTCCAAATCAGTTTGAATGTGGGCCTATTCTGCAATCTGACAGCATCTCTGCAGTATCATAGAATCTGTAGCTATAGTAAACATACTTTCATCACCCAGCTCATTAAAGGGGAAAAAAAAAGCAGAGTGTCTGAACCTGTCAGGAGTGGGTTTTGTATTTGAGATGGCTTTTGAATTTAGTGCTGAAACACTAAACTCTTCCCTGGGTATGGTACCCAGTCAATTAAGCACCTACCTTATGGTATTTCTCCATTAGGTTGCTTAGGAGAATGCAACCATGCTTTGGTCTAGATTTACCTAAAAGACCAAACACCCAGTGAAGTCTGAAGTATCCTGAATTCATACACTGACATTTTGCTGTCCCTTCTTTAAAGGCTCCTGACCACTTACATAATGCATAATGTTATGTGAGAGTTAGTAGCTCTCAGTATGAAAAGGTGAAATCTTGATTTCTATTATGTTTAAGTGGATTTTTCTTTTTTTCTGCAAAACAGTAAGTCAGAAACATTATTGAAAGGTCAGAGTAAGGTAACAAATATTAATTTTGTGGTATGGTATGTTATATGTTGGAAGTGAAAGCTAGGAATCACAAGCTGTTCAATGTGACACATAATGATTGCTATTAGGTACTGGCCTGCTTTATTTACAAGATTTTAAAAATTAAATTGTGAATACTCATATGATCATAATAAAATGATTGCCTGAAAAAATGTGAATTCCATTTAGCCTTTTTAAAGAAGCACTTAGTGGGCTTTGTACTGTGTGGGCATGAACTTAGAAAAGGCCTATCATTTGACTATGAAAACATGGCTTAGTTCCAGAGTTAACAATATAGCTCTTTTAAAATAACTGGTGGATGCAACAACCTATAACTTTTGTAATATCATTGAAAAAAGTGTTTTTCTTAAGCAATGTTAAGTGTGTACAGGACAATTTTTTGTACATGTTAATAATATTGATTTGATTATCTATTTTAAACAAAGACTATGAATAAGCATCTCTAGATGCTTCTTTCAGTGCAGGGTGAAAGAACTCAGGTCCCACATTGGCCATGTTCTGTACTCAGTTCTACTATCTGTCCATTTTGTTTTTTTAATGTGACTCTGAACAGAGCAATTTGAGCCACATCAGTCATATATTATCAGATAGTGTAAGTTATGATGCAGAGGAAAATATGACAGTGTGCACTCCGAATTATGACCTGAAAATGGCACCAGTGGAAAAGAAATTGTTCCTCTGACCCTGTTCTCACTCAGCCTGGTTACAGAGCAGTCTAACTCTGAATGCCTCAGTAGTAATTCCTGATTACCACCAGAGTGAATATGGCCAAAAGCATAATGTATTTACCATCAGTTCACACTGTCTGGTACTTTTTCAGCTGATGTGTATGGTGAGACTGACTATCTTCCTAGGCTATATCCTCTTACTTATGTCATCACTGATGTCAGTAAAAAGAAGGATATAAAATGCAGCCATTTCAGCTGATCTGTGAACTACTTTGGCTGCAAGAGGTGGAGGGCGCATGACACAGAAACTGCAAGGGCTGCGAACACCACAGAAGAGGTGTTTTTGTTTCAACTCCAAAGGATTTGGATGAGGGAAAGTGTCTTTTTCACTTTTTGGTTCTGTTTGCCTTGATAGAATCCTGCTATCCAAAACCCCAAGATGAAATATTTCCACACAAAGACAGCCTTCAGTGATTAAACTGTCATGAAACAGAGATGACGGTGGTGGTGGTGACTGGCTTTCACTGTGCCCTAACGCAGCTGTGGCTTGGATGAAGAGAACTGGTTATGAGTCAATCCAACAAGGATGGGATCATGCCAGAGGTCAGGAGAGCCAACTAGTTAGAGGAGCAAAGACAGATATTTTCCCCTTCAGTTTTTTTTTTTAAGGTGGTGATTTATGGCACTTACTGAATGAGGAAGGCACCCCCACAACAGTCTCCATCATCACCAACTGTTGTCACTTGGCACAGCGCTGCTGAGGCCCAGCACCTCCAATCCTCACCCTCAGCAGGGCCAATGCAGGGACCTGAAGGAGCTTTTTGCAAGAGAGTAAAAGCCCAGGAAGTCACCCCGGTTTCCTAGGTTACTTGTGCAGACAGGTCAGAACCTCATTTTAAGAGGTTCCTGTAGGGGTTCCTACATTACTGAGCAACTGCAAATCAGGGAAAATGTTGGTAAAGGTGATGTCTGTCTTTCCATCTGTTGACTCTGCCCCATTTTCTTCTTTGCACTTTATTTTACCCATCCTGAAGGAACTGCATCCCAGTCACATCAGATAGTGTCTTTCTCTGTGTAATAGCAAAGAGGTTTTAACTGCTGACTCTGAGACATGACATGCTGTTGAAAAGTGAGTGAACTGTAATATGGAGATAAATTTTTGATCCAGTTCACTAAAACTCTTGACTTGTTAACCAGCAAATTATGTCATGAAGCTTGTTTATTCTCTGTATAGGACACAATGTGCAAGAAGGTACTGGTGATTTCTTCTTTTAGAAGGATTTGAAAGGATTTGGAAAGACTGTTGGATACTGCTATGAAGAGACTGCTTTGAACATCAATGCATGTATCACAGCAAAGGTTAAATAAACTTCAAAATTCTGAACTAATAAAGTAGAAGTAGAGTGATGTGCATATCAATAAAGGCAAGGAAACTATGTCCATGTGTCTTGGTTTAGTGGTCTTTCTGTGCTGTGGGAGAATTCTTAAACTGGAATGAATTCACTCTCTAGTTGGGTTTTGTTAAAGTTTAGAAAGAAACTCAGGTAACTGAGATACAGCTGACCCAGACTGATACTGCTTAAATTGTATCTAAGCTGTAACTTCCATAAATCATGTTAGCAGATTAAACAGTTACAATTGAAAGGTCTTGATTTGTAGGCAGTAGGCTGTAAACTAGCTTCTGAAGTAGAGAGCTGTGAGTTTCAGAATCTGGCTGGGAACACCCATCCCGTAGTACGTGTATTTGGCAATAAGCCTCTATTAACGGACCAAAGAAAACAACACAGCTTGTGACTGCTCAAGTGGAAGAAAAGTAATACAAAACGCTCATCAGTTTAGTTGCTTCTAGAATATCCTGGAGATATTAAAGACATAAAAAGTAGTCTCGAGAGTCTGAATCTTGGTCTTTCAGTAAATAGTCACCTTTCTGTTGGTGCCTTTCCCAGGTTTTGCAGTATTCCTGCAAACACTTTCTCAAGTTACTTGGTCTGATTCAGGCTCATACACATCTTTTCCAGCATGTAGGCCTCTCTTTGGTTCACTATAGGGACACTATTTTTAAAGGTTAATTGTGGACACCGTGTTGTGATCATCCATATCTATATCAGTTGTCTTTTATGGTTGCCTGTGCTTCAGCTTTGCATTTAACACACTCCTAAACTATCTGTAATTCCTTTCTTTGCTCAAATAGTTGGTTTCCTTGAGTATTCATTCACTGTAAGATTTATTCTATGCTGCTTAGGTTTTTTTATCACACAGTCCAATAGGCTTATGGTACACTCTCTTATCGAATAAAGCCTGTTTTGTGCTTGGAAAAGCTGCAAAGAAGTGTCATATTTCTCATGTTAGGAGGAATTCATGTGAAATATCACATTAATCTCTAAATACAGAGATTCTTAAGCTTTCTGAGTCTCACTGGAAATGTATGTGGTATGAAAACTTGAGAGAGGCTGAAGATTGTTTGAGGATGGTTATCTAAAAGGATATAAATAGCTGGGAGAAAATTATGTCATGATAACATTTTATGATGCACTTTGTGCAGTAGTGACAGGCTGTTAAATGGTCACACTGCAATACAGGCTAAAGTTATGAGGAACTTTATTCTGGAAAAGGAAGTTTCTAATAAAACCCCCCAAGCACTTTGAATAATTGCTAACAATAACCTGGACTATAGCACTTCAATTGCACAGTTCAGGAACATTAAACCTCTTAACCTTTGAGTTGTCTACTTGATTTTAAATGAATATGATACTCAAGATGATAACAACTGTGCTGCTTCGTTCTTTATTAAGGACACACATGATTTCTCCCTCGTACATTAACACTCTCATTATAATAATAAAGAATGGCAAAAATACAGGTATCAAAAGATTATTAGTACCTTCCAGACACAGTCTTTTCACAGTTCCTCTTTCTAGAACTACACCACTCTAATTAGCCTAACAACTATTGCTACATTCAGAGTGTCAACAGTAACATTTGATGACACAGAAACCTTGAAGAGGCTCATTTAATCCATTATTCTGTCTGGAGCTTGTTTGAAAAATCTGGTTTATGTCTGCTCTTTCTCCATGTTTCTTCTACTGTGTGCAGAGAAAAGCAACAACAATAGCACCCATTTTTGGGGTCAGGGTGAATCCATCTATACATTGTGGGGAAAATCTGCATTCTTCCAGAATACCAAAGCACAAACATATTGCATTCAACACAAACTATTCTACTGAGGTTAGATGCATCTGCATGCTAAATGATCTCCACATCAAAATGTAGATGCCACACACATACACACAAAAAAAAAAAAAGACAGGCCAAGAAGAGGAACATGGTTTGCTAACAATAATAAAGGCAGCTCACCTTCTAGAAGTGGATATGATAAGGTATTTTGTCTGGATTCAGGTAACTCTAAGCATAAAATGTAACATTCCTACTACAGGACTTAGATGCTGGCTGCATCAACCAAAACTCGAAGGACCTTCAAGAATGCTGGCCAGCTGGACTGCCCTGAGCCTCAGCAGGGGGGATGCAGAGAAGGCAGGTTGCAGGCACACAAAGTGCTCTTGGGCAGCCAAACTGTAGTAGCTGGTAAAGTGTTGCCAGGGAAGCATCAATACAGCCACGAGAGATGAGATGAACAGGACTGAACTCCCACAAGGTGCTGTGGCTGTATCCATCTGCATGGCTGGTGCCAAATGAGTGCAGGAGGCAGTGCTTCTGGTCCTCAAAGGGGCAGCATGCAGCACGGTGCCTTTATCCTCTCCTGTTGGATAACCCCAAATCTGAAACAAAAGGCAATTTTCTCCAAAATGAAATAATTTTCGCTTAAAATGTCTAGAAATGCTCTTACCACAAGAAAGATTTGATGAGCAGGCACACACCAGATTAATTAGCCATCTTGCAACTCAAAGCAGTTCCATGCATCAAGGTTGGAGGGAGGAAAATAAGCACTTGTGTTTTTACATAAACACAGCATAAGAATTCAGCTTACCCTCAGGACAGGATCAACTCTGACAGTCACGTTCTAGCCATCCTTCTTTGCAACTGAAGGTAAGCTACAAATGCAGAGGGGTCTGATTTTTCACAGAGGATTAAATATTACTACATAATCCTCATTGGATGAGCTCACTAAATAGATTTTTTTTCTCTTCCATTAGATCTCTCCTGGCTTTATCCACCTCCTTTTCAAGTCTACACCTACTTCAGATCACTGTTCCAGCATTTCAAATATTATCCTTATTTACATGTTGTGGATTTGAACTAGATTTACAAAAAGGTTTACTCATCTAGCACCACTTACCTGCCACTGTACTTGTGAGCACCACCATTTGCATTCCCATTGAGCTGCTGCATATGCCTGGAGGTGCATATTTCTCTGCCAGAAAAATTCCTAAATATTGCCCCTGAACTTGCCAAGGTCTTAACAGTGCGAGCCTCCAAGCACCTAAATCACATCTAAGCTCTTTTGAGATTTGGAAACAAAATGTGAACCCCTGCTTCCAGGCCTGACCTGACACGCATTTTCAGAGCACACCATCCAGATCAGGCATCACAACAAAGCACGAAGTTCAGTAAGAAAAATTGTGGTGGATCATTGTGGTTCAGTGGCCACAGCATCCATGCAACACATGTGAAATGAGGTTTGTCCTCTTCAAGTGAGGGGAGCCTGTCTGTTTTACAGGCTCTTCTTTCAAGTCATGGCTGTGGTTGAAGGTACTGCTCTTGAAGGTGCCCTGTGGAAGAGTCAGTTAGGAGGTAATTATGGGGTCAAGTGGGAAGAAAAGCAGGCGAGAAATCAAGTGTAATCAGCATGGATGAAAACTCTAGCAAGCGGATTTACTGAACTGAAGTGAGAGCTACCCTCTTTCTCTGGCTGTTTTGCTCTGACAGTAGAGGCAAGAGACAATGCTTAGCAACTGCAGAAGTCTGGGAGAGGAGATGGGAGGCTGGCCTCCATTCTCTTGGGAATAGTGAAAGCGGGAAAAAAATGTTGCCTGTGTCACTTCAGGACAGCTATGTAGTTGCTGGGTACTGTCTGAAAGCATCCTCAGTGTCTGAAGGCTGACTCAAATTGTATTCTAAGTGGAATGAAGCAAGTTTTCAGAAGCTAAAAACATCACAGGGCAGATGAAAGGGCCTTGTATGAGTGTTGTGACTTCCCCACTACTTTGACTGGATAACTGTCCCACAGATTCTCTGCTTTATTGGTTGGGTTTGTTGTGTTGTAAAAGATGCAAAGACCAAGCTGAACAAAAGTAGATCTCTTGAATCCAAGACATAATTATTTTAATATTCATGAAAAACCATTCCAAGTCACTTCAGACCAATTATGGAACCAGTCTTAGTGTAAAATGAATTTGCACAATCACTATGGATTTCATAATACCCTCTGGACACAACTAACTGGGAATAGAAATGTTTGAAAAGTACTTCCAACCACATTAAAAATAGTGGCATTTGCATCTGACATGCTTGGGAAAGATGTCCATTGCTGCACCTCATCACAGGATGTCGGACTTGATCCATAGTGAGCGTTCCACAGCCCGAGACAGAGAAGAGCAAGAAGGCAGCCACAGCTGCATAAATGTAGCTGCATAATCATGGCTCACACTGAATTCAATTATCTGCTTAAACAGATAGAAGTGGCATGTCTGTTGTTCATCCTGAGCACCTTAACCAAGAGCTTTCGCAAACCCATCCTTTGCCACTATCAGTAGCACCTCTACTTTGTTTCTGATTCTACTTACACTGAAGTGAATGCAAAATTTTTATTCTCCTTTGAATCATTAAAAACATATATGGTTGGTATGGATTTCTGGAGATACCTCAACACAAGGCAGAACGTGCTGTTACTGTCACCAGTCCTGACTGATCTCTTCTTAAAGACCTCCATAGACTTTTCAGGCAACCTGGTGTATTGCTTTGCTATCTTTACTCTTCATGAATTCTCCCCACTCAAACTCAAGTCTTGCTTTATCCCTTACCGACATGCAGGACAAATATTTCCTCTCTTCTTTGCAGCAGCCTTCAACATAGACTCAGTTTTGCCACCTCTTAGCATTGTTTTCAAGGCTAAGAAACCTCCATGATTTTGCCCTTCCTTCAGAGGTGCTGTTTCCTCCAGCCCTTCTCATAGTTGCTTCATAAGACCTTTGTGGTTGTCCTGTGTCATTCTGGGAACTCAGCACACAGGACTTGAAAGAGCATTTGCAGCACCATGAAGTCCAGCAGAGCAAGGGATGAGACCTTGATGCATGCACAGACTTAATAGCACCACTTCCTCAGTTACAGAATAGGGGTAACTTTAAAAATAAGAAATAAAAAGAAGCTTCATGTGCAGGCATCCCATCCTTCAAGAAACTGCTTAGGTCATCTGAAAGCCACATCTCATACCTTGCAAGGCATGCTTTTCAGGATGTAACATAAAGGGTTCAGATACAGTTGGCATCCTCTGTTTCACCTGACAAAGCTTGAATGTGGGTGAAGAGGGTGACAACAGAGCAGCATGTGGGTCCTGACCCGTGTAATAAGCCAGGTGCACATAGTCACATTTGGCTGCTATTTGCTTGGCTCTGAGACAGCAAGTGGCATGTCAGGAACAGTAGGAGGCAGTTGGGAAGAAGCAAGGCATTTTGGGTCACTCTTAGATGCATGCCCTTCATATCTTTCTATACTAAAATTTGGAATAAAGGAGTATATATATTCAACACTCAACAGCTGGAATGATAGCAAGAGCAGATTGAGGCAACTCACAGTAAGGGCCTTGAATTTTAGAAGTACCCATACATGGTACATTATTAAAAACAACTATTCAGAAATAGCTATTCTGACTCCAGTCAGAGACAAAGAAACAGGTTATGTGGTAAAATTAAAATGGAGCCTAGAAAAGTGAACAAGTGAAATGATGTTACTGGTGAAACCACTATCTGAATCTTACCGATTTCAACAGGGCTAAAATCTTCCTCTTTATTTTGGTGTGGATGCACTCATGTGATGGGTGCTATGGGAATTTATAATCATAGAGGCTGTGACTGAAAGGTCCTGTCTGGTCATTCAGTCTCTTCTCCTAAAAATTAAATAATTTATTCCTTAGTGGTACCAGAAAGGAATCATGGCTCATACTGAATTCAATTATCTGCCTAAACAGGCAATGAGAATCTAAGGACTTGCAAGCAACCTTTATCATTTATTTCCAGGTGATTTCCTGAAAGTAGTCACAGCTTGACGCTTTTGTGAGGTCCCATAACTCCCTTCTCAGAGAAGACGTATTTAAAGTAATCATCCATTTATGCCATTTATACCTGGCAGATAACTGAACACTAAGCACCACTGTAGATTGGAAATTTGAGAGAGATTTCTGTGAAAATAGGATTTCAATGATATTTTGGGGAAAACAGTCTGCTTATACTGTTTCTCTTATTTTAAATGCTAAATTTCTACTAATGGACCATGAAAGAGTCATGTGTGAGGCTTTTGAGTGACATGAGCTCCTTTACACATGGCTGGAGGAGGAGTGTCAATTAAAAAAAACTTTTGTTTTGCATTTAGGTTCCTGCATTGCCACAGAAATCAACTGGATTACAGTGGTGCAACCAGGAGAGATGCAGTTGTGAATCAGACCCTGAGCTAACAGACTATTTTAAGTTGTGTTCAAACTGTGTTAATTGGCAAAAGATAAAACACTCATGCTGTTTGTTTTGATGTTGTAAGGAGTTTGTGTTGAAAACCGTGACTAAATAATAATTAACAGGCTTCAGGTAATCAATCAATATTATTTCATGAAAATAAGTTGTAAACTAGAGTCTTGGGCTCAGCTTTAAAGTTGGATGGTGGGATTTTTTTCTGTTTAAGTGGAGTTTTTTTGGTTTTTTTAGGACAGTAGTGATGTAAAGCTGAAACTAAACCCAGGCTTGCACTTCATTAACAATCCCTTATTGTGGTTTTACAATGTTAAATTTGTACAAACAGATTAAGTGTGGTTTTTTTAAGCTGTTCCTAAATAGCCTGGGAACTAAGAATTAAGTGCAGATTCTGCCCAGCCCCTCAAAAACCAACACACCCTTCTCCAAGCTCAACACCTGTTGTTAAAAATACATCACACAATGGCTCTGATCTCATATTCCAGCAGATGTGAAGATGCCCAGAGGTCTCTCAGATGTTTGTGTTCCTGGGTCACGTGAGGGCACCAGAAAGGAGAGGGAAAATTATTCTGGAATTCCAGAGGTCACCGCTGGACAAAAATAGTGAAAATTGCACACATGTTGAGAAAAACCAAAGGTTCAGAAATCTGGAAATTTGGCCAAGAAGCTTTACTGGGGACAGTGTTTCATTCCTGAATTAAAAAGGAAAGAAAGAAGAGTACAGCAAAGAAATGAAAATAATGTCACCAGGAGAAAGAAAGGACTCTTTAGATGGTCTCTAGCCTCAAGCTGAAAATAATTAAAAAGTTCTAGCCAAGCAAAGGGAAAACAATCTGCTCTCCCGAGGCTTCTCTGGATGAGTTCTTAAATATTTCTACCTGCAGACAGCTAATACATTCTCAGGCTACAATTAATTGTTGCCACTAATGATGTGCTGCATGCTTTTCTTTTCAGGAGGATTTTATTTCCAGTGCAACTGACTGGAATTTTTCTGCATTTTCTTTATTTGTACTTTTTTAGCCAGGGAAAGAGCCTAGAATTTGGCTTCATGACTTCACTTCACATGGTAGATTTGATTTTAGGGAGATTATTCATACCAGACAGCCACTATTAAATCAGAAAAAGATTTGCAGCTCACTCCATGGTATTTGTCACTTCACTATATTGGCTCTTTATGGGTCTGCATCATTTTCCTTGCTCCAGGGAAAGCCTCATGAAGTCCCCGATGGAGGAAACAGTGTTTGAAAGGCTCTTGTAGACATGTGGAGGGGGATGAAAGCCCAGGTCATGCACACACCACACATGGCAGCACTAACGGTGCTCAGAGCTTCTCAAAATAATCAACTGAGCTGCAGTGACACAGCAAAATACATCATAATCACATCAATTATGCAATCACTATTTTGTGAAAACAAGCCTCTGGGATTTCTTTTTAAGTAATCAAAGAAATATCAGACGTGCAAACAATAAACCTTCCTATTAGAAACGAGCAAGTNAGGGGGGGGGGGGGGGGGTGGAAAGAGAGAGAGAGAGAGAACACTAATTCAGACAGGCCCTAGCAGTGTCTAATTCTGGCTTCAAGAACGTGACCCTTTCCCCGTCACCCCTGGGAGAGACAGAGCTGCCCCTCCCCACCTGTGGGTGCTGCTCAGCCCCTGTCCTGGCACACCACCAGTGTGACACTGGGCTTGGTGGGAGGGAGAGCAGCGCTGGGCTCATACTGGGTCCCATCACCGTGGATTTCACACTCAGACCTCCTCTGCCTGTCTCTCGTGGTTCCCACAGGCTGGGCAGTGAATCCTGCTTGGGGAGGAGAGGAGCCTGGCAGGGGAGCCCGCCGTGCCCGCAGCCCCATTCCCACAGCAGCCCGGCTGCCACGGCGCGGGGGTGGGATTTTGCCATGACCAAGTGCATTTTGGTAAATGCTTTGGTGAAAGCTGGCAAAAGCCCTTACGGAGTGCGCACGGCACTGTGTGTACAGAGCTCTTAGTGAGTTCCAAAAAAACTTGCTTCTGCCAGGCTTGTGCAGGGCTCGCAGGCCCTCCTGAGCAGGGCTGTGCAGGCCTGGGGGGATGGGATACAGCTGCTGAAGCCGCAGCACAGATCTGGCAGCAGCTTCGCTTTGGAAGGAACTATAAAGAAACACTTTGCCCTGCAGCTAAAAAGCCTGATAAAAATCTGTGAGCATGTGAATGGTGAGAGGAAAAAAGGGTCAGCTCAGTCCTCTCCCTCTCCTATTGCCTTCCTCTTGAATTCCTAGATCACCCCTGGCCGCTCTGTAGGACAGCTGGGGGTTCCTCCTCGTCTCCGTCCAAGGCTGACTCCGCAGGGAGTAGAATGCCTGGTGTGCCTGAGGAACAGGCGGTGCCTGTGTGCGCTGCAGCACCCAGGGCTCCCACCCGTCGGCCCAGGGAGCTGCTTCTCCTGTCGTACCTCAGAGGCCAAGGGAGCGATGTCTCCCTGGCACAGGACAGGGATGAAGCAGGCGCCATGTGGGGCTGAGGGTGCTGGCCCTGGGCCCCTGCCTGCCTGGGCACCCCAGGAACCCCACCCCAAGTGGTGCTTGCCCGGGTAATCTGGCCCCTCAGGGAAGGGATCTGGGAGCAGCCGGTAGAGTAGCGGGCCCTGCCTTGCTGACATCAAGCGTGAATAATTGGGCTTTAATGTGGCTGAAAGGTGGGAGGGGTGAAGGCGGCAAACACACCACCTTTTTGCCCGGGGCCAGGGCATGGACTGCTGCTGGTTCCAACCCTTTCCCTCCAGCCCTCCTTTCAACCTGGCACTGGGAAGACAGCCCTATCCCAACCCTTGCAAAAGGCTTTGAGTTCTAAGGAATCTCATAAACTTGTTTCCCTGGCACTCCCTAGGTCTCCCCACCTTGACATGGCCTCAGGTGCATTGTCTCTGCAAGGCAGCTGGGCTCCCATCTCATCCCATCCCAGAGGGATGCTCTCCTTGGGCTCCTCCAAGGTGTGTCCCCATGGGGTCTGAAGGATCCCGTCACCTCCTGCCCATTACATTTCACTGGGGGACTGGGTCCTTCTGGACAGCAAACCCTGAGAGTCATCCCCCCTCTTTCTGCTAAGCGGAGGAAAATCCTTGTAAAACTCCTGAGGGTACTTAGAGCACATGGTTTCTCTGATTGCACAGGGGACATCCCTCTGACATCCCCAGTCACTGGCACCTGCAGCATTCCCAGCTCACTGTCCCTCTTGGGGTGCTTCAGCTGATGCTCAACAGGACAAGTTCTTCACAGCAATGTTAACACTGGGCAAGTGAGATACCCAAGTTTTAAAAATATCAGGGGTCAAAAAAAAGTTGTGCTTTTCCTTAGCTCAAGTAATGAAATTGAGGTGGTGGAAACCTGCTAAATCAGCTTTGCCACCAGAAGAAACTATTCCATGCATCTTCCAGTAGAGCTTGTTCCCATGAAACAAGGTTAGTAACATGAATGTATAAGCTAGTACTTTGTCTGACTTCATATTTAATGTTACACCTGAAGAGTCTTCCAGTTGAAGTACAAAGAAAAGATTTCACACTGCATTCCTATCGCTGCTTCCTCTCACTCTCCTTCCAGACTAGCTGCTTCTATTCCTCACTTATAATCTCATTTGCTCCTCTCATTTTCTTCCACCCTGTGTGTTGCAAAAGTTATTGATATCCCTTTTCCACCGACAAACTACACAGACCTGGACCTACAGATTCCAAGGCATTAACAGGCTAACCGAAGGCAGGCAAACCAATACACAGAAACTCATTTATCTCTGGGTTAGATCTTTTATTTACTCTTCCCTACAAATCTAATTATAGGTCTGTTTTGTTGTGAAGTATTTTCCATCTCTCTACACTTCCTCAGCTCTGAAGAATGATGTCAGGAGGCACACAAAGACATGGGTTACCATGTTGAGTTTTCTTGTGTTTGAGTTTTAGGACTTTTCAGCCTTGCTGTGAAGTAGGGTACAAGAAATATCCCCGTAATTCTCTCCTTAGATTGTGTTTAAATACCTCCTGAGAACATATAGTTTAATCTACATGTGGAGGGCTGAGCATGAACCCCTGCTACTAATCCCAGTGGAAAGCTCTGGACACTCAATCCTACACAGGACACATCCTAATCACATATAAAGTAAAAATTAATATATACAAGGAAGTCACTCCCAAACATTTCCTGTAAAAACAGCAAATCAAATGCATCTTTGACTAATACTCAATGGCAATTCAGAGCTTTTGGGTTATGGTTTTGAAGCAGGAAGAAAGCCAATTTGATAGAGTAGAGCTGATTATTGTATTGTATGAAGCACACAGTGTGAAGGCCAGCTAATGATTACAGATAGCTTGAAAAGAAAGGAAAATGAGTGCCTTATGCACAGATGCTTTACTTCATTTAATCTAATTCTGTGTATATACAGTCATAGTTCTTCAGTTCAGACTCAGTAACTCTGAGGAAACTGACAATATATTAAGATGCAGTTATTAAAAGAAGAACTGGATCTACAGTTTGCAGCCAGTATTTAGTGCTCTGAAATGCCTAGATATCCAAAGAAGCGGTGGGAGAAACTGTCATGAGTTTGAGTGAAATAGCCTTCAATTTATCTAGCAACTTTCAGTTACTGGAAATTCTGCGTCTGGTTTCAACGACAATAGAGGAGAAAAAAATTTGGAAGCCCTGCTTCCCAACCTGATGCACACTTGCAGAGGAAGGTTGAAGTAGCAGGTTGGGCATTGCATTAAGACTCAGAAAACCTACAGTAGAATTTCTGTACCCAACTTCTTTGGTGACAGTGAAGAAACTCTTTAACCCCACTCTGTCCCACGTCAGCCCGTCAGTAATGCAGTCTGAATTGCAAAATTTCTGTGCTGATCTTCTTCTTTTGTCATCAAACCTCTCCATATCCACTAAACATCCACTAATATCAACCAGAGTTGCCAGGTACTAGTGCAAGGATAGCTCAGAATATGCATGCACACATACTTTGCATAAGTAAAATGCATGTGCAGATGCAGAGCACAGGAGATGTAAACATTGGGGTTTAACTTCTATTTGCCTTCCTGGTATGGCACGTGTGCAGTCACATTTCATGATACACTGCAACCACCTCTTCATTCTATTTAGCCTGCAAAAAGCCCTGAAAAAGAAAGTTTTATACTCAGTGTTAAAATAGTGTCAATGCCCTCATTTAAAATGAATAAAGACATCAAGTAGAGTCTTACCCAACATCTTGTGAACACGAAAAAAGCAGGGACAGGAAGGAGTGCACCAGATTCAACTGTTTTTTTTTCTGTGGTCTTTTTAGAGAAGAAAAGGGCAGGGGAGAAAGAAAGGTCCAAGTTGAATAAATGTAAATGTATGAATGAGACAGTTCTAAGCATACCCAGGTGTCTTGCCAGCTCAATGCAGAGAGGTCACCAAGAAATAGAATGTCTAATCATTGGAATAAACACAGCTGTGCATACTTACATTTTCCATACCTATTTTGCTAGCATGTGTGTGTGGGGAACCATTCCTCAGAAGTTCTTATTCCAGCCACTTCTACCTTCTTTATTTTTTATCCTTTTTTCCCCCTTAAGAATTGTGTGAGTTCTGTTTTTTAATTACTTTTCGAGGGAGAAAAAAAATAATTAAACTCCATAACCCGACTCATTGTTCCCTTTTGGACAATTTTTAGCATTGGGAATGTTTTTGCCTTCCAAACATATTTGGTATCAAATTGTATAGAAGTGTGTGAAGATAATTTTTTTCAGTGTGGAATTTAACACTTGTGAAATTTTAAGGCAGATCAAAAAGAAACTAAAAGAATTTTTGGACAGCAAACACAAAACTGGAAGATTTTGTTTGAATGAAGCCAATGGCAAAAAAGAACAAAATTAATTCTGCTCAACATGAGGCACGCAAAATTCAGCAGGAACCACTGAGGGTCATAGTTTTTAAAAATTTCTAGAAGCTTGAGAAGAATATTTGAAAACCTTTGAATTAATCATGAATGTTTTGAATAGATATGTTGTCTTGAGATTTTATACAAGAAATTTGACTGTAAAAAACCGAACGTGCCTTTGGATAAATCAGCTGGTCAAATAACAGATATTAACTCTCCCAGGAAACCTTACTCCACTTGTACTTGCTTTTAAGGAATTCATTGTCACCGCATTTTGCAAAGAGAATTTATGACAGAGTAGAAAGGTTCATTGCAGATTTAATTTGAATAACTGAAACTGTTCTTGTCATGTGGCCAGAAACCTGCTTTTAGCACGTCATTTGAAAACAGGGGGATCAGCCATCCTGCAGTACATGCAAAGTATGTATGAATAAAACTTACCGATTTTGGTCTGCTGTTGAGAATTATAGCAACCTCTGTCTTCATTTCCATAAGAATTCCACATTTTTCCCTGACTACTTTTGTTTTATAACTTGACAAACATTTCTCCAAGATGAAAATTTAATTTACAGGACAGGGGAAAAGAGCTGTGTTCTTTTTTTAAAATAACCTTCAGCCTGTCACAGCTCAAAAATAAATTTTGTAAAATGAGATTTTACTGTTGTTTTAAGAATGTGATACATCTGCTACTTTGTAGATTGACCAAGGAGTGAACATGTTTTAAGGGTTTGATGGTTATCTGAAGTCTGATAATTTTCAGCCTCCCTGAGCAACCGTTTTGTCTACAGCAGGCAAATGTCCTTCAGGAGACTGTTCCCACCCAGCTGACAAACCATCACCTCTTTGCCGACCCATGGGATCTCCACACAAGCTGCTTTGCAGTAATAGAGAAACCACTGAGTAGCAGGGCAAACTGGCACGCTCAGCTCCCCTTGAAGCTGGACCTGGCTGACCTGCTATGTAGCAGATGTTAATCAAGACAGCAGGATTAGATGGGAATAATTTTGTTTATGCTGCTTTTCATCTCTGCAAGTGCCCTTAGTGCTCCTTCCTGGGGCAGACACGGACATGGCAGAGAGATGGGTTGAACACAGGAGATCTAGACAGAAACCCCAAGTAAACTTTGTTGATAAACCAAATTATTTTTTTTCCCTAGGAAAAGTAGAAACAAATGGAAAAGTGACAGAGTGAGATCATTATGGCTAATCGTCTTTTAAATATCCAGGCCAATTCACATAATGTTGTAGCAAGGGCCACATTGAAGCAATTTTTACGCAACCTTTCCCACCTGCTTCTGCACAACTTTATCACCATTGGATTTTCAATACAAAGAAGTAAAAACTCCTATCAAGCCTTCAAGCACTGCATAGGGCTTGCAATGTGCTGCAACAGCAGATCCCTTGAGCACTCTCAGCAAGTGGAGTTCTGCTTCAGCTTTTGAGGTACAGCTTCATAGCTGTGCGCTACAGAGGTTTTAAAAAAACATTTTTAGAAACCACACTATTGGCAAAAAATACATGAAGTGAAAACATCTCTTTAAAATGTATTTTTAAACAGTTTCCTCACACAGTAGAGCCCATTGAGTATACAAATAGCTGGTTGTAAGTAACTGGGAGACTCAAAGCTGCAGAGCAGATCGAATGTGCACAGGCAGGGGATATACAAAGTCAAACTTACATAAGGTGCACTTTAAGGTTTTGCAAGTTTGCAAGAGCTAGAACCAGCTTTGTCATTTCAATGGCCCAATGCAGCTGTTAAACTCTGGAAGTCTAGTTCGAATCTGCTCTGTAGTGAGAACAGCTTCATCATAGCAAGGGGAGGACAATGAACGAGGTGGGCACTGAACTTCCTGAAGCATTGAGAATAGAGGAGAGCTCAGGAGAACAGCAAGAATGAGACATCTGTGTAACCTGCCATGTGGGAAAAGCCTAAGGGACTGAAGAAATTCAGGCTGGCCAAGAGTTGAGGGCAGTAAGAAAATATATCTAGATAAAGAAAGGAAGGCAGGGACCAAAGAATAAGTAATGGAGTTTGAATTACACAAGTGTTACAATAAGAAAAATCCAGCAAAACGTACTCTGTTACAAAGAGTAAGAGGAGAAAATGTTGTCAGGGCACAGGACCAAAATGCAAAGGGCTTGATTTATTTTCTAGTTCTGCTGTAGTTTTCCATCATGTCTTCAGCTCTTCCATCTCTGAAGGATGCCCCAGGAGGATCAATGAGTTGATACTAATGTATGCAAGTCATAGTAGAAATAGAGACTGAGCTTAGATCAAATCAATTTTACATCCATATAACCACAAGTACAAAAAATACTTGTTATTTCTTTACAGTAAAGGCCATATAAGAAAACACATCATCAGATAAACCATTCCTTGTATACAGCCTATTCATAAGTCATTCCTAGAGACAGCATTATCCAGGATTGTTACATAATTTTTTGTTCTCTGACTTAGCAGCCAAAATTAAGGAACAGTTTAAATGATGTTCTAAAATGTTTCAGTTCTTCTACATGAAAGAAAAAACATTTTGCTTTAGTCAGTATGAAATTTTCCTTTAGATCACTTCTGAAAGAAGCACAAGAGATTGAAGTCGCTGAGAAGGAGAAACAGTCAACTTTTTTCATCCAGTATCTCCTGCTACAGCAGAGAAGAGCATTCAATAGCCCCCTTTCTAGGGACATAGCTGGGGAGATCCTCATCTGCAAGGCATAGGAAGTTGCCATTTTTTCTTATTGGCATAGTTCCACTTTCTATGTTTATATTTCTCACTTAAGGTGAGGTGTTCCACCTTTGTAATCTGCATTCTCTGCACCAGCCTCAGGACACATGTCTGCCTGACACTCCTTCTGGTTAAATGGTATGCCAGCACCCCACGCAAAGAGCAGCATCAGCAGAAAGGTGTGCTGGAGCCCCTACTTAGAAACACAACATAACTATGCTAGAGCCATGCCAGGGAATGGCATGTTGTAACCCTCCCAAGCAGATATGAAAGTTGAACTTGAGTTCAATTCAGCCCATGAGTGTCCTGGCTGTTGAGTGAAAGGCAAACAAGATCATGACCCCTCTCTTGAGGCTGTCTGGCAAAGCTAGCTTTCCTGCTCCCAAATGTAATTTTACTGAAATTTTTCATTGAAATGGAATATCCAGATGGAAGTAGCTAGTGGTATCAGTCCAGCAAGTCAAGGATGTTGATTTATTTTGCTCAACAACTGAAAATCAGCAAGAGTAAACAATATCCCAGTTCATTAACATTACAGGATATACATGCAACTTGGAGAAAAGGCTACAGAACTGAAAAATGACTTCTTTTAAGGAGAGTAACTAACCTCAGATCAGGTCATATAGGAATGGGTAGAGTCTCAGTGACCTGTAGCCTTTAAGTCATGATTGTCTGTCTTTCTGAAATGCAGGCTATAATTCAAGCAGAAGTTACAGGCCCCATGCCCGAATTGTTAGGTAATATCTGAGGAACAATGCTGTGCAGGTCAGACTACGTACCCATGGTGTTCCATGAGGGCCTTAATGTTCCCAACACCAGATGACATGAAAGTCAAGAGTATGACTGTGACCATGACCAGCTTTACTCTTAGCACTGCGTTTGATTTATCACACCAAGGGCTACTTATGCACAGAAATTCACTGCAAAAGCTAGTTCTGGTTTCATTTATGTATTGAATTAGTTGAAGGTAATTGTGTTATTATTCATTTTCCATTCATTCTCTGAGCTCTCACTATTGATTTAACTTGAGTGCTTTTGAACAAGTTTGAACTCTATTGAAATGGAGCGCGCAGAGATAAGAACATCCATGCACAGGCTTACACTTAAATTACAGTGTGAATTAGAACATGGCTTGTTGTTCTGCTTCCAGGCTGGATGCAAACAAAATTACTTGAGGCACCACAGAGCCCTGAATGGTGTACATTTTAATTACTAATCACCCCTGACAGCCTGTTGGCTCTGTAGGCAATGTGCTAACTGCCAACAAGAAGTGAGTCGGCAATAAATAAAGATATATGATTCTGGGATTTCAGCTGATTCCAGCCAGCCTGTGCTGATGACAGAAAGGAGAACTTAGAAAGCTCCGATCACTTAAGAAGCTGATTATAGCTGGGCCCAGTGGAAAAGGAACTTGGGTGAATCGCTTCTTGTAGTGGCCCCAAACTGAGCTGGTTATTACAAAACACCATTCTCTGTTGCTCAGCTGGTGCTTCAGAACATTACTGATCCTGAGTTTACTGGTATGGTCTGGCTAAAACTTATTACCCTGCAGTCAGCTGATCCTATTTCCTGGCCAATTTGCGCTACAGGTCTGGTGCAATAAAGAGGCTGTCTTGGACACTTCTCATGGCAGTATCCAGTAGAAAACTGCTGGCCCCAAACTGGAGTGACTCAGTACAGAAATTGGCTTCCCATGTGTGGGTGTGACTCATCTTCCACTTATTGAGGAAACGGTTTTATCCAGGAAATAGCCTACCCCATAAAGGCCTTTTTAGAAAAGATGCTTTCCTCAGTGTCATTCCTAGAAAACCATTCAAACACATTCTCAAAACCAAGATGGGTTAATCACTTAGAAAGCAAGATTATGGCATTGCATGGAGACTTTGCAGAGTCAGGAATACACATTTCCCAGTGGAGATACCAGGGTGGCAGATAAGACATGAAAAGTGAAGCAGGGGATTACAACACACAGGGTGCTGTGGTGAGGGTTCTGAAATCCTGCTAGCTGTCAGGGAGGGGAGGGGTTAGTTTAACACAGGCTAACTATCACCTCTGAATGATGAAGTGGAGAGAAACTTTACCACTCTTGACTCTAACCTCTGCCCGTCCTGTAGCAGGAGCAGAGAGCAGTTTGTCCCTCAATGTCCTGGCACTACCAAGACTGCTGCTCCCTGCCTACCAGGGATACAGCTTTGCTTGGTCCAGGGAACAGCATTTACTGTGATGCAGAGGGAAAGCACAAAATAAAGAAAATTTCTCTGGGGGAATGGAATGATTAATGAAACTGTTGCTTCTGTGGTGCAGCTGCTTGATCCTGTAGGATATCAATGAACAGTGCTTTGTGGATTAGTAGAAAGAATGAGCACTGTTGTGTTAACAAGATAAAACTACTCAGGTATGAATTCATCATTCCTTTAAGACATAAAAAACTCATGACAACAACTTCTGGCACATCCTATTCTTCTTTCCTCCTCAGAACCATGGTAGAAAAACTGTTTATTGATCTCTGCTAAGAAATCAAATGTTGTTATAACTCCAAAGGGTGTCCAGTTACAGAGAAAATCGGCGGTAATCGGAAGCTTCGCACAGACCTCGCATGACCCTGCTCATTCCAGCACAGAAAACTGTTTTTGTCTAACTTTGAGAGAAACCAGACAAACCCTGTGAGGTTACTTATAATCCTGACACCACTCTCAGATTTGCCATATGCTGGGAACATGCCTTCTTGCCTATTTACAGTATCTATCTAAAGGACTTTGTTACAACCCTGATATTTGGCATATCTTTAGCCTATTTAGAACATCAACACCATCAATCACTTGGTACGAGGCCGAGCAGCTGGATGAACCTTGGCTATCATGCAGAGGCTATTTGTCATCTGGGCAAGACTGTTTGGTGTGTAATGCTCCAGTCCCAGAACAATTTTCCCTCTCCAAAAATGTTCTCTTTGATTCAGGAAGCACGTGATTAATAACAAACAAGGGCTTTAAGATGGAGGTCAAGGCTGAAACCTTAACCAAACAAGTGCATTGCTTTATTACTGTTTGCCTCAGCCTTCAGATATTCCCTTGAAGAGCACCTTTGGTGGAGAAAGGCAAAACTGTTCCTAAATAACATGCAATTCCAGAGACCTGCATGACCATTACCACCCTAGAAGTTTTTCTCAACTGTGATGATGCTGTTTGTACAAAGGGGTAACCAGACAAGAAATCACTAACAGCAATGCCCAGTGAGGATGAACTGTGCCCACATTACATTCCCATTCTCTGCAAGACAAGCAATACTCAGCACATCTGACATTTAGGCAATTAGTCCTCTCTTTAAAATCAGAAATATTATCTGACGTACCTCAACCATCTGTGTAAGCCAAAATAAGAGCAACGAAGTTTACATAAATAGTCTTAGCATGCTTAACAAGCATGTAGCTAATGATTTATTGTTCTAATCCTCAACAATAGAGACTACTGGATATAAGCAAGTGCTGCGTCATTTATGTCTGTGCTGTTAATGAAAGACTAGTAATTAGTGGGTGACTAAACTTCAAAAGTACAAGTTGCTTCAATACATGGTGTTGTAAAAGACAAATTCTCCCCAGCCATCTGCAGAGTCAGAAGCAAAAGGGAGGAGAAAAATATTTTGAAAGTTTGCCTTATCAATTTAAGTATTTTGTTCATATCTTTAGCCTCACTTCTTAATATCTCTTCATCACTTATGTCTCCCCATCTTTTCTGTATTTGCTAGTGGCCTAATCTTGGTTATAGTGTAAACAGAAAAGTTGTGTGTCACTGTATTTTTAGAAACAGATTCCAACACAACACAGTGTAACAACATCTGACTCACTGCAAAGTTTGCTGGGTACGAGGCATAGGCAGGGATGACCCTGTAATGCAAAGACAATGCCTGAAACATTCAAATTTGTTAGCACTCATTGTTACTAAAGCAGAGTGAGTGACCTTGTCATATTTAACTGTTCTGAGCAGACACAGCAGTGGAGATCCTGAGGGCAAAACCAGAATTTCCACTGATGATGTAACAACATACTGGCATAATTAACCCCTTTTCCACTTCCAATGACTTGAATAACTGCATAGTCCAGCTGGCAAACTCCTGATCCTTGGAACTCGTGCAGCCAGGATTTGTATAAACAAAAACCAAAACAGAAGTCATAAGCGTCTGTCTCGTCTCCGAACAACTGCAGCATTCATAGGGGAGTGTGGCTGTAGCCTGGCAATGGTCACGCTAGCATGGACACCACCACCTCCATCTCCCAGCACTGCTGGAACAGCAGCAGCAGACAAAGAGGGGACAAGTAATGGCAAGAAGCAACCCAGGGACTTGGCAAAAAGATGCTCATTTCTAACTGCTTTTCAAATGGAGCTGAAAACCCTAGGGACCGAAGAGTGAAATATCTTGTTTACAGTTAAATTCCTGATCCACGTAACTAAGCAACACAGCACTGTGGCTCTATAAAATAGAAGCAAAGTTAATTTTTTAACAATGCCATATTACCTTTGTACATCTTGTTCCTACTCTCCCTCAGGGTCTTACATGAATGAATCAGAAAATTGCTCCCTTATGTTAGGCTTGTGTCTGCACCTGCATTAAATTCATGTTGGAGAGGGGTGGAGGAGTCAAATGTTGGGAGCACCAATAGCATGGTACTTCTGGATTTCAACTCACAGCCTGTCCAACATGACAATTGCTTTTAATAGCTGTTCAAGGCACTACAAGAAATGAGCCTTGCACCAGTGGTGGTCCCTTCAGATAAAAACAACAAAAAAACCCAGTCTGGGTTCTTTAGCTTAATGCCTGTCACCCATATGGCTGTTCATCCCCCTGCAAACAGTTAAGGAAGAAGAGTCCATGCAAATGGGGATTAATTACATTCACAACATTTTTGTAAATAAAAGTACTTTCTGTGCACCAGAGTAATATTTCTGACTGTAGAAAACTGGAGTTTCAAGCTGCTGTATCTGAGGCCTGTGGTGTCTCAGTGCTGGATTCCTGGACTGATGCCCACAGCCCTGGTCTGGCTTTGGGCCAAATCCACAGCAAAAAGGGGCTGTTCTCTGGTTCTGCTTTTGGATGTCGCTTCCATGATTTTGGCACAGATGAATCAAAATGCAAGCTCAGCCTTGAACCCCAGCATCAGGCTAAATCTAATACAAAGATTCAGCCTGCTTCACATTACTTCTCCTGGTTAATTCCAGCTGTTAAACTTCTCGCCCCACCACTGAGCCAGAGAGTGTTTTGTTGACAAATTTGCTATGCATTTCAAGGAAAGCAGATTCTGGCCAAGGCTTTGGAATTATATATTTTTTTCCACTGCAGGAAATGGAAGTGTTGGCAAAAATACTCACCGTTGTTTAGGATAGAAGAGTGTTTGAACATATCCAGTTTTAAGCGGTCTGCTCAGTCTGATACTCTTGATATATGAGACAGCAAAGAAATATGTCTAGGAGTCTTGGAATGAGGCATCTTTTTTATAAGATGAGTGAAATACACACAAGGATGAAATATTACTTGCATATTACCACCGAAGCTGGTTAGAATTCACTCAATTGACTCCAGATGTGGGTTTCTTCAGCAATTTTAAAGTTAGCACTACTGTAACTAGGTGTGAGGCCAAGGCAAACTACTCTAGTGCTTTATAGCACTTGGAAGCTACAGTAGTCAAATCAAAATATGTTACAAGAGAATCAGTTTCTTTAAGCTTAGCAGCAGGAAGGATTTAATATACTGAATACAGCCAACCCATCTTCATTTGAAGGAACATAAAATAAATCCTTACCACATTTGTGACTTATTATTTGCATAAAGGACACAATTCAAGAAGCAGATCCCTGACATTATTCCTGCAAGTGGAGCCAAGCAACTCCACAATATGTTCATATGTTTTATTTTATTTTATTTTATTTTATTTTATTTTATTTTATTTTATTTTATTTTATTTCCAAGAGATTACAGCTATACTTAAAGTACCATGCACCTCAATGCTCTGTTGATGCAGGTCAGTTGTCTGAATATTCAAAGCTACTTTTCATCACTTATTAAGTGCTTAATGGAAGACACTAATTCTACTTGTTTTCTCTTTTCCTCTGCCTGCTCATTCTCCTTGCAATTAGGCCTTCTGTGCAAAAAGCTTCACAAAGGAATCCACTGTAGCAGTCACCAGCAAGAACTTTGACTCATCCTACAGTGATGGCACTGAGTTTATCTTTTCACTAACCACTTGTAGTTACATTGGACAGAACATTTCAGTTACTGCCGTTACATATTTTTTCATTATTAAACTGTGAGGACGATCCCATCACAACAAGTAAGCAGCCTCTTCACTGCCTTCCTGATGAATGGCTGGTGTGTCCTGGAGTCCAGCCCAGCTCACTTTGCTGCAGCTTCAAATGGGCAATACCCATCATCTACTATGCTCAAGACAGAAAGGGTTTCCATGGGAATAGACATTCAGATCATCCTTGACCCCCTGACACTGCTATGGTGATAAAAAACTACATTTCCTCTGCAGCTCCAACCACTTTGGCTTTTTCCACTGCAAGGCTGGTAAGACCTTAATTCTAAAAGCTGTGGGTCCTGGAGCAATGAGGTTGCCACCTTTCCTGAAGCTGATTTTGTCTGTTTTTTTCTTCATTCATTTTAATATTGAAGGGCCCTTGGAAATATGACCCCAGGGCACCCTAAAAAAAAAAAAAGAAAAAAAAAAGAAGAAACTGGAAGAGAAAATGATTTATTATAAAGCAAGAACCTTGCTCTATGTAAACAAGCCTCCTGACTTTTGAACAGTTAATACTGGCCATATTGCAGCCATGCAGCTATGCTATGCTGGAATGACAGACATGCTCCACTTTCACCATGGAAAAAACTTTCCCTGGCTGCAAAGGAAGAAGTAAGATTTGCCACAAAATTGCACAGCAATCGAAGTGTTTAAGACTTTCTCTAAACCACTCAAAACCAGCTCCTGTCTGCCTGACATTTCCACTGTGGGCATATTGCAAGAGGATAATTTTAATATATAATATAAGGTGGTTGGGTATGTCTCTTCTAATATATTTCATATAATAAAGGTTTTAAAATAAAACTTGAGGTCATTTAAGTGTTTTGACTGAACTTCTGTTGGAAAAGTTTTATCAGAAAACTGCCTTAGTATGTGTTGGTGATGTAAGGACATATCCTCAGCTGGTAAAAATCAGTTTGTAGCGCCACACATGGCAGGGGGCGCTTTGCCAAGATACAGTAATCTCATGCAAATTTCCCCTGATGATTTTAGAATTCTTTAGTCCTTTAATAGAGCATCACTTTGATAAAAGTTTAGCAGAGATATGAATAGCAGACAAAAGAAAAAAGTGACACTAAAATAGGAGAAAATATTTTACATTTAAGAACTCTTGGGATGCTACATAGTACTATTTGATTAGGTGAAGTTGTAATACAAAGACAAGGATTAATCATACAAAAGAGCAGCATAATTAATTGCAAAACCTAAAGGAGAGTTTTAAGAAAGAATGCATCCTTTCATTTAGCATACAAAAATACAATTAGTAATTATTACTGATTTCCTGGAGAAAGTCCAGAGCAGAATTAAAAATATCTTGAGTCACAGGGAAGTTTATTGGTCCACAGACATGCTGGGCTGCGGGAAGCTTATATTTGTTCAACAGACTTCTTGTATTTAAAATGATCTCTGCTGAATTACATATCAAGACACCCATGACTAGGTCTGTGCCAGGACCAGGGAACTCTTATTTTTAAATGCCCATTATCTGTTTTAAATAAAACATAAGTTTGATTTCTGCCTGAGAATTTTGTAACAGCTGCTGTTACAAATAATATTTAAAGGTCATTGTAATTCAGAAAAATTGTTACAAGCAATCAGAAAAACCATGAGCAGATCAAATTTATCTAAATTATTTTAGCTCATATGGGGCAAATTGACACATTACCGAGAAACAACATCCTTTAAAAAACCTATCTACCTGGCATCATCTGATCAGTCTTCACACTCGTTCCATGCTGCATACACATAATCTCTGTCAGCCACAAGCATCTAAACAAAACTTGAGCTGAGGTCATCCATGTAGGGGGTTTCTTTCATTCCTCCTTTCTGTGGACAGCAGCAGCTCCTGCACAAGACTGCTGCCACCTCTGCAAGGATGTGGGAGGATTTCACAAACACAGAATCCCCACACACCTGAAACACGCCTTTTAAAAGAAAATAAAACCTCCCACAAATGGATTTAGCTCTGTATCTCCACACTCACTTGCAGCCTTTACTCCCATCGGGTCTGCTCAGCAGCCTCTGGGGTTAGTGGACAGTTTTCCAGCTGACTTTGGCAGGAATTGAATCACAGCATAGTGACACACATCCTGAGGGTGATCAACAGATCGTCTGGCCTCACATCTCAGATTCATGCAAAATGCTCAGGATGAGAAATTACTGGCTATGGAAATTAGTGAAGAAAAATCAATTCATGTCAGATAAGAATCTGGTCAGGCTGTTTCCAAGTGCACAGAATATGTCTACATAATCATACTGGTGTAAACAGATTCAGATAAATAAGCAGTTAGTCTGGGTATGCTGAGACTGCATACCCAGTGAAATGAACCTACTTGCCCAGCCTTCCAAGCCAAGCTGCATGTGAGTTACCTTTCAGGCTTGCTTCACATACTGTCTATCTTCAAAGACACTCCCAAATAATTCTGTTTCTAATAGTACATCTCTACTATTAAAAAAGAAATTAGTGTCAAACTTGACCCTAAATTCATGTTGAAGCTTGGCCTATTGGTTACAAAGAGCCAGACTGTGGCCTATAGCTCTGATGTTTTGCTGCTGACTGAGAGATGCCCTCTGCTTGAAAGACTCTCAATGGGAGCAGAGCAAGCACAGTCAGGCATGTGTCATTGACTCCTGTGCAGCCCAGCAGAAAGGACAAACTGGGGGGAGAAAAGGGAGAAGGAGCAAATTACTTTGGGGGCCATCCCAATATGGGAGCAGTCTGAGGAACCCTAAGGTTGTTCTAGCCTCCTCTGGGGGTAAACATGGCATAAAACAAACCCTAAAACTTGGAAACCACAAACACCTCCATATGCACCTTTCCTACTTAGTAGAATCCAGCTTGGTGTCATTCAAAATCCTTCAGCTGCATTATTTTATTTCACTGTAGCCAAGAATCTTCCTTTGTTTGCTTTCTGTGCTGCTGTTGAATACAGGAACAGTTAGTACATTTTCTGTGGTGCGTGAAAGAAAAGAAAACCCATTGTATTTAAAGGTGTAAAGCAACAACACATATTTTTAGTTCCAGGTACTCCTAGGACCAAAAAGTGTCTCTAGAAGGATGTTTTTCTGGAAGAGGAGGATTGATGTAATTCTATTTTCGGATGAAGAACAGATGTGGTAGTCATTGTAAAGTCTTCTTAGCAAATGCCTGTGTGAAGTGGCACTGATGACAACACAAACTATTGAACAGTGAACTGCTTCATATACATATCATCAGGAAGATTGCTGTACTTACACAGAGGTGGACTAGGTCTTCTAGTAGATCTTTTCCATTTCAGTTTTTCATCACTATGATTCATGCTAATTGTTAGTGGGAAATCACTTAGGGTCAGTAATATAGGTGACACATTCATTCTTTTTAGTTATTGCACACATATTGTATTTGAGGTGAAAGAAAGGGTTGATTTCTTCTCTCCTTTCCCCACAAGCATGTTTCTATTTCATGCATAAATAGTCTTTCTTCCCTTAATCTGATTCACATGACAGTATGCAATTGCATAAAGCTTCTTCTTGGGAAAACCATTCAAACCTTTATCTAGAGACAGTAGATATCTTGCAGAATTATGTCCTACTTTACAAGACAGCTTCTTTTTTCCTCTTTCTGATGCATTATTTATAGCATATGCTAATTTATTATAATAGTTATTAAGAGCACAAGGCCTTGCCTTTCATTTTTCCACATTTACCCAGGCATACCGTAACATTCCTCTGTTTTCAGCTGTGTTCATCTTCTGCTGTCAGAAGTAAAGAACAATTAATACATACTGCAGATAAAAATGTTCACACCAACCTATTCATTATTTGTTGTGGCTGCAGGTCCAGTGTGCTTTGTGCTTTTTAGACATCCAGGCTGGATCTGTCCTAGCAAGAACATGAGCAGTAACAAATTATAAAGCTGCTCATTTTTACCACACCACCTCTGGATTGCCAGAGGGACAATATGACAGTTTAACATAAAAATCTAGTTCTGAGCCAAATAAAGTTCAGATTCAGACCTGGAACTTTAAATTCTTCCAGTCTCTGCTTTAGAGGTACTCACCAGTTGAAACTGGATGAGGAGTGAAGTCAGGATAGCAATTGCCCCCACTGGCTTTCTGCCATCATGAGCTGAAGTGTTAACCTGGTTGCTCCACTGAGGAGAATCTGAGCCCTCTTTATCAGGAGTGAAGAACAGTGTCGCTTTTCACTTCAAACACATCCAGTTCCCTAATCAAGAAGTAAGGTTTCAAACTCCCATTGTATCTCCTTCCCAAATTTCATGTGGAAAATCTCCTATCTGAGAGGAAGTTCATACTTTAAAGCTTTAAGCTGCTATTCTTAAGTCAGCAGAGTCATAGCGGGATAAAGATAAGCCCTGATTCTATCCCTGTTTTCCACTTTGGCCCCTTTCCAGTTCTTAGATTCCCAGAAATACTACTCCAAATTCTGACAAGATGTAGTGCATGGGATAACTCATTTTTGTGGGTATGTAACTGAAGAAAGAGAGATCTAGTCTGCACAATCTTAGTCTTGAAAAAGCCTAAGATATATAATGCAACAGAAAATCTAGATATATTTTATGGCTTTAAAAAACAATAAAATTACTCTAGACACTTCTATGAAACCAAGTTTCTTTTAACCCAATCCTGAAATAAAAATTTCACCAGAACCAGTATCAGCATTTTTCCTCTTGATAAAGAATTATGTTTTAGAAAGCCAAAATCTATACGCACTAGAATTCTACTTTTCAATGGAGTCACAAAGTCTCAGGTTGATACAATATTTACTATCATAACTGAATTTTAAGGTATCTCCTTGGGAAAGAGAAATATAGATAGATGTTACATCAACATTAGGCCAACTGTTAAAATAAGAATAGATTAGCATCCATTCAACGGAGATCTTGAATTGTGTCAAGGGGTTTGGTGACACCATAAACAACAAAAGCACAAGTCAATTAGCCTCTCCTGTGGGAAGATTTTGCATTCGCAGCTCAGCTGAAGTGGTTCTTGGTGAACTAACAAAGTGATAAGCATAGCCATACGTCACTGTGTGCATGTTTAGACACCCATGTAAAATAATTTCAAAGCAGTCAAAGGGATGCAAGTAAGTACTTTCCAATTAAATGAATGAAGGTAACATTCTAAATGCAATCATCTGTATAGTAAAATCACAGCTATTTTTACATCAATTATTCCACTGAGATTATTTGTAAAAGTAACGGTTTTCAGAGTGGGGCCCCGTATTTTCAAAATGGAGCAACAATCCTTAATTATCAGGCTTACTTAATGTGCATGTAAACTAAAAAAAAGTGAAGGTTAAATATTACATTTAAAATTCAGTAATCAGGAAATGAATCCTTTAAAGAGGCAGAAATGATTCAGTGTGAGGCAAGCATTGTCCTTCTCCTGCTTGGTGCAACTTTTGCATTCCCAATGTTTCCATTTTGAGTAATGTATTACAAAAAGGAGAAACTACTATGTATGCGCAGATCCAATTCATTTCTTAAGGAAAGCAGTTTGTGTCATCTCCAAACAAATGCTTTTGTAAGGAAAGAAGTAAGGTGAATCAGAGAATTCATCCATTATGAACAAATAGCCATTGAGGTTTACAATTCAGAATCAGTTCGGTACCCAACCTTCTGTAGTGCTGAGGTATATCTCCTTGGCTCATGAAGATAACCATCTACAGGAAGATTTTATTTTGCTCTTTTGATCTGGAGAGCTGTCATTACCAAAAAAAAAGCAAAGTAGTGCTGTGCTACTTGGACAGACCTAACACCCTCTCTGTAATCAAGCTCAACAAAAAGGCTCAACAACACATGTTTTGAAAAGGCAAGCACTCACAGCACTCATGATGCTGCCAACTGTCTCATACCTCATGAGTATTCCCTTCTTGGGTAAAACTGGGGGATCATTTGAAGCCTGCAATGTATTTTGTCATATACTTGCTTACACAGTGTGCCCAGACTCCTCAGTAAGGAGTTCTCTCTTTCCACATCCTCATAGTCCACTTACTCCAAGTCCCAAAGAAAAATCTGATGAAGAAAGAAAAAAATCATGAAAAATGGAACTCCTGAGAAGTACACTTCAAATATACTCCTTTGTATCCACTATAGCAAATCATGTACCCAGTCTGTAGGTATAAAGATCTATCTTGTAATGAGCAAGTGGCTTTCCTGAGGGACTAGGAGCTGCACTACGGCTCAGGTTGGATTACACCCTACCTACTTGGGTTTCTCTCCTGCTTTTGTTGTTGCTACAGCCTGCACAACTAAAGAAAATTTACAGGACAGAGTCAATGAAAGAAGAGCTACCTGAGGTCAGTCCTATTTCTTCCAACAAGCTGGATCTGCAAAAGGTCTGCACAATAACCCATTTAACGAGTGTGTGTGCCTACGTGTGGTTCCCAGTCTGCCTACAATGCCTATTCCCCAGGGAGACACACAGCAATATCCTGTGGCTGGGAGACAGCTAGGAGATGGTGACAACACCAAGCCATCCCTAAGCTTTTGCTTTACCACAGTATATTCCTCTTCATTCTTTTTTAATAATTTATTGTCCAATTTTGAAAACAAAGCCCAGCACCTGACCCAAAACACAAGATCCCCAGTTTAAGAGTTCAAACGAGTTCCTGAACAGGACTGCAAATATACCACATCCTACAATGTAGAAGTCTTAGACAATAGGGTGTACAAGGGCAACCACTGTCAAAGGGGTGACCATGTTTGGTCTTTGCACTGTTCTGACTTCACTCCAGTTCTTCATGCAAAATCTCTGCTGTGGAAACACTGTCCTGCTTTTGGTGTGCTGTGGCTAAGGGGAAAAAAATGCAGCAAAAAAAGACATGAATCTCCCACTACCCAAACTGCTTCCTCACTCTGCCTTCATATCCAAAGGCACTCAAAACTGGTTTTTTTTTCCTTCTATTCTGTACATGAAGTCAGACTGAGATTCATTTGCTGGATAGTTTGAGTAACCACTGCTCTAAGGCATTGAGGGACCAAAACAATAGTATCAGCTGTTGAAAGACTTGCCTGTTCCTTGCTAAAGTGATGCTGAGGAAGAGTGTATTGAATAGCACAGATGAAATGAAGAATGTGACAGTAAGCCTCAAAAACCTACTCATGATAAGTCCCTGTTATCATAGCTATAGAATAATGGCAATACCTTAGCAAGCCCTAAAGATTGTTCTGCGAGAAGGCACAGAACTGTAGCGTACCTGTCCTAGAGATCTCCCGTAGCTAACAAAATGAACCTGAAGCTAACAAAAATTGCATAACCATGTGTTAGTAGCCAAAGCTAGGACTTGGGTTTCTGAGGTGAAGAATGGCTGCATTTTCTTGCTAAGATCAGTAAAAGCTGAAGAAATCCAACAACTTTTTTATGAGCCCCTTAAAGCTTGTAAAGTGGTATTAGCTATTATCATAGTTAATATTGCTTGATGTGGAAATATAAACTTGGGAAAACAAGTACTAAAACATTTGTTTAAGTGTACCTCCTGACATTTATGTTTATTAATTTGCTTTTGAGCAGTTTTCCATATTAAAAGAGAGATTGATTACTCTGAATGTGGAAAATACCATGTTGTCACTAATATATTTTATTTGATTACAAAAGCAATAGAAAGAGGGTTTTAATATAATTGTCATGCACAATTCACTATGCAAGTTTTTTTCACATCTAACACACACTTGACAAGAAACAGATATGTTGAAAGACATCAATAAATGTACTGATTAAGAGTTTGAGACACTTACTTTAAAAATCTGGAGCAAAGGCTCACTATTCTAATTACCTGAGACATGTGACGTCAATTGTCCTTAATACTTTAAGAATGACAGGTTACAAATGAATAGATATTAGGGCTTTCTGCTCTGTTGCTCGCTGAAGAATCTGTTGAAGGACAAGTACTTGGATATGTCACCTTGTGTCTGGGGAGAGAGAGGAGTGTAAAACAATGAAAGGATGATGATGGGAAAAGTGAGATTATCTCAGTGTTGCATTCTTTCCTAAATCCAAAGTGGGAATTGATTCTCCAAGAGAAAAACAATGCTTTGTGTTTTTCAATTAGGAATACTTAGAGGTATATGCAGCTAAGCTCCAGGCATTAGCTTTCCTGCACACCTCTTAGGAGTGCTAAGAAAATTCACAGACTGTATTTCCCACATATATAAAAAAGGAATTAATTCTCTCTATTGCTGGAGATGGTCCTCTGACCAAGCTGTTTAGTGCTTTCAAAAGGCTCAAAACAAGAACTAAATTTCTAAAGATGTTAATACAAACTCTCAGTTAAATAAAGCTTCTGTCTTTGGTCTAAGAAGTCTGTGAGCAGCTTTGCCCTCAAATAGAAAAGGCATACCTAGGATCCAACCCAGCTCCTCTACAGTTAGGAAGAGTACAGATTGAGGTTAACAAGTGTGGCATTTCCTTAAAGGAGTGATTTTCACATGGAAACAGACTGTGAGAATTACAGTGTGATGCCAGAATTAGCACAGTCAACTAGTGTACATCTCCTGCCTAAAATAAGCCATAATTTGCTGCTTCTAGCACATAAGCCTGCTAGGAACTCTTTGCCATTGCAGTTTGTACAGAGATGCATGAGGTGAAGAACACCCAGCAGAAGTCACACAGCAAACACAGCAAGTGTCATGGCCTAAGGGGTGTTCCCAGGACAGCTACTACAAACAGCTACAGCCCATGCCAGGGCACATGGTAACAGCCTTCCCTGGCAGAGGGTCCCGTGGCGATGGGGCTGGTGTGGATCTAAAAACACAGACCAGTCTTCACCCCTCTGTGACAGACAGAAGGGGTGCGTGTTCTCCCAGTGACCAATGTTCATGCATTAATGCCTTCCTGCCACTCTTGACACAAACCTCATTGAAACTTGTGACCTTGCCAGGGAGGTATTTATGACACGTTCATTACCCAGCACCTGAACACCTGGAAGAGAAAAGGCTCTGGATTCTATTACCAATCCTCTGAGTTGTCCTGTTCTACTAATTACCTTTCATTCTCATTTATTACAAATTATTTCTCTGCCCATCTTTTTCTGCAGAAAGTGCAACATAGAAAAATTATTTACACTTAGTCACCAAGTGAGAAAATGAGACAATATTTCTCTTCAAATCTACAAGAAAGAAATTTTCTTTTAAAAATGCATTATGCATAAAATAATGTTTATTTATGTAAATAAATATTGGCATCTATTGTCCCCAACACAATTAACAGTCCATTTCCAGGCAATAATTCACAGACAGTAACTGAACACAAAATTCAGCTCATGAGAAGAAGGATTTCAACAAACACATATAGCAATGCACCTAAATACATTGTAATGTGTAGGGAACCCAACAAAACCAGTAAATCACTGATAGCCATTATAAATTCAGCAGCAGTTTGGTTAATAAAGCAGTCCTCTGAACACAAGGGATATTTACCCTGCCTGGCTTTTTGCAACACAACCACCCTTGCAGATATAAAATGCCAGTTAAATAAAGGGCTTGTTCTCCTGTGGCTTTCCCAGAATTTAACCCCAGATGAACTCTAACTAGTATATCTATGCTGCTATCTGGTAGAAATACCCAAACTGCATATGAGATTGATGATAAATGTGAGTGGGTTTTTTTCAGAAAAATCATTCCCTTTAAAGGGAAGAAAGTAAAAAAAAAAACAAAACCAGGAGACAAAAGGCACAGATTTTAAAGACTCAAACCACATGGTCCTTATTCTCTCCCCTGTGATAGGCTTAGAAAAAAATTGTGGGTAGCAGCACAGACCAAAATCTATATTATACATTTTAAATAAGTGTATTTGCTCAGAAATACTTTTTAAAAGTACTCAAGAAAACAGGACTCAACATTATTTGATGGTAACAAGGAAGGGTGAACTTTAACAACAATGGGACAGTACCCTCTGCCAGGACCAAAGAAGAAATTGAAAGCAGTCCTATAAAACACTTACTTATAACATGAAGTGAGTGAAGAGGTAGAAATTGAACTGGAGAATTGTCTTCTCATCCTCCCACTCTACTCCCTACTTGAGAACAATCATAAAAATTTGAAGCAATTTGGAGCAATGGCCCATTCTCCCGTTAGACTCCTTAATGCCTTTCATTTCTTCTAGTTATTCTTAAGTGCTTCATTAGGCAAACAATTATATGATTCACGCACATCTAGGACAGAAAATATTTTAGTGAACTATTACAATTCTTGACTCTACATTCATATGGTCAAAACCACAGAGAGACAAGACAAACTTCCATACAAAGCCACACAAAGCTTTTCATTTTGCCCAAGGTATAACAACTAGATGTAATTACAATTAAACCTTTAATGAAAATATTTCCACAGTACTTCTGTCAAGGTGTGACAAACTCATCCACATCTTAAGGACTTGGTGAAAAAAAGAGTTCTGACACAAATGAAAGACTTTAAGAGACTAAGCACACAGAAAACAAGATAACGTTCTTCAAGAAAATGTGTCAGAATGTAGCTTTGAGGAAAGAAAAATCCCAGCTTGAAGATGTTCCAAAGCGAATTTGCTCACAAGAGTGCTTGCTAAAGGAAAGAAAATACAAAAGGAAGAATATTGCAAAAGAGAAGAAAATCCACCCTAACCCAAACCATAGCCATTTTCTTGGCTGGTAAATCCAGAGCCAGGTGGCTAGAATAAAAGATTCGTGTTTATCTGTTGGGAGATCAGTGCTGATTCATTCTATTTACTGCAGCAAGCTCACCTGTGAGGCTTTATAGATGCCTTGAGGGAAAGAGCTCAGCAGGGGTTAACTTGTTGAGAGGAAAGAAAAGAGAGGTGAGATTTGGGGTTTAATTGGTACAAGGGGAAATCCCCTCTCTTTTATTTAGGTGGCTGAGAGAAAAACACAGGTAATAACAATAATAATAAAAAGTCTTAGGACAGGAGTTCTGCTAAGCACAATTCTGTAAGCATTTCCAGGTCAGCTTGGAGGTGGGGGAAGGGAGTTATCATTATAAAAGCTTCCCCTGAGGTTGAGTAGGGAACTCAGTTGTGAGATTTGTAGGAAGCTTTAACTTGTGTGAAATCTGTGAGTTTATTGCTTGAATTAACTCTGAGCTGAGGAATAAAGTATACTTAATGCACTTTTAAAGCACTGTTTTACTTCCCCGTTTGTTTCTATAAAAGGATGCTTTCCAAGCTGATCTGTGCAGTATATTTGTCCCTCTGGGTTTTACCTTAATTTGCTTGCTTGATCCAGAACTAAGAGATTTGAATATCTGGTCCCAGAAGTTATTCTTTCATTGTGTACCACTGTCATTTCTGTCTTGCTTTCCATTTAAAAGAGTGCAGCTTGAAAGACTGCAGTTTTCAGGAGCTGGAAACCTAAAATGACAATGCTTCTCTCCAGTGTAGTAACTGCAAAGATAAAAGAAATCAGTCAAAAAAACCCCGCAGAACAGTTGCTTTAGCCTAATTTGCAGTTGAAGTGGGATAAAACACTAAATTGTTTAAAACTAAAAGTGAGAACAAAAAAAACCCCTAATTTTTACATATAGCTGCAAGGCAGTTGATTTTGAACAAAACCCCTCTAAAGTTATTCCAAAAGTATTTACTTGTAGAGGCAAGGCTTTTCAATAGCAGCGGGCGTGTTTAGGTGTGTTGCCCTCTGCGGGGTTAGCAGATCTGCTCCCACCAGCCTCCTCACCCATCGGCTGCTAAAGGTCACCTCAAATAGCACAGCAGCAGGAGATGGTGCCAGACTTCATCCTTTAATGTCAGAGAGAAAGACTTTTTCATGTCCTCCCCCATGGGTTTCTTCACTGTCTGATAAAATACTGGAAGAATTATATTACTTTCTCTGGACAATTTGATCAGGAAACACTGCTGGCAAATAAAAATGTTTTATATTTTCAAATTTGCTTTTTTTTCCTTCTTTTTTTTTTCTGCATCTAGCTACTTGTTAGGGTAGACAGCTACCTACTTTGCCTACCCTTAAAGCTGGTCCTGGCAAATGCTGTGTTGTATTCCCACTGAGTCTATAAAGTTTACAGAATAACAGGGCTACTTTAATGTGTCAAATGGAAAGGCTGGAATAAGCCAAAATTACTTTGACATTTAAAAAGTCCAGCATCTTTTGCCTTACATTTGCACTTAGTGCTGAAGCTAAGAAACATTTAGAAAAATAAAGTTCTACAGTTTCCTGTTAAATCTAACCATTTCATACAGTGTAATTAATTGTGCCCTTGCTCTTTCAAACCTCTCAAACTGAAATTAATAGCATTGTGGGAAGTTGTGACTTTAACAAAGATGTGTAGCATAAAAACAGTGAAGAAATACTGATTCAAAGAACAAAGTGAGAGAAACACAATAAACATTCTGTCTAGGGGGAGAAATTATCCCATTTCTTCATTTTTTGTCAGCTGGAGTCTCTGAATTCCCCCGCCTCAGTAAAACTCGTGAAATGAACAATTTGAAGTAGATGACTTGTGGATGTACAGTACGGTAACAGAGAAACCTGGCTCCACAGCATGTACCTTCATCTATGTTATGCTCTGTCAGCTCTACGTGACCAAAAAATACTCATTTTAACATCCAGGATCAAGTGACAATGACAAACTGGGGACTGGAGTTATTCGTCCTTAGCCCATTTATTTGTTTCACAGGGCGGGACAAGTAGGTCCATGATGTTTTTACTATACTGTATCTCAAGAAGGAAACACTACTGGGTTCCTTCTTACTATTTTCCTGCAGCCTGTCCTGACTTGATCCACACAGCTGCTGGCAGCAGTGCAAGGGCAAGCAGTGGGATAACATGCAAATGGCAAATGTCCTTGCCACTGCTTCCCACATAGGGCCTACCATCTCTCCTTTGGGGTCTTTCTGTCTCTGGAGACATGTGTCATCCTGCTCATAAAGGAAATAAAGACTGTTCATTACTGCAATGCAGATCAAAACCAACATGAACCCTAAAGCTCAGAAGGGTGATGACTCACCGGAGGTGGCCATGATACGTTTATCATACTGTAGAAAGATTGAACACTATAATCCTAACTTAAATGCCTGTTCTCTGGCTCTCCTATTCCCTAGTGAAGCAAACACGAAAATAAAAACAAAAGAGAATAAAGGATCCTGAAGTTTCTGGGGAATGAAATGGACATGTCAATAAAATACTCAAAGAACCAAACATGAATCTTGTTTGAAAAAGAAGATATGAAAGAACACTGGTGGAAGCAGCTGTGCCTGCATTAGGGCAGGACAAAATGCAGTTGTTTTTATCCCAGGACCAACTCAGTAAGGACTGAGTCCAACCAACTTCTTCCAAGAAGTCCTGGAGAGCTGCACTAAGTGCTTCCCACCAAGAGGACTGGAACATGGCCATTGCCTTTAAGGAGATAGGCTCAGGGTCTTTCATGTCAGTGGCTGCTTTGCCAGTGCCAGTGGATTATGATGTTGACCAGCAATGAGATCTCCTGTAGCTCTGCACCTGACGGAAGTGATTTTTCCAGGTGTCTGCCTGTGTGTCATGTCAAACCCAGCTGCAAACTTTAAGTAGCAAAATGTAGAAAAACTAATAATTAAACAAACCATGTCAAAGAAAATGGAGGACAGAAAGAAGAAATAATTGCAATAGGAATAACAGGAAAGGGAAGAAAGGTTTTGCTGCTATCTAATAGCGAGTTGTGAGGCAGGTATTTGCCTTGCCTGGTGGTTAAACATCCAGCTGCCTGCATGAGTTTCTTACTCTGAGTTAGGTTCTGAGGGTCTTTACAGAGGGCAGGGGCTTAGCTGCTCAGAAAAATTAAAGCAGTTAAAAGTAGCTGATCCGCATCTAGGAATACGAGTTCTAAAAGCCACCAGCTGGAGGAGGGAACTGCCCAATACAAAGTAGTAAGAAAGGCCAGTATTTCTAACCTCCAAAGAGAACATATTCTATCACAGCAATTTTCTCCCCTTTCTTCATCTACAAATATATTGAACACCCTCATATTAATTTGTATGTGCCTGTGGAGAACACTAATCTGGATTTAATCAAAGCTGTTCCAAAACTGTAGGTAAAACAAAATGTTGATATGTCTCCTCCGTTTGTTGTTCTTTGTGAACCTGCTCCTAATGAGCAACTCCTCAGACAAAAGAACCAGGAGGCAGGAAAACAGAGGATACTTAGCATAGCTGGGAAATTCCCATTAATTCATGAGCAAATCTGCTTTTCAGTCAGGTGAAACTGTTTTCTGAATTTTAACCCCAAGACAGTGCAACTCATACATTAAAACTCCGTATTGCTTTGGGAATCAAATCACTTGCTACAACTCCTGGAGTAATTTCCTGAAACAAAACATGTTTGTCTTTTCCATTTTTAAAAAAAGGTGAGATAGTCAACACACATACAATGCTCAGGGAATTCTTGTTTGTAAGCAGTAAGAATGTAGTGAGATGCAAAATACTGCATGTGGTAACACATGGGAGGACAAAACCTCTGCTCCTCAGGTATTTCAATCTTTTGGACAAAAAAATTGCTAACACAAATCACTATCCTTCAGCTTACTAATTAGTTTCTCAGAGACCTCCAACACTCCATGCACCAAGAGTCCATTTATACACTATCCCAGCATTTGCTGCTTCCTTTACCCCCATTTTTCAGAGTGATTACTATTTATCTTAATTACCACACATCTTTTCTGAAAGTCATTGTGTGGGAATATTCTGGGCCAGGATGTACTTGCTGCTTTGAACCAGGGATTGAATAGACAATTGCAGTTGTCTTGGCAATATTTCACTATCATTATGGAAAAAATAGGTCTATTGGATGTTTAATAATTTTTGATGATGTTAATAATATTAACATATTTTTATGTCAGCTATTGCTATTTATTTGTATGATCCTAATCAAATCTTAATATATGTAAATTAATAAAGTAAAAATGCATATTGCAATACAACACTCCCTTTCAGCTTCATTTCTCTCAGTTGCTCTTCACCTACTGGGGGAAAGCAGCCAAAGAATACAGTAGGGGTAAAAAATATTTTAGAGGTGGGAAAATTCTTCTCCACTGGGAGAAGAATTCTTTGCCACATCTGGCTGTAGTAGAAGACAGATGGATTCCAACAGCTAGGAATTCATGGTAGTCGTGTATTACAAGCTTTTTCAGTAGCATTATGATGTTAATTTCTGAGCCAGAGGGTGTTTACGGGCTCAAATCTGCACACACAAGTTGTTTTAATCACAGGAATACTGTTTGAAGCACATGTAGAAACATTTCCACAGGGGTGTCATTTTATACACTGCCTTGTAGCTGCTTTCCTTTTCTGAACAGAAGCCAGTTGAGGGAAAGCAACTTCCCACCTTACTTCCCATGGAAAAGATATTCCAAGTCAGTAACTCTCAATTTTTTTTTCTTAATGTGGAAACCCGAAAACCCTTTCCAGGGAAAAGTGGATCAGGCTGAAAACTGTTAACAATAAGGCTGCTTTTCACAGGACTTTTTGCAGACTTACCTACCATAGTTCCTCTCTCTGCTCCTTCCAGACTGTCTCAGAGTATAGGTTGAAAAACATTGTTCTGAAGGTAGTTTCCAAATGACAACATAAAGCAACAAGAGAGAAATTCCTCTGGCACTACTATATTATCTTAGAATATTATAGAACTGTGGGGAAAAGTTATGTTTCACCCTAAGGAGGAAAAGGTAAAATTGTTTCATATGGACACAATCTCGTATTTCTTCAGAAAATGTAATTGAGTCATAATCAATTAGGCAATTTAAGACCCTTTAATGAAATAAAGATGTGATTTCTTTGTGGTTGAATTATAGTTGGAAAATCGATTTCTTAGAGACAAGATCGCAAATGGTTAACTTGGATTACTGTGCTGTCTCCCCCAGCAGTTCTCAGATGAGATTAAGTTTTTGAAGCAATTTTACTTTTTGCTGTGTTGTTCTTTAGGTGTGAAAATCAAAGTTGTGCAGTCCTAAAGTTACAAGTGTGAGGATCAACTACTCGTATCCTTCTTTACCCTCATAAGCACATACCAGATTGAGATGGGTTGGTGAACAGTTTTTTACTACAGCTCTTTTATTTTGGTAATTTTCTCAATAGTCTTACAGAAGTGTTGTGGTTTCAAAGTGTGCTTTGGGGATTTAGACACTTTATTCCTTCTGTGGCATCATATGAGTAATTTGGTGGTATCTTGGAGCATAAAACAATCAGCTGTGGATTTGTAATGAGCTGGTTATCTTATTTCCCTTTGCAAATCAAATTAAAGAAACAAACAGGGAAATACCCTGTTTGAAGGATGGGTGGGGTTTTTTTCAGGGATAGCAAGCAGACAAAGTAGATAAAAGCTGATAATTAGCATTCCTACATTTAGTTCCTGAGACTATAGACATTATAGACATTAACCTGTTTAATATGAATACTGTCTCTATAGCACTCACAAAATGCTGGTAATACGAGCTAAACTGTGCTGTATTTAATTTCATTCCCGCTGATAGCATTTATCAGCAAAATCTGGATTTAAAAACCCCAAAATATGCAATTTAAGCCTCATCATAACTGGACTGCTGAGGAGGAAAGTGAGGGGATTATCTGGAGCCTGGAAGCACAAATATAAGGGTGTATTGTCAGCATGGGCTACAGGCCTTTTAGCAAATGGTAGCGTAAGCTTCAGCTGACAGGCTTTTTCACAACTGACAGACAAAAAATATGAAACTTAAATTCTTCATGACAGATTGTTGTGCTGAATGAAGAGGCCAATGGGACAGTGCTGGGCTAGGGGCGAGAGTGACATATACAGGCCCAGTGTCTCTACTGTGGGGTGGCTCTTTGTAACTTGTACACAATTCATTCCTCCTGAAGACTCCCCCTCTTTGCCAAGCAAACTGTTATAGCAGACTGGTGTTTCACCCCCCTTCTTTTTCTTCAGTTCTACATCTTTTTTTTTTCAGAAGATGAATGCTGAGTCTTAAAAGACAGGGGTGGCAGATTAAATTTAATATGCAGGCATGAAAGATGTTTCCTGGATGCTTCTGCATTGGACCTTTCCACCCAAACTAACACACTGCTATTGCAGGAAGCTTAATCACTGGTTTATGAAATGTGCTTAATCCTCAGTGATGGCACGCTTTGTCAAAATTTTAAAAAATTGTGCTTTGAAATGATTGCTCCTTTCTGTCAGCACCCCACCTCTTCGGCTCTGCCTGCTCACAGGGTTGCATTCCCAACCAGGATGGCCTTCAGTGCAGGGTGGGACTCCTGGCAAAAGTGGAGGTCCTGGGAGCACAGCCCAGCCCAGCCCCTGCCTCCAGTTGTGGTTTTGGTACAGCAGGGAAAAGCACAGCTTCCACAGTCAGATGGGCCATGGCTGCCTTTGCTTGTGGAGCAGACCCAGTCCTGCCCAGCTCTCTCATGGCTCCACCACAGGTACCTGTAGCACCTGCCCACAGGGTGGTCACTTTTCCATGGCCCCCAAGATTCTCCCAAGGGTTAGGGGGGCAGGTGCAGCTGCCTCCTGTACACATTGCTACCTGGTCTGCCAGCACCAGTTTCCAAGCCAGTGTCCTTCAAACCATACTCTGTCCAAGATGCTGCTAGTGTGGTTGCCAGCCAGTTTTCTGGCAGGAAAGTTTCTGGCTTGGTGTCCTTCAGGGCATCACACCAGGTGATGGCAAAGGTCTCCTCTGGTCTTCAAGTCTTCAAAAGAGAAGAAAACACCCAGACAGGTTTTGTTGATTTGCTTGCTTCTCCTTTTCAAAGGGAAATGCCCAGCTATGGAGCTGTTATGGTCTCCCCTGTGCTTTCAGCTTTGTTACTGGGCTATAAAAAGGGGAGATGGGAGCCAAAAATAACACACAGTATGGCCTCTGGCCAGTCCCAGAGTCATTACCTTCACAGAGTAGCCTCTGAAGTCAGTGGACTGTAGGGTCCAATCCTTAGTATCTGTCTTCTTTTATACGATTTGTAATTATCAATACAAAAAAATAGAAAGCCCTAAGGTAATATGTTAATTCTTACCAGATGTACTGTATGTATCCTTATATGCTAGAAGCCTGGCAGGACTGCAATGTCACAACAGACATTTACTGAAGTACCTGGGGAAATGTAACAAAAAGTGTTAGTAGAAAATGGTCTTTCAGCTAAATTACCTAATATATTTGCTAATGGTATCTGATTTAAAAGCCATAAAAATACTAAGTTAAAAGCACATTAGAAGATGTGGTATATTTATAAGTGTTTGTCACCTTGGCAACAAAAGAGAAATTCCAAATCTAACATTAGCTTTCATGGGCCAAGACCTTTGAAAATTGATAAATACCTCCTCTTTATAGCAATGATCTTCTTTCAGTGAAGAAATACCTCACTGTAAAAAGAAGTTCTTCATTGCACAACCAGATTTGTGATAGCTTTCAGTTATGGCTTTGCCCTGTCTGCCCACTGTAGTATAATTTTTTAAGTCTTGACAATGAAAACAATATGTTTTCAAATATGGTAACTGATCTTTGTTTTACCCCTTTTTGTAACTTCAAGCCTTAATTTCCTGTATACAAACCAGGTTTTTTAGCATGGCACTGAGCCGGCTTGGGTTAGTTTGCAGATCTATAGGCTCTGCTCTGATGGTTGTGATGGGGGCTCTTTTTTCCTGACTATGAATTGCTGTGCCACAAGCACTAAACTATGCAAGCCTTGATAAATGTAGTACCAGTTTCAGCTGTGCCTTCCTACATAATATATGGTCCCATAAAACTGTGCCTTAAGACTAAAAGAAAAGCTATTTACTCCCTTGTAATGCAAATGCTTCCAGTATATTACTTCTGCATACAACTGAGTATAGATCCTTATTATGTTCATTCTTGAAACTCCACTGATTTGCCCACAGATCATGGATGGAGAACACAGGGACAAATCTACAGAAAAAACTAACCGTAACCAAAAAGATATTCATGTTGTTCAGTGGACCCCTTCAATACTGCAAAGCTCTATTCTGTGTGATGGTAACAAGTTTCTCTGAAGAACTGGGAGTCAAATTAACCCTGAGAAAGAATGTCCCTAAAATGAAGCAGTATCCAGAATAATTGTCCTTTACCTGTATCCTCACATCTGACAGAACTGATTAAACAACTTGATCACAAAAAAAAAATGCACTATCTGTTGGATGCGGGTAATCCCTCAGCAGAGGTGAAACCCTATGAATTTGAAGCTCCAAAATGCCTGTAAGGATTAGAGAAGCTTTTAAAGAGTTTTAGGTAGCAGTAGATTAGACATTGCTGAGCATCTCATATCCCACTTTTTCCTCCTGTTTCGTAGATGTTTCAATTTTTCTTCTACTGTTGATTCATGATGACAATTGGCTAAGAAAGGCAGAGCATGAAAATCAACAGGAGAGAACCAGAATGGGCACATGAAGGACAAGGCAAGCATGGAAAGCAGAAGGACTGGAAAGTAGAAGAGCCTTCCATCAGCAAAATTAGGTTGGAGCATGCTCAGAAATATGTTTTGTATATTGGGTTTGTGAAATGAAGTACCTAGGTTTAAGGCACAGTAAAGCACGGCTGGATTGTCCATGACCTCAGGAGACTCTGAGCCAAGCTGCACAGAAAATCTATATTTACTTTTCTTTCAAATCAAATATCTATGGGAGAAAGGAAATGTGTCAATATGAATGAAAAATTTGGAGAAGCTGCTTTGAAAGCAAGAATTTTTCATTTCAGAGTTGTTTAGGACATGTCAGTAGTGGTATATCATTCTGCTGTCCCAAGTCTGAAGTTTTTTAGTGTTTTTTTAATAAGAAATTTAAAAACACATATTACTAGTCTGATTTAGATTTCCCCGTGGAAGTGATCGTGTCTAACTAGTTTTCATCATGAGCATACCTTGCTTTTGTTAAAATCAACGAGGACTGAGAGTGTTAATCAGGTTGAACTTCCAACCTTTTACAGTGTATCAGTGGACTGAAGACCAAGCTCACAGCTTTATCCATCTCTGTCCATCCACCCAGTTGTGCCCTAACACCTCCAGAGTGAACATCCCCACTGAACCATAGAACTGACCCTTATATTAGTGAAATTGCTTTTTAGTGAAATATGTGCAATTTATATGGGAGCTGATAAAGCACCTATTAAGACAGTAGTTAATAGATGTGGTTGGAGCTTTTTTTCAAGTATTGATAATAGGGTGGAAAAAGAGTTTCCATTAACCGAGGTAGCAAGACTCATACAGATAAACATGTGCTCTTACACTCAAGTGCACAATTTTCACTGATTGATAAACCTAACACACCACTTGAGACTATATTCTAGTTACATCATTTCACCATTAAATTCTTCATTTACACCCAAATGAATAGATTAACATTAAGTAAACGCTACTTAAAAATTGTCCTATTCAGTGAAGCTTTAATATAAATTTGTACTACCCATAAAAGTATATTATACTTTATAATTTGAAAATAATAATTCAAAATGTACAATTCAAGTTTTCCATGCAATAAGTGTTTCAAGATGTGCTTGTTCAATAAGTTTATGCAAATCTGCAAAGGAACACCCCCATCATAAATATATAATATAATATAATAGAATAGAATAGAATAGAATAGAATAGAATAGAATAGAATAGAATCATACACAAATAAAATATGCATAGATAAATATATAAATAAGATATAAATAAATATTTAAAAGGTGATTAAATTTTATCATGAAGATGACCAACCACATTGTTTTAGCAAATCTGTATTCATAGCTTTTGCTTGTTCTTACCTATGCCTCAAATAGATTGGATTTTTGTTTTGTTTAAAATAATTAAGGTAGGCCATATGATCCTGTAAATCAAATCAGCATTTTATATGATGGTGAAAAATTCCTGTATTATAGGGGCATCTCTGAAAGTCATTGAAAACACAGAGAAGATGGAACCATCTTAAGAAGAGGTGTAAAACCAGCACTGCTAAAGGATTGTCAGTACCGTGGAGTTGTTCTTTGAAGACAAGATGGCTGAAATCCACGCTGTAATACCTCAAAGAATCTGGACTCCAGTACACAAGGTTTGGCTGCATGCAGAAGTAAAGACCAGTTGCTGGCTGCTTTGTGCTTTTAAGAGGAGATGGTTTTCCCTTCTACCCAAAAGGCAGCTGTCATGAGTCCTTGGTGAATATTTGGAGACCCCTAGGGTCATTAACAGTATGAAAAGACAGGATGTTTCTAAATAGTCTTGTATCACTTAGTTAGGAATTCTGAATATCTGACAGCATAGGGGATATCTGTCAACCTCTTTCTTTTTCCTTCAGCATTAAAAAGCACATCTATTTTTTCAATTCTCTTTTTAGCTTTGGGTTTAAGCTCCTACAGCTGAAGAGCTGGGCATTTGGATGTATTCATTTACACTGTGACAATAAACCATGTGTGTGATAACTGTTGGGAAATCAAATTCTAAATTTAGTCACATTTTTGGGAATTGAGAAGCCATTGCTTCAGTTGCCTCTCTCAGATCTGCATGTGATTGTTTAAATTTATTTTTCTTTGTGGCTACATACAGCCTTCATAAACACTGAACAGACAATTTCAAACCTTATTGTTTTGTTTTGGTTATACTTCAGACTGCAGCCACCTCAAACCACTTGAGTGAAAGCACAGTGACTTTTCCCTACAGATGACAAAGCAATGAAACACGAAACCAAAAATCCTTTCTTTTTTTTTTTTTTTGAGACACTGACTTTTTATATGGCCTACAAATCACATGCCATTAATGTGCAGGAACTTTTGTGAAGATGGTGCCATAGGCAGAATGAGGCAATAGAGAGGATCTAAAGCTCACAGCATTTCAGAGACTTAGTTTTTTAAATAATTATTGTTGTCTTAACTTTAAATATGTTAACAGTTTCCTGAAAGATGGGAAGATGTTCTCTGCTGACCAAAGTTATGTATCTTAGCAGTAAGCACAAAACTCTTGACTTAAAACATAGATATCTGTTCTGAATGGTTTTAATAAAATCTGTGCTACTACACAGGCAAAAAAATACCATCTAGATTTGCAAGAACATGAAAACAAGATTATAAAACTACCTTTCAGACCTCAAAGATCTCACCTGCAGAACTGCTTAGCATTGGCATCTCTGAGTGTTTGGGATTTTTCAAAATCAGGCCCAGTGCCTGAACAAGAATGTCACCACAAGACATTTTCATGCTATTTGCAGATTTTCTTTACAATACCTCCAGCTTTTGATTGTGCTAAAGGCTTAAAAGCAAATCAGAGAAAAGATTCCCCTATTGTGTATTACAAAAGATACAGGCCAGAAACAGTAAAACTGAGGAAGCTATTTCCTAATGCACTCCTTCACATGACAATCAGTTTAGATCTTTTACTTTCTTTCTCAGCCAACATCAGTAACAATGTACTCAAATCGAAATTTTTTGCTGTAATATACTGCTGTAGGTGACCCACTTTTAATTTACTTTGTATGTTAGAATAATAATTAGCACCACTGTACTATCACGTGAGTCTGCTTAATTGTATCATTTACCTGCACATTAAGTACTGTACAAATAAACATAGTAACTTATGCACATATACAATGTAGACAAAAAGATTATATACATATACTCTGTAAAACCATTGGGTTTGTAAATTGGTTTGACATATGGTTAGCATTTAATCTGTGCTGTTATTGTAGGAATTTTGGCTATCACTGGTGCTACTGCATTTGCTATAGGGCTAAGAATTAAAGTTACAAAAGATTTATGTGCTTTGGAAAGCAACGTAGGAACAGTTAAGAATTTGTTTTCTGGGGTTTTCTTTACATAGTATCCAGAATAGACTACTATCTAATAGATACAGAAAGGACTATCAGTTTTTCATAATTGTACATACAACAGCTAAGTCTTCCCTGGGCTGCTGCACTCATGAGTTAGATGAGCCGAATTACGATCAGGACTTGCCTGAATTGTTCCTTGTGGCTCTGATTTGACATACTGCATCAACTTCACTTGGTACTCTAGGATAAAAAAACCAGACTGATTAAGCTCTCAAGAGTATCCTTGTTTAGAAAGAAATTAATTGACACTTCAGCTAGTGGCACAGCATATCTTCATTCATTTCTGTGGAAAATCACTAGATGATTCATCAAAACCTCTATGCTTGCTGAAGAAGACGTGACAGGTTAAGAGGAGCTCTGAGGAAGAAGGTATCCTCTGCTTTCAAGGATGGATGAGGAGCTTTGGAGCTCTGTGTGTTTCTGCATGTAAAGAATAATGCTCTGGGTCATGCCATGGGTGCCACTCTGCTTTTCCAGCCAGGGCGACGTTGCTGCCTCTGTGCCCATGCAGGAGCTGGCAGTGTGGGAGCTGTGGTGGCCAGCATGGTGGTTCTGCTCATGCATCAAGCTGGCCCTGCACTGCTGGCACCTGTGTAGTACCTCCTGGGAGCTACATCCATGGCTTCAGCAATAAAACATGCTTTAGATACCTGACTTTCATTTACTGTATAAATCTATGTGACCAAATACATCCATCTCATTTTCCTCATGTTTGCAATGAAGATGTGCACACAAGCTTAGGAAGTAAATCAGCTGCCAACACTTCTTCACAGGCCATGGGTGAACCATGCTGGGGAACAAGAGCAGTAAGAATCAAGGAGCAGTGGAGGGCAAAAAGTGAACTGCAATGAAAACAAAGGGAGCTGAGGTGAGAAAGGAGGGAGAAGTGTTTGACTAAGTACAGCCTGAAGAAAGGTAAGAAAAAGTGTTTCCCTGAGTGTTCAATAGTACATATTTTCTTTTTTTCCCCCCTCAATACACAAATCACTAATTAAAAGGTTGTATTAATTGGCAATAAATTAAATTAAGTGAATTTCCCTGAGCTGAGGCTGTGTTGCCTGTGACACTGCAGAACAGCTGAACAAGAGCCAGGGCTGGTGACAAGCAAGCCCCAAATGGGTGGAAGAGCAACGAGGAGGCTCTGCCTGCCAGCAAGAAAAAAACACCAGCTGCAAGCTCTGAATGACACCCAACTGCTACTGCCAGCTCCCACCAGACACACTGGAGAAGATCCTGGGGGGATTGCTGAGCTGTTAAGCAAACTAAACAGATACATTTAGGGCTAAAACAGCCCTGGAGGAACTTTGACAGAGAAATGTGGCCAACAAGGGTGACTGCTGTTACACGGACTTGTAAGAGATTATTTCCATCCATAATTATGGGGCAAGTCCCCATAATATAATTGGAGATGAGACAGGTCCCTTCAAATTACATTTCAGGGCTGATACTTCTGTCAAGTGGTCTGAATCTCCAAGACCTTGAAGAGCCTATTTATCTCTTGTCTGAGCTGAGAGGACAGAGGGACTGTCTCAGTAACCTCCCTATGGTGAGGGTGACCTCAAGTTCGGTGGCCTGACTCCCGCTCTTGAAATAGTCTGGGCATCAGTAAGTCCTACATCTTGCTAGGATTGCTAATGAGTAGCCCTGCTTAATTATCAGAACATCAGAAATAATGCTTAATTATTCTTTCCAGGCTACAACATTTTTTACTTGGGTTGAGCTTCATCCTGACCTCACCTTACCCACTATCTAGATATGTAAAGGCAGAAGCATGTTTGAGATGGAAAAGAAGGCCTGCTCTGTGCACCTGGTTCCTAAAGAGTCATGCTAACCTGTCCAGTGAATAGGTCACATGAAAGTTACCATAGTGTTTTATTCTCAGGGTAGACATGGCAGAAATATATGAAGGCAGTTGTGGAGTAACATGAAAAAAAATTTAAGCACAAAACACAATTATTCCAACATATGGTAGGAGTGCAATTCAGTCACTTAAACATAGGTAGTTGATACCATTTTAGAAACTCTGGGTTATTTTGCCCCATCTCTAGCGGAAGATGGGAAGGGCTAGGGTCTCCCAGATTACATCAGGCAGCCCTGTGTTTTAGGGCATCTCAAGTGACCTTAGAAACCTTTGTTAAGACAACTGAATTGTACCCCAACAGTCCTGATACTTGCATGGAAATGCAAGTCATGGTGACCAGTACCTAGTGATGAACTACATTGTGATTACGCCTTACATGTTCAAAACATCTATACAATTTGCATCAGGGTTCAACAATAAACATTCTGCTGATGCAGGTACATGGAATATACAGTTATCCCAGGATTACTTGTCTTTGTGCAATTTGGTTCTGGATGCATCTGGTACTCTTCCAGAATGTAGAGCTAGGAGGCCAGAATATGAAAGGGGAACAGTATTTAGGAAATTTCCTGAACCCCATACAGAGAAAGAGTCAAAGGAAAATAATGCTGAAAATCTGCAATGATGGACTGAGAGGAGAAGAAAGATGTTACCAGGAATGGTAAACAAAGGCAGGAAATAGCCTGCTGGTGTTAGTTCTTGATTAGGAGCCCGTTAAGTTTTGGCTAGAGGGCTAAACCCAAGGAGACATTTTGTCAGCCCAAATGTAGACAGAAAACAGAAAGACAATAGAACAATTAGACAGAGGAAGAGAGCAGAAGTGAACAAACATTATTTCCCCTATTACAATGACACACAGCTAGAGCTTTGTAGCAATACTGCCCAGCTGCCTTTAGATCAAGTGAAAATGAGAAAATAAATCAAACCTTCTTTTGACTGTCAAGGGTAAAGAGAGAATTGTTTCTATTTCAGTCATTGGTAACCTGATAGCTTGCCACAGTGTATTTCACATAAGGAAATCTGTAAAGCAACATCTGAGTGTTCCTTGTGATTAATATTCCTTATGATCTGCAGCCACCTAATTGCATCCTGACCTCAGTGAGGATCAACTGTGAGAAGGGATGGGCTGTGGGAGCAGGGTGGGCTACCAGGAGGTGCTGGTGAATGATGGAGCAGCCAGAGAGAACAAGAGGACCTTTGCAGACATGAATAAATAAATAGTAGCAAAGGCACTGACCTCAGGAATAATGCCATCGGTCCAGAGCGGCACAGAGCTATTGAAAGAAGCAGGGCGATCTGTTCCTAACCTCCAGATGCACCAAATGTAGGATATGTTTTTTTTTTTCTTTAATTTAATCCAAAAAACTGCAGCACGAAACGCAGCACTGAGACACAGAACACTATCTCTGATGGGATTCCCAGGATGCATTAATCAGTTCTCGGCCTGCCCAATATGCTGCATGGCACAGGATAGATACTCTGCTCTGCACAGTAATTCACACATTCTGAATGGTAACAATGGTAATAACCTTTCCTGTGGTTTATTTGGTTTTTTTTCAGGAATTAGATGCATTCCTGCATATCTAACAGCCTGGACCATAAGACAGTCCCTCTCCCATCCAGATAAGCTTTGTAGGCACTACTGGTCTGAGACATACGTGCCTGAGCTGGTGGGTGAACAGATGTAGGTCTATGCACATGGATTTTACGTGGTATTGATGAAGCCAGACGGATCAAACACATATAGTGCCAATTTTCTTTGCAGCACAGGATTTCTCTGAACAGGCACTGTATAGTAGCCGGGAACCATGCAGACCTCAAAACAGCAGTTTACACAGTGTATCTAAAATACTTAACATGGCTCTGAGATTTTTTTCAACAGGGCACCTTTAACTGCTTATAAGTAAATTAATTTCTAATTTGTTCTAATTCCTCTTTTTAATCTTATCCTCAGAATATGCTTTCAGATGTTAAAGCATCCAAGTCAAAGAAAATGGGCCCAGCCATCAAAATGACTAGTGGTCCCCCTAAAAAAATCTGGAAATTTGGACAAGTGTACTACACACATTTTTTGTTTCACCTTGAAGGAAAAAAAAAGCTCTAATTCAGAAAAAACTTGCTCAATTTCCATTTTTCATTTATGCAAATTACACTCTGAATAAATAAATCTACATAATCCACCTTCCTGCTAGACAACTTGCAGTAACATTTGCCAAGAGAAAGACAGGCTTTTCTGATACTAATGCATAAAACATGCTGAATAAAAAAATTAAAACAAATCATGTTGAGTAAATAGCTGCTGTGCAGCCCTGGAAAGAATAATAGATGTACTGATGAGTTACTCAGGATTGTCTTGTTCAATTATTTCAAACATGCTACCAGTTAAGGGTATATTGAAGTTAAGGTTTTAAAAGAGACAGTAATATCCCAAACCACTGAAACCTACAGGAATTTTTTCCTTTAATTTCCATGGAATAGAGGCATGTAGATCTTTCTGCTGAAGTACCAAATAATGTCATGCTGTTGATCCTGGAAAATCAAACTATTCAGCATGTAGCTGATGTGCTGTGCAGGGGCTGCAGCCCCAAGAAAGCAGATCTCTTTTGCTGTTTTGGGAACATAGGAAGTGCCTTCCCTAATTAGATCAAGACTATTCCTTGCTCTGTGTGTTTTCTGTCCATGTGAGATACAGGCTTGGTGATTGTAAAGGTTGCCACCATTCTTGGAACTGCCATAGGGGAAGGATAAAAGAAAAATCAGTGGCAGTATGCTCTATATTGGTATCCAAGGCCATCCCCCACTCTTACTGCATAGGGTAGATGCTGAAAGGCAACGCTTGCTCTTTATGGTCCACCCAGAAACTATCAAATCATATTTGGTGCTTTGACATTCTCCTCTAAACTATCAAGTATCTTTCCACATTGGAAAATCTAATCTGGACAGCTGAATCTTTATCCTCTTTTCTCTAAGGAATTAAAACTATTCCATGGCGCTGGGTCCACAAAAAGGCTTGAATATTATAAATTGCATCACTACATTTTTATATACTGTGATGCTTTGTGGAATTCAAAGATATTTTTCTTGGTGAAAAAAATGTAATTTCCTTACATGCTTCCTGGGGGCAGTGGAGTGTGGGATATACAAGCCTACCAGCTAATTAGGAAGCTACCTAAGAAGGCCAGTAAGAAACCTTAAGAAAATATGATTCAATACCATGCCTCTGCTAAGAGGTAAACCAGCAGCAGAAATGAACCTGACTCAAGCGAGACTACAAGTCAGAGTTACAATTTACTAAAAAGATCACAATAAATACAATGATACAGAGAAAAATTTAAAACACAGAAACCAGGTGTATAACCCAGCACCCTGGGGCATGAATAAAACAGTGTTCATTAGCCCTTGTGTTAAGTGCCACTTGGTCCCCAAGTACAAAAGGAAAGGAAAAACTGTTGGTGAGGATGATAGTCATGGTCTTGTTGAGAGTAGCAGTCACAGTCCTGTTGAGGTTCTGGTCCTCTGCATACGACAAGTGGTACCAGAAGTTCCAAAACCTGAAGATTATATATGCTTACGTTCACTTGGGCATGCCCAGTACCTCCCCCAGGGTGGGGAGTTTCATAATGGGTGACTGTGAGTCATGGGATATTTTTGGAATCTTTGATGGTCCAGGTCATTACAATGCCTGTTGTGCCAGTTTCTTATGGCCCATTAGTAGACATGATCCCCCAGGCTGGGTGAAAGGTACTAATGCTTCCCCTGAGGGGAGTTACCATGGCTGAGACATTGGTGTAAGAACAGAAACATTCCTGTGCCTCACAGGATTCTTTAACACTCAGCTTGTGGCCTGAGGGGTCAGGTGTGCCCTAGGCAGCTGCTGCAAATGGTCCATTATTAACAATTCATCAGAAATTACATAGAGAGGAAGCGCAGTTAAATGCCACCCTGACACCCGATCACATCAGATCTCGGAAGCTCAGCAGGGTCAGCCCCGGTTAGTACTTGGATGGGAGACCTCCTGAGAATACCGGGGGCTGTAGGTTCTAATCCCGCGTACTTCACTGTCACCGTCCAAGTTTGCTCAGCTGTGGCAGGTGAACCTCAGGAGTTAAAGAGTGGGGTCAGTTCCGCGCACGCTGTGCCTCGCCTAAAAAATCCCCTGTGCAGGCTCGAAGGGCACACCCACATGGGTAGAGCCCTTCCCAAATCTTTGTTCTCAAAGCTGAGCCATACAATACAATACAGAGAGTGTAGAATACACCATTTCGGTTACACCCACACAGTGATAAACTGGCCCCAGTTACTGTAAGTAGGACACACAGCCACAAGACTGACTCTAAAACCAGTGTTTTCTACCAACTACCAATTCACTGCAGAGGAATAAGTTCTTTCTCTTTGTTTACTGTACAGTTTGGTTGTTAAGAATGTACATCTGGGATATGGTATGTCCTCCCCCTCTCCTGATTGCCAGGACAGTTTCTCCTTGACAGGCTATTTGATGTTGCAGACAGAGTTACTTACTTGTCAAATCTACTCCACCATGAGGGAAAATACCTGAATGTACTTTGAAAGAGAGAAAAAGATTGATCCCCAAATAACCAGCAAACAGCCTTGTGGCTGTTGCATTTGGCATTGACACCACGTCAAATTCAACTTGGACACAGTCAAAATCTGAAGGTAAGCCTGTTGTGTTGCCCACCAGGAATTTCTTCCTGCAAGGTCTAGTAGGCTGGCTTGGAGAATGGTTTGTAGATCAGCTCCTTCAGATAACGTAGGATGGGCTTACCTTGACGAGAGAAACACAGCATGGCAGACACCTGTGCTCTTGGGGACCTCCCTAGCAGAGAGCTAAAGGCTTTGGGGAATTACAGTGAGGTCTGGGTCCATGCATTCAACTGCTAAAAATGCTAGACAAATTAATGAAATTCCAGGCTTCCAAAACCCGTGGAATTTGATTTAAAACAATGAATTTAGAATATTTATTTTTAAAACTGTTATTTCAAAGCAATCTTACAAGTAAAATAAGTAAATCTGAAACACATTTTGTTCATATTTCCAAGCTAATTTCTATATGCTTGGGCCAGAAACTTATTTTTCTCCTCTTTAAGCAAGAGCTAAGCTCTTAACTTAATGACAAAACTCCAGGAACCACAGATTTAAAAGAAGCATCAGAAATTTTGAGATTTATAATAAAAGGAGGGGAATTTAACACTATAGATTTTTGTGGCAGCACAAGATTAAGTTTGGCTTACTAGTGAGATGGGAATACTCAGCCCCATAGATGAGAAATGCAGAGGACGCCTCAAATCTGAGACTGATTCTAGTCAGTCTCTACATCAGTAAGATACTGCTTCAGCAGCCCATGATTTTCCTTGTTTCACTATGCAGTGGGTGGCCTTACGCCCTTAAGAAGTACAGATTCTTCTTTCTATTTGCATCCCAGAGCTTCCTAACCAGAAGCTTGGTTTGAGGAAGAAGGAAGAGAAAAAGGGGATGGAAAGGACTGGTGTATCTTTTCTCTACGGCAGATACTTAGTGAAAGTCTTCAAAACAAGATCAAACTGCTTCCTGCTTCAGTGATACTTGAGGCTACTTGTCCATAGGAGTTTCAAAATCACATTTTTTCTTGGATAATCTAGGGGCAGTTGAGAATCTCACTATTCCGCCATGTGCTCCAAACTCCATAGTTTAGTTTAGTTGTAGGTTAGGCAAAAATCAGAGGGTTTGAATACGAGCCTTAGTGACTGCATGATCATGGATCTTTGCAAGCTGTTGATATGACAGACCCCATGCACTTTATGGTTTTATCTTGTGATCTCTTAAAGCAATATATCTATTATTCCAAAATGCACAGTTCGCTAAAAATCCCAGCTAAATTACAACTAGATTCCACCTACTGATTTATTTTTCGTAATTTTCACAGTAATCACTCTCAGTCCTTCTGTCACAAAAAACTGAAATGTGACCTCTTGATTAGACCTTTCACCCAGGAGAAGTGCTCATTTCCCACCTCGCCTTAACTGTGGCTGCATGCCAGAACATGCTTACACCAGGCTGGAACTAAAATATATATGAATTCCCACACCAGTGTTTTGTACACTGTTTCCCCGATGTTAAATCTAGGGCACGGTATAAGCTGGATGTGTAAGTCATTGCCTTGTGAGTCAGCTTCTCCCAGAGCAAGGGAAAAAGTCTCAGCCCCTCCACCAAACCAGCAGCCCTGTAAGGTGCTTGCTGGGAGAGAAGCCACAGAGCTGCCATGCACACAGATTTGTGTGGGCTAGTAAGCCCTGAACTTTGTTAAAATCATCAACAGAATCTAGATTTAAGTGAAAGGAATACACTTTGGAACAACAAAACCCCACAGCATTTCTATTGCTCATGTAACATCCTAAACTCTTGCTGAACATCTTAGTCATAACCTCCCTTTCAAGCTGCTTCCTTGTTTCTCTGACATGATGGACAAGGAATTTGAAAGATAGAAAATTGGATGTAAGTTTTCACAGAATCAGAGCCAATTAGGTCAGAAAACGCGTATGAGATAATCCAGCCCAACCTCTGACCAAGCACCACCATGCCAAGGAGAGCACAGCTCTTGCACATCGACTGTCCCCACACAGCTCCAGGGACGGTGATCCACCCCCTCCCTGGATACTCCACTCCAAGGTCTAATCACCCTTTCTGTGAAGAAATTCCTCCTAATGTTCACCCTAAACCTCTCCTGGCGTTTTGGAACACTATTAAAATGCCAGAAGGGAAAAAAATCCCAACACCACGGGTTATAGCTTAAGGACAAAAAGCAGATAGTTGACACGTTTCGCCTGAATACAAGTCAACAATCAAAGACTATAAGGCGCAGAGACGCGCTCGGCAGCGGCCTGTGGGACTTGGTATGCCGCGGGGCGATGTTTTTATACCCCCGCACCGCACCCCGCGGGCCCTTGGCACCCGGGGCACTCCCGGCAGTGGCCCGTGGGATTTGGTGTGCGGCGGGATCGACGTGTTTACCCCCCTGCCCCGCACCCCGCAGCGCCTTCGCTCCCGGAGCGGCCCCACCAACGCCGGCGGAAGGCGGGTGGGCAGCGCAGGGCGCAGGCGCGGGCCGGGACCCAGCCCCAGCCCCAGCTCCGGCGCATGCGCGGCGCGGCCGCCGGGACCCGTNGTGCTGCCGCCCCGGCCCAGCCACACGGGAACGGCTTCCCTGGCGCCCCGAGGGGCCCGGCCCGGCTCCGGGGAGCGGCTGCAGCCCCGTCAGGGCCAGCATCGGGCGCGATCGTGGTGCCCGTGCCCGGCGCAGTGCCGGTGTCACGGCGCTGGGCACATCGCCCTGGAAGTGCTGTGTCATTGTGCGAAGGAGATGGGAACAAGTACCGGAGAAACTTCGTGCATCTCGGCACTGGAGATGAGAATCCCAAGGGGAGAAGAGGAATGAGGGCTGGAAACTGAATGTAGGGTGGACAAGAGTGTGAGAAGGAAATTACTTGCTCTGTAGGAATCTCTTTATCTTTTAAAGCACAGATATCTGTGTGTTAGTTTGCTATTCATAGGTACAAATACACTAAATGAGGAAATTCAATAAAGCAACTCAATGTCCCTTTACAGAGATAAGTGGGGAAACATCTCTATGAGGGCATGTTTGTTCTTGGTGTCCTTAACTCTGGGAATTGTCTTAAGTTGTGGATAATGAGAAATTATATATAACCGGATGGATGAAAAGTTAGAGGCTTTTTTCTGTCATGTCTTCATTACATGTCATTTTTTCTGTGATCTTACAAGCCTTGGGTATTCTGAATCCTTTAGTACTGGTAAAAATACTATTTCTCTGCTTGTTGACAGAAAAAGTTAATAACATCAGTGAAATACTAGCTGAAGTAAACTTAGAAGACTATCTCTTCTTTTTCATATGTGTTTCCTAATCAGGAAAAAAAAGTTTATCTAATGTCAATTAAGTATTCACAGTAGGGGAAGGCTCTGGAGCTTCTGAACCTTGGATTAGTCAGAGCACTGAACTGCAGGTATGGAAGGTGAAATGGCTTTGCTTGAATCCAGCTGTGCTGCTAAAACAAAGTCCTGTGCAGCCTGACTTTAACAGGAGTGACCGCAGCTTCTTGCTGTTCTGCCTTGCAGAAAAGAACCTCTAGAGAGGCCCATTTGAATCTTCAGGTGAGGTCATAGCTTTGAGATGTCACAAAGAGTGCTCAGACCACTGTGACTGGTACCTGCAGTGCTTAGGGGAGAGCCATTGTAACTGTGCTCAAACCCATCCCACACTTGTCCCTTCAAGTTAAAACACCACTTTCTATGCAACAGAAAAAACTTTGCCTTCTATTACCCAGTTTTTATCCAAAGCAAATTAGATAATGCAAAGCTGACATAAGGGGTGAAAACACTGGCTCTTGGCGCTTATTCCAACTTTTCTTAAAGCAACTTATCAAGTCAAGTTTATGTATCAAAAGTGCCTAATTTTATAGAACACTTTGAGGGATAGTGTAGCTGTAATATGTGGATTCAAATGTGTGTGAATCAATCACTTAAGAATTTTTTGTGCAGTGCATTTCGGAGTATAAAATGTAATGTGTAAAATGATAGGGCAGAGGATTAAAAAAACTTCTAAATCCTAAAAATTGTGTTCCCAAGTGCAAAAATAGGACAATCAGTGATTAGCATGTTAAAATACATTTTTATGGAGTCCAGCCATGACAAGGTTATAATGTAGATGCATATTAGTTATACTTGATGGTGATGGGCTTTCAAATGATCTTAATACTTTCAAACCCAAATAATGCTCTGTGGTTTTTTAGTCACAGGCATATAATGTACCTGGGAGTGATGAATGTATTATGCAATTCTGGGGCATGGTATCAACATGGATACTGTAGAATCTTGTAGCTACAGTGATGAGAATGTAATTTAGGCTTTACTTTCACTCTCTTCCCCCTCTTCAGCTGGAAGATCACGGGGCCTTTCTGACTCCTCTTCACTCAGTGTGATTTGGAGCACATTTTCTCAGTCTGCCAAACTGACCTTTTATGATTGAAGCTGCTGTTTGTTTTGCTGGATATGAGTTATGGGAGATTTTTTTCAGCTTGGCGGTTCTGTCCGAGCTACTCATGTGTTTGTAGATAGAAAAGTTTGACTTCGTAATTTTAAACTGATGTGAGCTTTGTTTTTTGTATCTTTGAAATCCAGATAAATAATTGGTAGAGCTTTTTTATTTTGACAAAAAAACAATGTCTGTAAATAGACAAAGCATATTGCAGCAGGTTCTAAAATACAAGCAATTAGCAATACAACTATATCCAAGTAATGTGGGGTTTAATTGCATTTTACCTTCAGCTTTTCTTTCTATTTTTTTTCTTCTGCTCTCATAGGAGGATTTCTGTGCTCCTTCATCATTATATAATTTATTTGAGTAGGGAAGTTTAATTGTAATGCCTTCTACATGTGTGTCATTAATCAGTTACAAATGGATTTTTGTGTCCTGGTGAATCTCAAATACTAATTTTGTTGCCTATCAGTGTTAGAAAAAAGGAAGAGAATATGCAAAGACCAGGCTTAATTCTTACAAAGTTAGCTTTTCACAGAGAATTGGTTTTTAATCTTTTCCCCCACCAGTTTCCCTGCCCACCCCCCATTCCTCCATCAGTGTTTAGTGTTACTTTAGGCCTTAGTCCTCAAAGCTGTCTGTGGGTGGGCAGCAGGTGGCTTTACTGCACTGCAAGGGAAGAACAGTGTTCTCTGTTTAAAAACCCGAGCAGAGTGAGAATTACAAGGTCGTGACAGAATTAGGGGGCTTTTTTTTTTTTGTTTTTTGGTAGCTTATGAAAATCTTGGTGTCTTTCAGTAGAGGTAAACTGAGAAACTCAAAACCAATCAAGTAAGCCCACCTGTGTTTTCATGGTGATTCTCAACCTTTTATTTTCATTACTTTTCTGAACTATTTAATCTTATTTTTTTTAATAAAGATGCATTAAGTAGGTGATGAGTAATTTGTCAAGAATGATGTGCCACATTATTTGTTATAGGAAACATAGGAGTAAGGTTAGCAAATGGCCTCTGTAAGGAAACATCTTCTGCTGTCTTGGGAACCCAGAACTAGCTGGTTGTGGGTATCAGCTGCTGTTCAGAGATGCCTGTCTCAGGTTGCTTTTACTTCTGCATCATGGATAAGTTTTTGGCCTTTATCCATAGACTGGCTGCATCTGATCTGAATGAATGGAGGATGTGCCTGTGTTTTAGCAAAAGCATGTAATACATACTTTTTTAATCTGAAAAAAATACTTAAATACGAGCTGGGATAGCACACCTTTTGTTTCACTTTTAGGAGTCAAGTACTCAATGTTTTCTTTTTGCCATAGTGCATATGTCCATTTGTATGCAGAATATCTCTTATGAATGTGTAATCCTGCAAACCAGGATGTGAAGTGTGTAATGATTTTTTTAACCAATTTTCATTTTTATTATAATTCAAGATACTGCGATACATGTTTTAAATCTTTCTGTCTCATAAACACTTGTATGTGATCCAGACTTCTCTGTTAAACCTAACAGAACCCTTCCTTACCCAGAGGCTGGGCTAGTCTGGCAGTACCACATGGTACCAAAGCAGTGCAGCAGCAGCAGCATACGATATTTAGACCTCCTTTTCTGTCTTTAGATTGGACTGGTTTAGATGAAGATGAAGATGCACATGTCTGGGAAGACAATTGGGATGATGACAATGTAGAAGATGATTTCTCCAATCAGTTAAGGTAATTTTATTTTAACTTACTGTTCTAGGAGATGGGTAAAACATTTTAAATGGCACTGATTAGTTAATATTTGAAAGTTTGAAATCTACTTAATTACAAAAAATAGAGATTTGAAATTGAAATAAATGAAAGCTCTGCTTTTTATGTTTCTATTTAAAGCCTTTCAGAACCACACTTAGGGATTACATCACTCTGAAGTACTGATCAGTATTTTATCTTTTAATAATTGTACTGTGATCCCTGAAATATGCCTTATGATGTTGGGGTGGCAGAGTTGTCCTCTGTCAAGCAACTTAAACAGTGCAAAGATCCCTGCAAGCTGTGATACAGCCGACACTTTCTGTATTTGCCGTTAAAACCTTTCTAATTACTTCCCTATGTACGTGTGAAAGTTCTGAGTTGTGCTGCAAAGATTGATGGCAAGGCATCAAAGATTATCTCTTCTGGGCTATGTGGTGTGCAAAATTTTTTGTCTGTACTTTCAAATAGCACCTCTGGGTTTTGTCCAAGTGTACAAATTTTCTAGAGATCAGTGATCTGTAATAATGTTAAGATTCTCTTTTGTGTGATGAGCATGCTGTTTATGAGCAACAACAGCAAAGTAATTGTTAATTACATGCTTTAAAAAAAGCGGTAGCAATTTGGGTACCTGTAAACCAGTTGCTTAATCCTCTTTGTCACTTGTAGTTTCAGTAATCCTTTGCTGATGCATAATTATAGCGTAAATTGTTTCAAGCATCAGAACAAGGCCAGATTTTATAATTAATCCCTCAGTATGCTGCACAAGAAGCAAACTATCTGTAATGCAGCCTGCTGAAACAGCTCCCCAGTTGATCTCCCTTGTTGCACTCCAGTGAAAGCAATTATTCCTGTATCTTCTACATACAAGATCTTTGGTATAGTTTTTGCTTATAAGGTTGAAAGACAGTTAAACTGTAATATTGGAAAGCATGTTGATACGTAATGAAAGAGACTTTCAAGGGAGTATAATTCTTGATAAGCATAGTTGATCTAGACAAGTCTTGTGTAACTGGCCTTAATTGTAGCCTGTAGTATTGGTGACTGTATACTGGTTTGCAGTGTTGCCTGGCTGCAGCATGGTTTTATTTCATCCAGTTCTAAAATACCACTACTAATTATGTAAACTAACCTGAAATATTTTTAGAGATTTGGACTTCTGTATCTAGATACACATGTGCTCAGACTAGGAGATGAAACAGGTTGCATTCTGCCTGCTGTATTCAGAGGCAGGTGAGTAGGAAAGTGGGGACAGGCCAGGAGCAATAACACTTGTAGTTGCTGACTTGCTGTCCTGAACACAACTAAGGGCAACAAAGCAATCCTTTCCCTCAGAATTGTTCACTGCAAAGTGTATTGCACCCAAACATAAATAAAAATACCAGGGTACACTATTGTTAAAACAAAGAAAAAGCTTAAAATTGTTTTGGAAGCACATGCATTTAAATCACTCAGAACAGTGTGCTTGTTTGGTTTAAGGGAATCTTGAGAATAACTGTATAAGATACTGTTTTGGTTTTTCTAACGTGTTTGCAGTTGTTGCAGGCTCATGGATTCTGCTTTGTGCCATATGGTGGGGCAGAGGGCAATAACTATGAGTAAAACAAATACTTGATTTTTTTCTGAGAAGTTAATTCTGGTGATGTAAGATATAAAGCTGAAGTTCAAGAACTACAGAGTAAGTGAGTTTAAGGTTACTGGTGTGAATCAGAAGGCAGTATGACATGTTGATATTCTAAAATGATAGTATATTGTACAGTGTATTTAATTTTTAAAAAGTCAAGCATCAAACAGTATTGTATCTGTGTGTTTCAGTATATCTATCTCTTTTTCTATACAGAGCTGAATTAGAAAAACATGGATACAAGATGGAAACTTCATAGTTTTTGCAGAATATGGAGCGGTTTAACGTTGAGCTGTGGATAGACTGTATTGAGAGGAGAAGAAGAAAAGGTGGAAAATGAGAAGACACACTTAGTTCGTTATCTGCTTGGATTTATTATTGTTTTGTATAAAAAATAAAGTTTTTAATCTTAGCCTAGTCACACATTCAGCCTCTACTCACCTGGTACCTTGTATTTTGGTTCTGAAATGCCTTGTGTGATGGAATTATCAGACTTGTCTCCAGTGCCACTAATGATCTGTCAGTGACTGATGGTCTTGCATCAGCTCCTGTACGGGGGAACTAAATACATGTAGCCAGAATTAAGACTAATGAACATTTCTGTCACTGGGAATGTGGAGACACCAAAAGCACTAAAGTACTGGTGTATTCCAATTAAAATGCAACAGAGATAGAAAACAGTTTTAGGGAGTGATAAAGCTTGTTTTGCCTCAACACTTTATTTCATAATTACTTGCCTCCATTTTGGCAGTTACAGCAGTTCATCTGTATCACACAACCTGCTGAGAATGGAAATCAAACTTCCAACTTGTTTCATGGATGCCAGTAAGTAGTTACTAGATAAATCGGGCAGTAGTGACCAAATTAGATTACTCTCTGAACTAGGAAACAAGATCAAAATTAAAAACTATGACCTCTTCCACGAATCTTCCCCAAAGGAGCTGTTAGAGCTGATATATGCAAAGACATAGAAAGATGCAGCGATGACTCCAAACTTTTTTTATTAAAGGGGCAACTATAGGTACACTCTCATGGAATTTGAATTAGCTGCTTGCTTTTTCACCACTTCACTAAAGACTTACTATTTTAAGTGAGCCTTCAGAGTAAAGGTATTAGTTGATGCACATGCAGTTACGATATTAAATGCTTTAACCTTGTTAACTAAATAACTGAGTCTTTCATGTTATAATGGCATTTATTAATGCAAAATGCTAGGAAGTTTCCCTTATTATTGGGTGGTGCTATATTTGTGGTGGAGGCAAGATTCACTGTCACCCACCCTGCTTTCTGAAGATAACTCTGTAAAAACTGAGACCTTCCATTGCCATCTGAATGGCTCTGCAAAACTAAATGTTTCAGATGGTGTGGAATGCTGATATGTTGTCCAGTTCGGTGCTGCTTGGGAAAAGAAAGGGATGCCCTTTCAAGCAAGCTTACCTTAGAGTCATTTAAGTTCACATTGAAATGTGAGGCCCATGGAGCCCAACTTAGTGGAATACAAAGTCCTGAAGATTGTATTTTGACAAGTAGCCAATGAAAAGTCTTGTGTATTGAGTGGCAAATAGCAATGCAAACTTCCTCAGGTTAGTGTTGGGAGTTTCAGAAAAAAGTATGTTAAGTACAGTTGTGGTATTGCTGGTGTTATGAGCACATTGATACTGGAAAACTGAGTAATGCAAGAGACCAAAAGAAGATGACACAGTTAAAGGAGATGTCTGGTGCAAGCTGGATAGAGACTGTGGCTTTCCATCACAGGATTCTGGAAAGCTGACTAAAGCAGCCCTGTCCCATCAATGGGCAGCAGCAATGAAGGTGGAAAAGCATCTTTACTTCAAGAAGTTTTTGTTTTTGCTGAGCCACAGTTGTGTTAATATTTTTCTGCTTTTTTTTTCCACCAAAGCAGAATTGGAAAGAAAGCTTAGGCTGAGCTAGCCTGATGGCTCTGCACTCTTGCAGTAATAGCCCTTAGCTGCTGCGTTATGATCTGAAACCTGATTTTCTAGAGGGAAGTTGAGGTGGTTGGCTAGTATGTCACTGTAGCAATTCACCCTAATGCATCTCCTATTCAAGTTTAGAGGGAACTGATCTTCCCATTTGGGAGGAATTTGCTTGAGTTTAATAGATTGGCCATGCTAGGAGGGGCTTCCTTTGGTCTCTCTTGGAGCTGTTCCAGTGATTCCTGTTAGCAGAGGAATGTCTGAAGTGTGGGAGATAGGAATGGTTTGGGGGTGTGAGGGAGGACACACAGAGAGGACAGGCATTTGGGAAGTTCTGCAGCCTAGCAAGGTGGGAATGTGGTGGAGAGAGAAATTTGGCAAAGATCTGAGCAAAGGAGGCATTGGGCTTTCCAGTTAAGAAAGTAGGATGTGGAGGTGTGCATGTGGCAATGGTTGGGTGTGGACTGCTGGGTAGTCTCTGTTCCCTGTTGTGGGAAGGAGATTTAGGTTGATGTTACCTTGTGTTTGGGGACCTGTCCTCCTGTCAGCCAAGCCATGGGTCTCTTGGCCAGTATCCTCAGTCTGAGCCATGCTGGGGTATGTGGCACATGTCTACAGCTCTCCTCCACATGATGGAAAGTGTTCTGCAGTGTGGGGAAGGTTGACTTGCTCTCACTTAGATCCTGAGGATGTCTCAAGACAAAGCACTGTTCAGCTGACTTGGAGGAAAGCTCTGGAAGGTTCCTGATTGCCAATGAAATTGGTGCTCTCTTTTTGCCTTGATCCTTAAGAAACCATACGTGCCTTAAATAAAAAATCACAGATAAGTTGAAAAAATGGTGAGCAGTCCAAAGTAAGGCTGTCTGGGAAGCCTTCAGTTGAACTCATTTGTTTCAGAATATCCTTTCTGTTTTCCCATCTGGCCCCTGACTCCCTCTGCTACCTTGCACAACAGCACCAACAGCTTCCCCACATACTTTCTGCTCCTGAGTCACAGTGTATCCTGTTCACTGCTTCCTGTGCAGTGTCCACACTTTGCTGTACAGAACAAGTAAGCATGGGTCTCCATACCACAGTGGTCCATGTGTTCTGCAAATGCTCTTAATACATTTTCCACTGTCCTTGGGAGAGGGAGAAGTGTTTTCCCATTTTGAAGTGTACAATAATTTTAAATGCTCAGTGTGAGACCCCAGGACCTCATCTTCCACTAGGTTTGGTTGTATGTGAAACATTCTGCGCGCTCAAATGTTCCTTTAGCTTTGGTTACTGCTGTGCATATTCAGCATTTCTGCTGATCAGGATTTATGGGGTACCAAGTCAGCCACCCAGAAAAGGAGGAACACACATTACAACCTTTGTAGCTTTTGTAAGGAATGAGGCAAGACTCCACAAGTGGATACCTTTCCTGCTAGCTTTTTCTTGAACCTTATTTTTTCTTATCCTGCTTTTTCTTGAACACCAACAAGTGTTAATAAGTCCCATGAGGGAGGGGGTGCATATACATGGCCATAAAATTCAAGACTATGAGAATACATATGTATGGAAAAAGAAATTTATATTGTACAGAGTTACAGTTCCAGCATTTCTTATCTTTTATCTCTCTGACTTTACAGCCCTAATAATAATCTTTTAATGCAGGTATGATTTTGTGTTTGCATAGTGACAGAGCTAAATTTGCTTTAATTTCAAGGCATGCAGGGAAGTAGGAAGATTGATGCCCAGAAAGTTTTTGTGATGGAATTTTTACTAAAGAATAGATGTTATGTAACATTTCAAACACAGTGAGATCCTTCAAGACAAAGTGTGTGATATAAATGTAAAATATTTGCAAACTATAATTTAGCAACCATTTTAAAATCACAGTCAGTATTCCAACCTCTTACACATGGCATGTGAGATTCTTTGTCAACTCAGAACTAAGGGCAGCAAATGTGAGATTCATTAAGTAATTATATAGGAACATTATTTCAAATTAATTTCACCAGTTGTTTTAGACATTAGCAACCAAATTAGGGGACCAAAGGCAAACAGTAATGCAGCTTACTACTTTTAATAAATGAAGGCATTTGAAGTTATTTACATAAATCAGATGGTAAGTCCTCATTTAATGAGCTTCCAAATGCCCCCACCTCCCCTTCCAGTTCACCTTCCAGCCTTTCCAGGCTATATCTGTGCTCTGCATCTCCCCAGCTCTCTTACTACATTGTGCTTTGTGCTTTTCTCAAATCCTTCCTACATTGGCTTCATAATAAACACTCAGACTTCTGGAATTCGTTAGGGTGAGCTGGAACCCTTTAAGGCTTCTGAATCTGTAGTGCTGGGAGGCATGGGAAGGTAAGGGAGCCACTATTGACAAGGCTCCTAGGAAAATAAATGGTGGACAACAAAAAAAGCAGATTAGGGGATTGGGGGATGCTTGCCTACAGGCAGGTCAGGGAGATGAAAACCATCCCATCAGCAAGTGAATGGGTCACATGTAATGGATAATGACCAGCCCTTTTCATCTTTGCTGCAGTGAGATCAAGGCTCTTAATGAAAAGGAACAGGCACTGGTCTGGATTTACATTGCACCTGATGGAGGGAGGGCAGCTTAGTGACTCACCCAGAAGGCGAAACCAACCCTGCCGATGCTCTGGCCTTGCATTCCTCCTACCACGAACAAAATAAAAGCTCTTCTTTCCCAAGGGAGCTGATAGTCTGTGAGATGTAAAAGGTGGGACAGGGCTGCTGAGGAGGGTGAGTGATGGGTTGCATTTCCCTTCCTCTTGGACCTGGTTTGCAGTGTCTGAATAGAATGCAGTGGAACTATACAATGCAAGACTAACATCCACCAAGATTAAAACAAGGAATCCTCCCGGTCACTGGGCTGGTCAGTGATACTCTCCACCTGGCAGTAACTTTGGGACCTTGTTTTTCAAGACTTGGGTAACAAACTGATGCTATACTGGCAGTACTATCAGGGAAAGCTTTGGTGTGGCCAGGTGGTAGCAGAATATCCCGGAAACAAAGGTGTAGTAATTCTGTTTGTGCTCAGCTCAGCAGAGCTTTCCTACACCAAAGACATCTGGTTCAGGTCAGAAATGCACAAAGATACGTAAGCTCTAGAAGAAGAAGATCAATCTTACTCTGAAGTATTTAAGATGTTAGTTTCCCTTCTCCTTTCCCAAGCTGCCTGCTGTGCCCTCCATGCAGGTGGGAGGGAGCTGGTGCTGAGACCCAAGCACAGTTTCTTCTTCATGGCATTTCACCATGGAGGAGAATCCCAGAAGGATGTCAGGTCAGAAAGGAAACCATGGCAGCAAGAGGCAATATGAGAAACGTACCCCTTTTCTCTCTGAAAGTTAAAATGGGAAAGGGTAAAAACCTCTCTTAAGCAGAAAGCAGCATCTGAGAGGGTATGTGAGCACATCACATGTTGCATCACTGTAAAAAGCAATTCACTCCAAATTATACATGTGAAATGCCAGACCTTTAATGTAACCAGTTGCATAGATGGATTCATTTCACGACTTGCCTCAGTGGATTTTTAGGGAATTTTACTTTTTTTTCCCTGGGGCATATTAAAAATGTAGAGGGTGTTAAACAGAGCAGACCTCATCAGACAGGTATGACCTCACTTCTCTGAGTCTCCTGCTGCAGCGCCCAGCTGCTGAGCACTCAGTGCTGCAACTGGATGTGGCTCTTCAGTCTCTTCAGAGCCAGGTTCTGACTGCAGCTGATCCCTGGTGCCTCAGAAGAGAAATGGACTGTGCAGATGTGGCTGCAAGGTGGATGCTGCTGTGTGTTGCCTATGGGGAGCCTTGACTTCAGCCTAGGAATGTGTCTTTCTCCCAGCCTCTGACTAGATATATCACAGACGAAGTATTAGCTGCTAAGAAATTTAAGGGATTTCACAAAAATGTGTGTTGGATTCTGTTCCTTGCTCTGCTACTCTATGATCAATGTCCATTAGAAGAGAGAGCAAAATAATGTTTCATTGCCTGTGAGAATGAGTAAGATTACATTGGTACTGTACATCTTTCGCAGGATGTCATTTTCAGGCATTACTTGGCTGAAGCTTCCCTCAGTAGAGCCTGTGTGTTCCTCTTTGTAGGTACTTTCTGTCTATACCACAGAGAGGGTCTGGAATGGAGTAAACCAGCCTTAGATGAATTGTAGCAGTTAGAAGAGTAATTATAAAGCCAATGGGTAAAGATTTGATTGCAACTTGATGGAGCTGCAGAAACTGTGTGACTCATCCTAAATAGAATATATATTTATATTTTACAGTTATAAATAGGTGGGGGTTTTTTGGTTTGTGGTGTTTGGGTTTTTTTTGTTTTTTTTTTTTTTTTTACGGTTCCAATGGAATATTTAGAAATTGCTGTTCTTCTTAAAAATAACTTTGATATTATACCTGGAGCTTGCAGGTTACATTCTTTATTGAAAAAACACACCCTTCAGTAGTACCTTTCTGTCACAACAGGCATACATGGTGCTTTTGCAAAGCCAGCATCATGCTTGGCCTTCCTGCCCTGAGACTCTCACTGAGACCAAAACAATGCACAGGACACCCTGCAAGAGAGGATGGAATGGGTTGTGATGGCCATTGGTAAAACAACAAAAATAGTGGATGTTTGTGGTCAGACAGAAGAAAGGAAAGAAGAGTCTCATGTGTGAAGAGGTTAGGATAAAGCAAGGGACATTCTGGTTTGGCTTTAGTGGATAAAACGGACTGGATCCAGGTTGCATCTGGATTGAAACGGTAATGTAAAATGAGCTCTCTTCCTAAACTGAAGAACATACTGCATACTTTCTAACCTGAAGAGCATACCTGAAAGGCATGGGGAACTTGGTCAGTTTGTTCCACCTAGAAGACAGTTGAATGGTGATCTAATTGCAGTTCTCAAATTCCTTTATGGAGAAAAAAATTGTTTCAGAAGGAGATGTTTTTTTAAACTTTACTGTAAAAGCAGAACAAGACTGAGAGACTGGAGGCTCAAGTTAGGCTGATTCATGCTGTGCATTTTTACAGCAGGTTCTGAATTGAGCCAGTGAAGGTTTTTCTCCCTCAAATACAGTGGTCTGCCCACCATGGAACTGGTAAGCAAGATTCTTTTTGATGCTTTGTGATGGCTGAGAGAGATGGTGTAGGTGCAATGCAGGAATGGCAGTGTGGAAATATGGACACATTAAAGGAGTAAGTGCAGATGAGCAGTTCAGGCCTTACTCATCATACATTTCTTGTTTTCCTTCTGGTCAGTGGTGCAGTGATTTTTGCTATTCATTAATGGTGTGCAGAATAAGTTCATCTTGTACTATCTGTGCTGGTTTAAAGATAAACTGGCAGAAGAAATGAACCTAACTCAAGAGAGATTACAGTCAGAGTTACAATTTACTAAAAAGATCACAATAAATACAATGATACAGATAAAAAATGGTTTTAACACACAAAAAACATATATATAGCCCAGCACCCTGGGGCAGGAACAGAATGGTGTTCACTGGTGCTTGTGCTGAGTGCCACATGGTCCCCCTGAATACAAAGTAAAAGGAAAGGAAAACCTGTTGGTGAGGATGATGGTCACGGTCTTGTTGAGAGTAGCAGTCACAGTCCTGTTGCAGTTCTGGTCCTCCTCTGCATGCGACAAGTGGTACCAGAAGTCCCCAAACCCAAAGATTATATATAGGTAGACACAGGTGTCCTGTTTTGAGTGGGGAAATGGTCACATAGAACCATTTTTGCCCTCATGTGAGTATATCTCCATGATGCAAGTTGGTGACTTTCATAGCTACAATGAGTGATGAGCAACAGTGATCATCTGAGCCACTTCAGCATCAGCTTTGTAGTGAGCACTGTTAATCGTCATCACTGATTGCTCTTACTGAAGCTTCAAGTGATTGGAGATGCTGCCCAGTGTTCATGAAAGGAGTTGAAGGTCTTCAGCCTACTGCTGGAAAATCTTGAAAACAAATATATTGATTAGCTTGGGAGGGGATAAGGTAAGTCAAATATTGTGTTGTTGAGTTTGGAAAAACATTTGAGGAAAGAACAGTGTAATTGTAGAGACAGCAAGAGAGATGTGAAAATGCAAAACAGGTAAAACTCACAACAGCCACTGAGTTGAAGAGGGTAAGAAATGTTGAATTCAGGCTGTAACCACCACAGAGGCATATTGCGTCAGGATGAATGCTTGTGCCCGATCCCCATGCCTAAGTGCTGTGTTCTGCCAGTGTCTGGTATGCAGAGTGACACCAGGTCCTGAACTGTGCCTCTCTGTATGTCAACCAATCTGTTTTAGAAAGTGATGGCAAGCTCCCAGTTGGATGTCCTTTGGGGAGAAACCTTCCTGGGGTAGATACTCCTTCTTCAGGAGGGTGTTATGGTTTTGCTTACTTTGAAATGTAGGCAATAGTTGCTGGTTTTCCAAGGACACCTTGTTGTGCAAACTGTTGCATGTCCCCACCTGGGTGTACCCTGTGGCATTAGCCACAGTGTCTCTGGACTGAAATTATTGTTTTTCAGAAAATCTTTAGATCCTGAAGACAAGAGTTTCTGTGGGAATGAATTATACTGAGCTACAGGTTTCAGATCTGAGATCAGGATAAATGCAGAAAAGAGTGTGAGGCTATGGAGGTTACTGACAACTCCTTATCCAATGGCAGGGAGTAGCTGGGTGAGACGAGGTCTGCTTCCACACACCTCTACCTACCACCCACCAGTGGAGGCTCTGTGATCTTGGTGTAGGAGTGGCAGCCAGACCCACTGGTGATTTGTCAGGCAAGGTCGTTGTCACTTGTCATGCAGAGTTTCAGGAGCTTGTGGGTTTATGCTGAGGAAATGGTAATAAATGAAAATTCCATTTTTTTTAAAGCCCACGCCATCTATTTAGGAATATTTTTAGGAATTCACAATCTGAGACCCTGTTGATTATTTTTATCTTGTACAGTTTGTTGAATTTATAGCAGCATTGTTCTCACTATTTTCAATCTCCCAACACTTATGTATCTGAAATGTGTACCTTTTCATAAAAGATACCTCATTTTCTGATTTTCTTTGCCAAAACAGTCTTGCTCAGGTTGCCAGAGCTGCCTCTTAACAAGGTTACAGACCACAGGAGACTTTTGATCTCAATACAACCCAGGTGGGTCCATATTTTGTTTACACCTCCCATGGACTCTGCATCTTTCAATCTGCCATCTGTCCTTCCACCTCCATCAAAGAATTTGGTAGATGTAGTTGCTCACAGATTTTTCATTTCTAGCGTGCAAATTAAAAACTATCCCCTGGTCCTAAATGGGGCAAATTATGGGGAGGGATGTTGGGCTGGAGGAAGGTGCACAGAGCTCCAGGACACCAAAGAGTAGAGGGGAACCACAGACTTTTCTCAGCTGTCACCTCAGGGGCTGAAGGCAGCAGAGAGGGGAGAAGAACAGACATCGGCTTCTTGACAGAATTAGCAGTATGACAACACAGGATGCCATTTTCAGTATTCCACTTAGCTGCTACCACCAGCACCATGAGTTACATGCTATTAACGATCAGTAGAAATTCCTCTTAAAGTCTTTCATGTTATCAAAGCCCAATGCTCCCTTGCATACTCACCCATTGTTTTGATGGCTTTGAAATAGTATTTCTGTTTCAATTGAAATGAAACTGAGCAAAGGCAATATTGCAGTCACAGGCCTGTGTTTATTTTCATCAGGAATGCATAACCCTTCAAGAAAATAAAATCTGCCTAAAAATCACTGGGTGATCACCAGAGCAATGCTCAAATAATGTTGTGAAGTCATAAGGTGGAAATCCACACTCCTAGTAATGTTGAACAGCAGCAAAGGGAATGTCCATAAAACAGGAGATGTGCAGAGCTGCATTACTATAAAGGCCATTGAATCACACCCATGGTATCAGGGAGTCAGCACTGCTGATTTTGCTGACGATTCAGGAATTTAAATAACATAATTAAGTGTCATAATTAATTGGAGATTCATTTCCTCTCTTGGAAAACATTAAGGGTAGTCATTGCTTGCTAAAAACCAATTAACACTCCCCACAGAAGAGTGAGGGTGTTTCTTCCCATGGCCAACAGGAACCCATTGGCAGTATGCATCCAGAGGGACACTGGCCAGCCTTTCAGTCCTTAAAAAGGGGTGCAATGCCCTCACAAACCGAGGGACCCCCATGGAGAGGATGATGGGACTTTCCCAGCAGCTTCACCATCCATCAGTGAGCTGCCCTTGATGCTGGAGCTGGATGTGTGTCAGAAAGCAGTGTTACTTCTTTCTTTGTGCAAAGGGCTGAAAATGTTGGGCTTTTATAATTCAACTTGCCAGTTAAATCCTCTGAGGCTGACAGCCAACTCATCCCCTGCACAAGGGATCACAAGGAAGACCTGACTGCTGTCCTTAGGTATGTGCACTACTGGGACCCTGCAGTTCCTACTGGCCACCCACTGCCCTGCTTGCACTGGAGACACCAGAGACTGAGCCTGTGAGGGCAGTCCAGCCCTTTATTGAAAACATTGAGCTGTGTACAGGTGTTTGCATTTATGTGTAAAAAAAGATGTCCAAGTGCAGGGGTGCCCAGGTTTGCTCCTTGCACAGGTGGCAGGCACTGCTGGTGTGAACTCACCTCTTGCCCCTTCCTCCCGGTGGCACTTGCCAACATACATATCTAAAGGTGGGCAACAACCACACTCTGTGGAAGAGCACAGCACCAGCAAAGGAGATCACCACTGCAATACTCTGTCCAGATCACAGGCAAGCTGGGTGGTGTTAAACACTTCCGATTTCACAAGATGTATTACTATCTCTTAATGTTTGACAAGAGGAATATCTCAATCCATAGGAAAAGGGTTTGCAATTTTGTTTTAAGAAGTATTTGGAAAATAGTCAGTTTTATTTTTGAATGAAATTTAAGCAATGTTAAAATCCTGCCATTCTTGTAAATCAGAATTTCTGACCTCCAAACACACAATATGGTCTCCAGTGAGTTTTCTGTGGTCTCTGCAGAAGTACTTTCACCAGGTAGCTCTACTATTGTGCCAGCTTAGTGTAATCATTGTAATCAGTCAAACCAATTACAGAATAACAACCTACAATACACATAATATTCTAGGTATATATTAGAGGTGTTCTGTTAAAATTGGTAAAAGTCTTTTAATGGGAAGAAAAGCCTTCATCACTTTTTTTTTATGCTTCATTTCAATGAAGACTTCAATATAGTAACATTTATATTTTTCACCCTGGAAAATATTTGTACATTAAAATAACACGTTAAAGCTTTGAGCCTGAAAACACTAATGCACAAGAGTGACTTTATTTATACATTAGGAATATTTTAGTCAAATGGTCTAATGTTTACAGAACCACATTCTGAAAAATAATGTACTGTTTTATGCTGTACTACTATTGGTGCAAAAATTAATGGATGCTTTATTTAAATCAGGCATTTAGAGAGAAGCTTTGTAGCTTAACTGTTTTGTGCTATCATACTATTGGAAGAAACAAGTAAATAAAATATAGGAGTATGGGAATTGAAAATAGAGGGAATGAAATGAACACACGTGAAACATTCAATATATGATCCACATCTGCTTCAGCCTGAAATGTCCCAGATTCAGAGAAAAGGCAATTTGCAACCTTCCCTCCAACCCAGGATTTGGTAAAACTCTTGATCCATCTTTTCACATCTAAAAAATCCTTTCATCGTTTTGGTCTCCATCAACCCCAGAGGTTAAATCTTCCCTTTCAGCTGCAATTATCACAGATGTGGCTCTGCAAGAGTGGAGACCCCAGTTTTATCCAGGACTGCCCTCTGCATTCAAACTCAAATGCCTTTTCTTCCAAAGCTTGCACAGACCAATTTGTTTAATGCTCTGTATATTAAGTATAGTCTTTGCAGAGAGCACATGGGACTTTGCTGAAGCAGCTCACTTTTAACTAGAAGAGCCAACAGTCTGTGGCTCCAGCAAGGTATGCTTGTTTGGATGCTGGAAAGAAGCTGAGAAAGACAAGCAATGCTGCTAGAGGAAACACAGATAATCCTACACACATGCATGTTTACTTCTAGCAGTGATCCTTACTAGATCTTTTATTAGAGATCTAAGTAGCTGGTAAGGGGAAAATGCGCCATCTGTCTCTATCAATAGCACTTCTTGACTCTTTTAAGATTAGATTTTGACGTCAGAGTTCTGGTACCCTTTTCATTACTATTTCTGTCACTCTTGAGTAGCTGGCATGGTCTTCATGCCGTCATGGTATCTACAGGAGAGGTCCCCAGGTGGAGACTGGATTTGTAAAACACTCCATTGAGTGCTGAGTTGGGTGAGCTGTAGTGTGGAGCCAATGCAGTGCTCCTGCGTGGTTAAGCAGTTTCTGATATTATAACTATAATTTAGTGGTAGCAAACCAAAATCTTTATTTTAAAAAAATCTCACATTAAAACACCTAGCTAAATAACTTTTATCCTGTCCTGTCGCTTTATAGTCACGATCCACAGTTTAATGCTTGAGCCACCAAGGGATGGAGACCAGCCCTCCTCACACAAGCCTGTGGCAATACTTGGACATTTCACTCAGAGGAGTATCACTGAGTTTTCCAAAAACAGCAGAGCTGATTGTGTGGAGAAGCTAGGAGTATAAATTCCATTGAGAATGAAATAATGACAGTAAAACCCCTCTGCCTAGAATAGCATCTCAGTTGCACAAATTGTAGTTTCACCACAACTATAACTCCCTCTCCTGCCTGAGGTCTTCACAGAGATAGAGAGGGGATAGAAAGATACCCCTGAATGGGGTGTTTTGTGCTCACCAAAAGGGGTTATTGCTTTCCTGAGTAAATGCAGTGTGGACTTATTGAGAAACAGAGCTCATCTATTTCAACTTGTACAAGGTGAATGGTTTTCTACTGCATCATGATCCCCAGGATTGCGGCATCCCCCTACGAGGACCTGACCATCTATTTTTTTTTCCTCTATTGGCTCTCTGCAGCTGTCCAGCTCTGCTTCCTTCTACAAACATCCCTGGATAAAGTTTCATTATACACTTTGGGGTGCATATATACTCATATATATAATAACGGCTTTCAAAATTTCTTCTTATGTAAGCCCCCTTTACACAATAATAACCATGCATTTCTAACTGTGAATATATCAATAAGTGAAAAAGAAAATGTATCCACTGTCACACAGAGCAACATTGCAGCCTTAAACTTCAGATTCATTTAGAATGATTAGCTAATATTTGAACCTCCAAGCTGAAATTCCAAACCCACCTGTCTTGTGCAATTTTCAAACATTCCACCTGCATAAAGCAAATAAAAATAGCTATCTCCAAGAGAGAGCAAACTCCCTTTAACATGTTTTACAAAGTACTAAATAGCTTTTGTATTTCAGATGAAGAGCAGAGAATATGTCCTTTTTGCTGTACTCAAAGTATTTGCAATATTGTCTTTTGAAGGCAGTTGCAAAGATACTGTAACATTCTACATTACCATGATTATTTATCAAAACCGCAATTGTGTACCTTTGTCTGAACCATGAACTCAGCGGGTAAAAAATTAATTTCTGTTATATTTCATTTTTTTAAGAATTGAAATAATTTCTATTAAATTACTTGAAAGACTAAAACTTTTTCTTTAGTTGCTTGCTGAATAGAATTGCAACTATAAAGTGTTTAGGGTATCATTTAACAAAAAAGCTGAATATCTAACTGTAGTCAATTATCCTTATTCTTAGGACTGGTACTGCCTTCTGTACTCTGGATCTTCTGTCACATCAGAGCTTTTTATAGACACAGGAAATTATTTTTCCATATGTAAAGACATTTTCAGAGTGTACTTCATAATACAGAATTGCTATTTAATCAGACAGGTGAAGGGCAACTCCCTATAAAGTCTATTTGTACAACAGTCATGCTTTCACAAAGAAAACCTGATTTACACAAGTGTAAACCTGAACTACAAAGGATGATTAAAAAAGGCCCAGTGAGCCTTGTGCAGCTGAGTCCAGGCTCAATGGGGGGCTGAAGCTCTACAACAATTATTTATTAATAAATATTTTATCTGAGCCAAGGATTGTCCTTACGCTTTGTAGAAACCTAGCCCATGAACATGAGTAACCTCAGACCACATGTACCATTTTGGTTCATAGTATATTCTTCCAAGAATAGTGTTGCTTTGTCCTTGGTTTTTGTTAACAATTGTGCTTATAAATTTTTATGAGAAGGAACCATGGGTTCTTGTCATGGTTGAGATTTCAGAAACATTTGAGGATACTTTGCATTAGGTAATCTTCCTAATTACCCATGCTTCCTAAAAACATATAAATTATTCCCATATTCTAAATTGTTTAAATCGAACAAAATTTCCCTTAAAATAATAAAAGTTCCACACTAAATTTTTGTTAAATGATTTGCAAATGATTTGTATATAGTGCAGCTTGGAGCTGGGTATAAAGAATTGTATGGGGTTTTCTGTAGACTTGATGTGTTGAATCAAGGTCAAAACTTGTAGTCAGGACAATTGACACTGGAAAATAGGAACTCTTCTATAGCAGAAGAAAAGCAGTCTTTTGAATTGGGGATGCTTAATTTATGAATAGGACATAGTGCACATTTCCTTGCTATATTTCCAGCATTTTGTCTTGCCCTCTGGGCTTGAACTACCAGGAGAACAATTTGTCTTGTCATGCTTGGCATTTCTGCTGCTGTTGTCATAGTAAACTATGGAGAGGAAAGGTCAGTGGAAATTAAAAAGGTGCCACATGAAAATAAAAACCTAAGGTTAAACTTTAGATATCATTTATTTAAGCTCCTCATGTCTCTGTAATAATATCAAAAATGTATGACAGCCACTTCTGAGGGTAGGTCTCTGGTATTTGCCAAAACAACCATCACACAAGGACCCTAGACTTAAGCCCAGTTGGAGGTAATGTGAGGTACTTCAAGCTCTGAGCTGATGTGGTCTCAGACAGAACACATCCTCCCTCCACTGCGACATGCACTTGCGTGTCCCACCATCTCCCATAAAGGTGGTGCTATGGTGCTGAGCCAACCAACCCCTTGTCTGAGGAGCTGCTGCAATGGGCCCTGCCATCAACATGAGTTCAGGGTGTGAAATTCCAGCATCCCCAGGCAGGCCAGCCACTGGACCCCTGGAGCAGTGACTGTGATGCTGGCTGAGAGCCAGGCCTGATGGAAAGCTGATGTCTATAGTTGATGCAACGGCAGTTTCCCCTGGTGGGAAGTGAAATCAAAGAGGAATTTTGAGTCATTTGCTCAGTGCTCACTCATGAATCAGGAGTGATGGCTAGTGGCCGAAGCAGCTATTTCAACCACTGTCTCTCCAGTTTTTCCACTGTCAGAAGATCTTGTTGCACAGATATGCAGCAGAATAAAAACTCTCAATCCAGAGGCGGTAGATTTGACTGAAGAGAGCTGAATGAAGAATATTACAACAGTGTTAAAAGACACTTGGAAACTAAAAAAAAAATTACTGATCTACCAGTATTGAGTGAGGGCCAGCAAAGGCAACAGCTCAGTGAGAAACCATGATGATGTGCCCTTTGTGAAGCTGTCTTGTGGTGATGCAGGAATCTCCAGCACCGTGACTGGAAAGTCAACAGGACTTTTGTTCCCAGCATACTGAGCAAACACAAACACAAGGTCTGCACTGGGCAGAAAACATCTCCCTGATCAGTTCCAGCAGCTTAGGAAAAGTTCACAGCCAACCACTCAGAAATAGCAAATGTTTGGCTATACTTATGGTAATTTCTCACTCTCTGCTTCCTCCGTGTCGAAACGATTATGTATATTCTTCAGAGTCGATAAAGTTACTCAGCTCCAAAGCCAAAAACACGTGTTGAAAAGCCGAGGTTCATTAAAGGCTCTTTCTTGATTCCAGCCATTTCACACACATTTTCCCTAAGCTGTGGCAGGATTCCAGCGTGGCTGAATCCAAGCATTGCTCCTCTCACAGGCACACAGTTTTCTAAGGCTAAGGTTATTCCTTCTTCTTGCAATGTAGTATTTGTCACTGACCACTGCAGTGTGGAATGAACCTGGTTGGCACCAACCTGGCTGCTGCATGTGAAAAAAATTCCAGTTCCTTGATTTTGGGATTTTTGGACATGTTTTATTTGCACATCTCTAGGCATTATTCAATTGTCAATCATATGTTGGTGGTGAGGAGGCAGATAAATTATAAAAATGAATCAGCAGGATTTTAATTTGTAGAAAGTAATTTGTCCCCACTGTAATGCCTGCATGTATTGTTAGGTAGGTAAAAAGGAGCCTTCTTGAGAAATGAGAGTCAGATTTATCAGCTCAGTGTCAGAGTCATGTTCACTTGCTTTATTTGCATAGCGTAGCAAAGAAAATCCAGCTCTCCTGCTGTTTTCTATTTCCCAAGAGCTCCCTTCACCCCTCGCACCAGCCCTCCCTTTGCTAGTCCGACATAAATAGTAAATGTGTTGGCATATTTTTCTAGGCAGAGAGCTTGTAACCTTCCCACCCTGACAAATTCCCACGTGCAGCCATGTATTCCTACCTTGGCTGAGAGCTAGGGGGTCTAGATAGATACATCATTGCCAAAAGGGCACTTCTTCCCAAGGGACCAGTTTTGGCAAGAGTAACAGTGCAGAGCCTGGTGGCAGCTAGGATGAGGTTGTGCTGGCTCCTTTCGGGTCACACCAGTCACGAGGCTTTTTACTCACATGAAGGTCACCACAGGTCTAGGATATTCAGTGTTACAGTTATAACAAAATGAGAGTCCCAGACCATCTGCTTAGTGCTGTCTCGTTATTCTTGCTGCACTTGAAGATTTCTTCTTGGTTTTACTTGGACTGTATCTGGTGTCAGGGCTCTACAGACATAGTATAGTTCTACTAACTCTACTACTCAGGTATAGTATGAGTCTACCAAATATGGCTTGTAAAAGCATACTTACTTGGAGAGCTGTCGCTCACTTTGTGACAGCAATGAGTTCATCATGGTGTCTCCCTTGCTGCAACATCTTTTGCATTAAAAATGAATTTGAAGCAATGAGACAGGCAGCAGACACACCATCAGTGCATACAATAAAGCATAGCAGAGAAAGGAGCGCGATGGAAGAAAGGCTGGAGATGCCCGGCGGCATCTCTTCACAGGTCTTCAGGTATTTTCAGGATAATTTTTCTGGATTTTATTTTTGGGTTCCTTAAAAAAATCACAGAACCTTGCCTTTTACTTTTGCTTCTCAGTCTTTATTGGCTGGACTGCTTCTCCTGTTCCACAGCATATCAAACAATGCATGACTTATCTCAATTACCCCAAGGGTGGCAGTCCCTGGGGAGAGCTGACAGTACAGATCAGTTCAGTGGAGACTTGGAGTTATTTTTAGCTAGTTTTAAAGATCATTCAACAATTCCCTTACATGTTCTGCACATTCTGATGAAGATTTTTTCTCTTGCAGTTTTCTAAGTCAAGAGGAAAAATCACTCCTTGTTTTCTCTTGCAAGTAGACGTAGGCAGACTCTGCATTTCAGGGATGCAATGGCAAACTATGAATTTAGGCTTTAGGAATTCAAAGGAAAGGTTTCTGGGTTTGTTTGTTTGTTTGTTCAGATTCAAAGAGATAAGACCCACGGTCATTGATTTTAAGGTAGTTTTAGACATCCTTTCCTTGGTCTCTTCTTGGTCTTCTCCTTCCACGAGACATCTCCCTGGATGTTCTCCACCACAGAATGTGAAGGTTCCAGAGTCCCTAAAATGTGAATAGATTGAGCCTTCTCAGTCCTTGACAAAGAAATTCAATCAACATTGGAGCAGGTTTCCCACAGAGTTTGTGCAGTTTCCATCCCAGGAAAGGTTAAAAAATCTAGGTTGGGTAAAGCTCTGTGCAACCTCATCTGATCTCACAGCTGATCTTGCTATTAGCTGGAGGCTGGATCAAGACCTTCTGAAATCTCTCATGTCCTAAATTATCCTGTGATCCCATACAGCGCATCAGGTCAGTATGGTCTGCTTAAAGTTGCAAAAGGTTAGAGGATGTTCTTTACTGGGACCTGAGAAAAGATCCCTGAGTAGAAAAGCAGAATCCATCCTTCTCCCTTTGAGAGCTAAGTGATAAGTTTGTTGACACAGAGTCTCTTTCTCTTTATTGTGTATTAATCAGCTAATCCATAGCCTGGCTGTATGGTTTGAGTACACAGCAGTGGCACATAGCTTCAGAAGACCCTCCTCTGGCTGTAAAGGCTGACTAGCTCACAGAGTGGCACTGCAGAGGAGACAGAGCCCTTCTAGGATTAACCACCATCACACTGGATATCTGCTGGCACCTTTGTCCTAGCACCTTTGCCGCAGCCACATTTTGGGTATCCCTTATGGCTGTATGAGCACATGTAGGCTTACAGCAAGAAGTAAGAAAGGTCTCTGCATCTGGTGGGTCAGGATAAGGCACTGCACAGCTGTACTTGTGTTCTAACTAGTGGGGCAGGGAAGGGGAAATCTGACCCTGAGCACTGGTTGTGGGGCTCTCACAGTTTACTGCAACTACTCAGAGGATATGACTCTGTCAGTAATTTGCCAATATCAAATAGCTGCTGTGAGTGGCATGTACCAAGGATGACAGAGATCTAATCATTGAGAAACTTCAGATCTGAATATGAGACATGACACTGACATAGGTGGGTTTTGTAGCTTCTTGTGATTTTTTGCTGCTGTATTGCAACTAATACACACCTGGTACAATTCCTAGCCGAAAAATAGCAATTTCTGGACTTGTGGAAACTCCCTGATACGAATAGGATATTTTTAATTGGTTTGATCAGGACGTGATTAGATACATAACCAAATTCAGTGTTGTCAATTTTCATATCTTTGTTGTAACCGCGAAAACAATCTATTCTACTTAAAGCTCCCACAGGTCTTGTTATTTTATAACAGCCCTTATGGCTGGAGATAAAATCTTGACGTCAAATAACTTGTGCGAAGACACTAGCAAAGGAGATGTGTGATAACCTACGGGTTATTCCCTTCTTGCTTCTAATTTTGCACAAGCTGAACTCAGCACTGCCTAAGCTATGTTATCACCTGCAGGATTTCCTGCAACCATGGAACATGGCTGGGAAATCCACTCTTCTGTTGATGGCGCCCCCATCCAAATACCTGTTTGTTACCATACCACATTGTTGGACATTTTTCCTGAAACTGTGATGCCAAAGAAAGGGCTTGGGCACACCTTAAGTGTCCCTTAGGCAAAGCCAGCAAGCTTAGATGAAGGGCTGAGGATGCAGATCTACACTTACCTACTCAGTTTTGCTGATTGTACTCAGGATAACTCAGAGTCCTTTCTATCCACACATGGTAAGATGGACACAGCAGACCCAAAAGGGGACCACAGTGTGTGGCCATTCCCCCCATAATTAGGGCTGAATAAGTCCTGGGTGAAGGTCTCCACACAGGCACAGGCTTGTCCTGCCCTCACAGCCTGGAGGAGATATCTGTATTTTCCCCTTTTGGATGCTGTAGCAACTTACCCTGTAGAATTTCCTTTCTTGCACCCAGGATACCTTTTAGCTCCCTTGCTTAGCACTGTATTATAATTTTGCTGTGGAAGGAGGTGGCAATTTTTATGTCAGGGCTGCTGAGCACAGAGCAGGACCTGGATGATAAGTACAATAGAAAAGATGTCAGATAAACACCTTTGCAATGCCTGAAAAATTATCTGATATCCTCTTTCCATAAAATGAAGGTGTTTCCTCAGTCTATACATATCAATCATTTATGGTCACTGACGCCCCACTGGCCAGCAAGCTGCCCAAGAGATCATGTGGGCACATATTCCTAGTGACGGCACTGGGTGTGTGTTCTGTGTGGGCAACTGAGGCAGTTAAATCATCCTGGTTATCATCCCTTTTGCTCACCCGCTGCCATGAAAAACCACTGCAAAGAAAGGAGAGGTGGGGAGAGGAAAGGGGGAAGGGGAGCTCTTGCAGGAGTTTTCACCTGGATACTGTTGCTATAGGAACCACTTACAGAGCATCTTGGTGCCTCTACTATACACGAAAATTTGCTTGCCCTTAATAGTGGGCAAAGTGATTTAGCCACAGGCATAGATGTTTGGCCCCTGCTCACCCCCAGCAGGACAGGAGCTCCTTGTCTGGGGCAGCAGGGACCACTGGCACCTGCAGCAGGACAAGAGGCTCCTTTGATCAACAGGGCAGGACACAGAAAGAGCAATGCTCTCTCTGCATTTGCAAAGAGCAGTGGTGGTGGTCTGAGGGCTGCCAAGGTTAATGGACAGTGATGGAGGGTCTATGTTGGACAGGAAGGATGAGAAGAAGTCAAGAGATAGTGACAGAAATCTGGATTTTTATTGCAAAGGGTGCAGGAATAGAAAAAGTGTGTGTAAGCTCTGGAAGAACTGTAGTAGAGGAAAAGATGAGAAAAGAAATCAAAACTGTAGGAGAGATGGGTGGCATTAAAGGTGGAAACCTTGAAAAGTGAAGTAGCATTAGTGGAAAGTGCCCAGCTTGGACACAGGTATCCTTGGATGAAATGCCTAAGTAGAAAGAGCAATACTGTGCCTTTTAATATAATTTTGATAGCTTTTGCAATAGCTATTAGTTTGAGTCCTTGAAACCTCATCTTGATGGAAACTGCAGTGGTGACTCCATGTCATTATCCTGCTGCCAGGTGTACATTTGTGCTTAACGGTGTGCTACAAGTATGGAGATTGCAGCTGCTGGAGTAGGGGCTTATCAGCTGTGTATTAGGACAACTCTTGACCCTTGGTTTGTGGGGAACAGTTCATTGGCAGCTGGGAATAGCCCAGAGACAACAAGTTAATGACCTTTTCCTGTCAGTTCAACAGGAAATGTAACTGCAAAATTGACACTGCTGGCAGAGCTTGTATCAGAGGAGAACAATACTAATCACCGCAATGCAGTGAGGGGAGCCTGCAAGGCAAGGAAAAGATTAAACTGAATTACATGAAGGACACCCAAGTTCAGCAAAGCACTTGAGTAGCTGCCTAATTTTAAACCAGAACTAGCACAAAGTACGAGGCAATTTGGAGTGATCATAGAAGGAACAATCTAAGGATGGCTCAACAGAGCAGTGTCGCTTAGCAGGAGCTCAAATGAGCCAAGGAAAAGCAGAGGCAAACTTTAAAATGCCTCAGAGCAGGCAACAAGTAGATGAGCAGAGGTCAGGTGAAGAAGTGCAACATGACAGGAGGGAAATGACAGCAATAGGAGTGAATTATAAGCTATTATGATAAATGACGAATGGATTATGGTAAATCATCTTGATGGCCTATTTGTAGGCTGCAAATCAACAAGGGTTGGAACCTATTTACCATGAGATGCGGTTTAACTTCACAAATTAATGATATAACCCTAAACAACTTCTGCTAAATGCACCACTTCACAAAATTACACAATTTAGGTAAGGAAACTTGGATTTCACATGTCAACTGATATAAATACAGTACTGATATAATTGTATTTTTTCAAATATATGCATTAAAAAACCCCAACCACATAAACTGAGCAAATGAAAAGTTTATAGACTATCATGTGCTATTTGTGCACTGCCAACAGAACTTGGATTGAAAGTGTTTTTCCTATAGTCAGCTCTGCAAAATTCTGTCACCACAAAGCTCCTGACCACTCCTGACAATTACATAAGTTTCTAGATAGATATTAATGCATAGCTTTTTAAAAATAATATCCTGTCACTACTGCCAGTGTTTTTTGCCTAATCCCATAAAAGACACAAAGGAGAGCATTTTCTAAAATCCAGGAGCCAGTCATACACCAGTAGCTGACATGCACAGGACTACTTCAAGTGGTGTGTGTTAAAAATACTGGCAGTGGTGACCTGCTCCCAGCCATCCTCTATACAAGCTACAAGTTTCCAAAAAGTACTTTTTGTGGTCAGTGGATTAATTGTTTTCAGCTCAGAGTTCTCAGAAAACTGGGACAGCCATTTCTCCTTTGACCTTGTTGGGTAATACACACATCTAACCACAGGCCTCACAACTCATCTCCCAAACATCAAGGACAGAGCAACAGATTTTAAATACTTGTAACTCATGAAGGGCTGTAGTCAAACAACAAAACACAATCACTTTATGCATTTCTGTAGCAGAGGGATGTGATACAAATAGTGGAAAAGTGGAGAAAGACATTTATGTTGCCAGCATTCAAGCTAAAGAAATAGGCTGAGCTCTGGGTAGGGGGGATAAAGACCAATTGAAGAGTTCTACTACTATGTCTTAGGGTAAAGTGGATATTGCAAAGAGAAAAGGTTGTCATAGGAGAGAATTCCAGGAAATGCACCAAGCTCATCCCCAATCTCACCAGCAGTGAATGTGATCTTTCACTGGGACAACGAAGGTTGGAGGTAGAAAGAGATGATGGAAACACCACAAGTATTTCAGCAACAGCCAGGAGGGAGATGGTGGGATTCGGAAGCTAGAGGAGAAGTTAGAGGCAAGAGGAGTGCTGTTGCTGTCCCAAAGCACAGTCCCCAGGCATCCTCCAGGCCAGAGCCGGCAGGCAGCTCACCCTGGCCAGGAGAGCTGCTCCTCTGCCAGGTGGGGATTGCCTTCCACAGGCTTCTGGGAAGAACTCCATTGCATTACAACTCCTCTGCTCTGCTAATTAACTGTTGACCTGATTTCTCCTCCAAGAGATCTGTTTTCTCTTTATGTTTATCATTCTCTCTTGTGGTTATTTTGGATGTGTTTTATATCCATATAAATCTAAGTATCATAACATCCTGGGGACCTGGTAATAGAGCAGGGAGCTCTGCAGACTGCACATTGTGTAGAATAACCATTTCTGCATTTTCTAGTTCAATAATCCCCCTTACTAACAAAATTTAAAGTTTTCTTTTTCTGTTATTATCAGATGGAGACAGGATACTTTTTCACTGTAATTTCTCTCATACATTCATTCTTCTCTTAGATACTTTTCTCATGGCTCCTCTTTTTGTCTCTTATTGAAAACTGATGCCGTTTTCCTGTTCTCTCTGCAGAGGAGCTTTTTGACAGCCTGGCTCCTCAGGCGTCTCTTGGCCGGCAGGATCCACTGCTTTTCTGAGCTGGGAGGAAGAAGAGCTTTGTCCAGCTTTGCTGACAGGGCTCTCTACTGGTTTTTGCAAAGGCTTTGCTGCACACTCTGTATAACCGAGTGTGCTCTACCTTACATAGCAAAGTGGATGTTTGCTTTTGGGCTGTAGCTGCACATTGAGCTGAAGTCTTCCCCATGCTGTCAGTAATGGTGCCCATCTCCCTTTCTCCAGTTGCTAGATTTGGGGCAGAAACTGTAGAATGTAAGAGTCACCATTTCTGCCTTCCTCCCACCCCAGGGTGTGCCATTTTGCTTCTCTGTTGTCATGCAGTATTATTTATTAATAACTTCACAATCTCACTGGCTTCTCTCTGCATAAAAATTGTTAATATTATTACCAGGGGTGAATGGCATAATAATATCCATGTTGTTGTCCCACAGGACTTTTATCCTCAGATGTGAATTTCTGGCTCCATTGAAATCCTAATAGATTTCAATAGATTTTCAGAATTTTGTTCCTAGTAATATTTATAACATCACTTCAAAACTCACAGCAGCTCAAAGAAACATATTTAACGAACTCAGATAGGAATTAAATCATTGCAAAATAGTAAGAGACCATAATGAGACATATTCAGCATTTCTAGGTTACCTTGCACTACATTCCATTGCAGCTTGAGCATTTTCAGAAGTTTTGCAGTGTTAGTACAGTGGGTCATGATTTTCAGTCGGGGACTTTTTTCCTTGAAAATAAAGCCACATAAATAACAATAGATCCAAGTAACTTAATCCTGTAAAATAAAAACAAACCTGAAATCTTTTCTTCCCATGAAATCTAACAAAAAATATATCCTGACTGGCAAAAGATTTTTCAGTTCTTTCATCAAGTGAAACCTGGTTCCTGAGGCTAAGATTTGAGACACTGACTCTTTTTTTTTTCTTTGAAGGAGCCTGTCCAACGAGAGCTCTTTGACAGGCTTGAAACACTGCAGCAACCTTTAATTTAGAGAAATTATTTCCAGTAGGGAAAGCGGCTGGTCATGTGCAGGACTCAAATTAGGACGAACAACAACAACTACCCCCTTCCCTCCCTGAGAAATCAGGATGCATCATACCATCCAGGCTTGGCTTAGCTCTGAGATTGATTTGTGCCTTACCAGCAGCTGTTCAAATAAGGAGCTGCCCTGAGGGAAGATCTGTACAAATGACTGGGCGGGTTTTATTTCTTGGTTGTGTTTTTTGTTGTTGTTGTGGGGTTTTTTTTTTTTTTTTTCAGTTCTTTGCCTCTCACCTAAAGCCCTGAAACAAGTAGTTGCCCTTGCAGTAGATGATTATAATAATTATTGGAAAACAATTGAAGTGTGATGAGGCAGGTAGTGCGGTAATTGAAATATTGACAGGTGGTTGCTTTGTGCCAAACAGGACTTTTTAAGATCAGCTGTGATTTGAAGGACTCCCAGCTATGATGTTTCTGATAAACTCTTTAATTGACTGTATTATAGATTTTATTACAAGATCTACAGAAAGACCACAGCAAGACTTACTAGAAGAAGCTCTGAATCTCACACAAATAATTTTCTGCCAAGAAATGTTTTACTGCATATGTTTTATATGTTTTCCTGATTCTTCCACTTCTTTGTTTACATAGAAGATGTGTATGAAAGTAAAATGTTTGTCTGTCTTCTCCAATGATTAAATATCATTGACACATGACATTATCCAAAACATCACTGACACACAATATTATCACAATTGGCTGATAGTAAGGCGATCACATCACAAAGCCATAAGTAGGAAGGGCAGAATTTAATATCCAGACAACTACACCAATGCTAGGGGCATGACTAATTTGTAAGGATTCTGGGGTTTATTTGGGCATGGAATGCAGTTTATGACCTGGACAACAGATATTGGGAATTATTGAGAAATTAATAATATCAAAAAGTGTATTTTTGTTCAAGCATTGCTCATAACAGAATAAAACAGTAACAGCGTTCCCCAGACACTAACAAATATTCCTCAAAACCTCCTAATAGGAAAAGTACTTTCTGAAAGGACATCCTGAAATGCCTCCCGAGGCATCCCCTCCTTGTTAAAGGTCGTTTCATTAATTACTGTTCAAGAGTCGTACAGAAGATTTGAACACCTGATCTTGCAAAAGTTTCCACTAGTGCAACTTCTTTCTGAAGCACAAGTTCTGAGACAGACACCATCCATCATTTTAAGCCTTATAAATGGTGTGTGCACTTTTCCATCACCTAGTGAAATGGTATCCATTCCTCTGCCACCAGACAGTACATCCCTGGAAAAAGGGGCAATAATCAGGTGTCATAAGTAAGCAAAACATGAAGGATGGGGCAGGGAACTGCAATTCAATTTCCATAGGTAAGTGGCTCTTACAAACATACACTCACTAGATGAGGCTCTTGCATCAACTGGAACACCTTTGTTGTTGCAATTAATATTTCTAAGTGAGTTGATTATTTGTAATTTAAGGCTAGTGATCTGCAGTAAGTATTGCAAGTAATTGAACTATCTCTTTAACAGTCTGCATAACTTCTACCAGCTCCACAATTAACTAGGCAATTTAGAAGCATCTCCGCAGTAGCATTTATCGGTTCATTTCTAACATTTTCTTATTGACTCTGTTACAAATTGCAGTATCCTTGCTAAAACCTTGGAAACAGCAAGCAAAGCTGTTTTCTGCTGCAGTTTCTCTGGACAGTGCACTCGCTGAGCTTCCCTGAATGTCTCTGGCAGGCCAAAGGGGCACAGACAACAGGCCATATTCCACTTTCCTCCCGTTTTTGCTTTGCTTGTGCCTGAGTGAGGTTTCTTACTTCCTACATCCATCAAGGACAATGTTTACCAGGACATATTTTCTGCTGCTACAAGTTGGTACCTCATGGCATGTTTTGAGGAAGGCAAATCAGCTGTGGGTGTGAGCCAAGAATGCAACTAAGTGTACCCTATGTACCTCATGTAGATGGCTTGTGCACTGCCAAGGTCCATGGGAAATGGATGGAAGAGAAAAGTCAGCCCCATGACTGCCCTCCTCTTGCTGCTCAGAGGTTGTTGTGCAAAGACAGAGCATGAGTGAGGGTTACCATGTCTGAGGGACACAAAGACTCTGGCTGTGGGACAAAATGAGAAAAAGAGACTTGTAACCCTGCACCCATTTCCACAGCCCCTTTTGCAGAGGTGACTAATGAGATATTTCAGGTGTTCATCATGTTCCTTCACAAACAGAGTTAGGCAAAGGAAAGTGTTTGTAAATTTAAGGGAAATTTTCAGTACACTGCCCTCCCCGCCCCCTGGCCATAATACAGGGAGGGGAAAATTCAGAAAGCCAAACCTGATGGGACTTTCCCTCTGTAAAATCTTTTCATTTTCTGAAATAAAATGTAACTTTGAGTGTTTAATTAATGCAACTCATTTTTCTCCTTGGATAAAAATACCTGCCTCCAACTTCAGAAACATCTCACTTTGGGTTTGAAATTCTCTGGATCTCAATTACATCTTTCCTGTTGAAGAACAACATTTTTTCAAGATGACTTGGAAAAAAAATAAACAAATTAAAAAAATTCTTCAAATCCCACCTGTAGCTGTTTTAGTTGCTCGTCCCTTGCAAAATAAGTCCTCAGGAAAAGCAGTAATGTCAAGCACTAAGACAGACAAACCAATGTTTCAAGGCTGGGCACTGTCTCAAGAGGTACTTTTGACTACAGTTGTTCCAACTTATAACTAGTTTTCAGAGGGGCTGCACCTTTGATTTTGAGTTTCAGAAGCATGGAAATGTTCAAGGACAGGTTGGATGGAGATTTGAGCAACCTTATCTAATGGGGGTGGCACCCTTGCCTATGGGTGTGGAATTTAGAACTAGAAGATGTTTAAGGTCCCTTCCCAACCAAGTCTTTCTATGATTCTACAATTCAATGAAGCGTAGGATATTTATTTGGGTTGCAAGCTTCAGCCAACATACAACCAAAAATATTGGTCTCTGCACTTTGATGGTACCCTTTCAGTGGAGAAAAGTGGTTTGTGCTACAAGGTAAATGCTCAATTTCTTCTCCAAGCAGACGATCAGCCTTGGCTCCCATTTGAGTGCACTGAGTGATTTACACTGCTACAGCGCCTTTCTCTCAAGTGTATCTAAAGTGTATAGTGCTAAAAAGACCAAACAAGACAAAGGTTGTAGTGAATGTGGACTTCTAATGTGAAACAAATCACATCACTGTGTAATTGAACCATCAGATGCAAAACTGCGCAGTAGCTGTACTTATGTGGCAAGCTCTAGCTTCCCATTTAACATGCACAGCAAAGGATCCAGATTTATGGAAAGAAAAGGAAGATTTCCAAATAATATACAATGGAGAAGACAAGAATTCTGAGATTTGAAAATATGATCTTCTTACTGACTAGATTCTCTGAAGAAAGGTAAATGTCTTAGAAAATGAATACAGCAACATTCAGATTTGACAGAAAAAAAAAAAAGCAATACTAAACTTAGCTTCTTGTGTCCACTTTGGAGGGAGTTCCACTAAGCTGTAGTGATTATTTAGAGCTGGGGCCAACCCAAAGATTGGACACAGATATAAAATATAGTCCTACTTTCTACTAATAGAAGAGTAGGAAACCAATAGCCACTTTATAAATGTTATCTCTATATGACCATGTGGATTTTCTTTTTTATCTATCTAGCTACTTACCTGCCCCCCTACCTACCTACTTACTTATTTAATAAACAAATCTGTACTAAATAAAAAGATAATGTGTTGATAGAAATTATTTCAATCTGTGCTTATTAGAAGAGTGCTAACAATTATGGTTTTTTTAAAACAAGCAGTTCACAGCCTGCTAGTAGGGGTCGATACAGAAAGCCCTGATCTAAGCAGGGATAACAAGGTCAAACCCTCCAGTCTACAGCATGTGACCTGGGATGCACATGCCAGCCTTGCTGGAGGGAGGAGAATACAGGGTGATGAGGATGGGAGAAGGCATGCCTCTCCTTCCCATCTCCTCCCTGCCCTTGAATCCAGGAAACCAGCATTTGACTGGTTTTTTTCTCAATTTCCCCATTCTAAAAACTGGGCTAAATCCCATTGTCTGCTGCATGTAACGGTGTTTTCTTCAGCACCTCCTTAATACAGCAGGGATCAGAGAACCATGACGAGCACTTCTAAAAATGACCACAGAAAATTACTAATGACTTTGCAGTATTTTAGCTCCACTGGCCCAGATCTGGTGGTCAGTAGCTCACTGGCTTTGTTTTCCCATTTGTGGAACTGCCTTTCTGGTCTTTGTGTAATCACCTGATTCACTGGTGTCGCAGGAGCTGCTGAAAAATGCATTCTCTGTACCTAGGAAGAACCTGTATAAATATTCTCAATAAATAAATAACAGTTGTCATTTTCAAAATATGACAATCTCCAGTTGCCTGTGCTTAAATTGAATGACATGTCATTTATCCTAATAGATGTGAATGCATGTATAGTACATATGAGTGAGTCATCTAATTCTTATTCACCTCAGCCTTGGTCACGGTTGGGGGCAAGTGCCTCTAACAGGGTTTGGATGGATCAAATCACAAGCAGAAAAATCTTCGTCAATTATAGATGCCTAAGGCTAAAAGGGAGGTGTCTTTTTTTCTTCTTCTTTTCTTATTTTCTTTTTTTTTTCCTTAATCTGACTGAGCACAGGATGCCCCTCCTATCTACAGGTTTACTGAAGGAGCCAGTCAATCTCCAATCTGTGGAATTTCTGGGAATATCTCTTCTCCCTGTAATTTAACATGACTCAATTCTCCATCCTGATAATACAAGTGGTGAGAAAAGCTCCTAATCCTATTGGCATACCCTCTTGTCAGCACCTCTTTATTTCAGCGTGTTAAAGGCTCAACATGTTTTCATTTAAAATAAGCACTAAGATAACTGCAGGTGCCCTCTCTAAAAGCAAGGTTAACTCACCTGAGATGAATTCTTTTACTGCAAACAAAAGCAACACATGAGCAGGAAATACAATTAATACAGGTGCTTCCCTGAAACTTAGAAAATGCCATTTGTCTTGAAATGACATAAATCCCTATTATATAAACAGGCCCCAGAGGCTTGATTTATATTATTTCTGGGAGAAGAAGGATTTAAGCAAAAGATAAATGGAGTGGTGAGGAGGAGGAGAAAGAAATCCTTATACTTACAAGATATTTATTTGACAGTAAAGCTACTAGTGTGCTGTTTTGTGATTGTATTCAAAAATATGCAAATGTCTTAACAGAGATGAAAATCCCAGTCTAGATGGGGTTTGCAAGCTCACTGATTTTTGCTGATCATGTGTAATATCCTGTGTATTTTCAATGTACCTCCCAAGGGTTCAGTCTGACACACAAATCTCCTAATGATTTGCTGTTTGGGCATAATAATATCAGACCCTTCTGGATACTGCCAGACACCAAGCACCTTAGGTCTCCATGGCAGCAGAAGGATGCTCCTTCATGGCTGTCTCTTAAGGAGGGGTTTGCAGCGTGCAGCCTGGGCTCTCGCTCCTGCTGCATTTGCACCACCAGGAGTGCAGCTCCAGCCCTCCTGAGGCAGGGGTCAGGGACAGGTCCATGGAACTTCCTCTATACTCATCATATTTGGGGCTACTGCTGTCCTTAGGGATGCTGGAGCTCGAGATGTCTGGTGAGTCCATGCTGGTGCCACAGAGGTGGAAAGTAGGTCATCTCCTGGACAAAGGGCACTTCAGAAGTTTGGTTTGGCTAGCACTGGAGTACTATGTCCATAAGCAAACTAGAAATATGCCAACAAGGAAGCAGACAGGAAGGGCAGCAGCCTGCTAGATGAAGTACTGCTGCCAGAATACTCTGTTCTCTTTCCAGCTCTGCTACTGACTTACAGTGAAAACCTCAGAACACAAACCTATCTCTTCTAGAATTTTCATGCTTCTTTCCTCTGGTGATTTAGTCTAGCTAGTTTTTCACTACAGGTAGCCCCAGGGCCCCAGGTTTTTAGATTGAACAACTATTGTGTTATGGACAACAGCCTGTATTACATGATTTTCTGAGAAATGCATGTTGCTTTCCTGAGACCATGTACCTCTCTTCCTTTTGCAATTACCAGTACAAACCCTTGGTGTTCATAAACAGGTAGGAGGAAGGTATAGGGCTATCACCATAGTTGTTTACAGTCTAAAAAGCCTCCTCAAAATGGTACTTATATAATAATTTCTCTTAGCTATTTCCTTTAAAATCCATATATAAGTACTTAAGAAACACACTCCAAAATTACCTAAAACAAATAAACAAAAAAAAAAAACAGAGAAAAAGAAATTGTAACACTTAATAGGATCATCAGACAAACAACTGCAATTATGTTGACAAGTATAATACACTGTTTTAGGTATTGAGCTGTATCATCACCAAATCCAAATCCTCCACCAAAACCCTCGCTTTCTTCATCCCAATGCTGTGCTTTGTCTGATGAGTGCTTCTGAACCTCAGTTTTTAACAACTGAGGCTCTGATTTTTGCAACCAGTCCTGCTTGGTTGGATTTCTGTGGAAATTATTGCCCTCAGGTTAACTATGACCCCACAAGGAGTCAAACTGCAGAAAGCCAATTCCATCATCTGGACCAAAGCTGAAACACCAAGCTGGTCTTTCTCTTAACTGTATTCTAATAAGCCAGTAACTTCCAGTGCCAAGAAATCAAAGGCACAAAACTTTATTATTTCCCCAAACCTCTCCCCAGGCTTGAATCCTTTGCACATCCCAAATGTCCTCCATTATTTATTGGATCTTCAGGTGTCAGAAAAATGGATCAGCCCTTTTCCCCCCAAAATTCAGGATTTATTCAAACAGCTGCAGCAACATTTAGCAGCCCGAATCTGCAGACACTACCTGCTCCAGGAGTGACAAGTTGACATGGTTGTATGCTCAATTAAACCTTGTCTTCCTTTTTAAACCAATGCATTAGACTACTAAATTATGTGCAAGTTTTCTTGTACATTTTGACTACATTAAACTTAAGATACCAAACTTCAGCTGCAAACCTTAACTTGGCTATTTGGAGAAGAAAGACTTAACACAGGGGGTTTTTGACAGACATTGAAGTAAAATAAAATTTGCTTTAGATTTTTTCCATTTTACAGGAAACGTGCAGCTTCCCCAGAACACAACTCTTCAATGTGTGATGTGTAAAACGAAGTATGAAAGCTCTACTTTCCACAAGTCTCAGGAACAAGAAATTCCAGCTGATGTTGGGGATGGATAACCATTACCTGAAAATCTAGTCCTGATGTTCCACAAAGCCTGTTTCGAAAACTTTATTTATGCAACTCTATACTCAGACAGCAGGTGTGGTATTTTTACTTTAGGGTTCCTTTCTTACAATTAATTTCCCATGAATGGACCCTGCCTTTGTGTAGAACTCCACCGAAGTCAACAAAGTATTTGCATTTTAAAATAGAGGTAAGTGTAATAATTTGCTAAAATGATATTCTGGACTGTCTGACTGGCCTGGGGATGTAAATATCCTTTGGGGAAAATTGGACATTTTTATAAGAAAAGCTATTTTTACTGAATCACTTTAGCTTTCTGTTGTCAGATGAATGAAAACAATCCAACGGAAGCAGCAAGCTTCTTCTGGTGCTACTGTCTTTGTCTAGGGTATTCATAACTATTTCCTTTATGGATGGAAGAGTTGAGAAAACATCTCTTCTCCAAAAGTAATTCCTAATTTTCTCTTAAATAGCTGGGTTAAACTGTTGTTTCAAAAAAAAATAAAAGGTGCCTGAGGGTCTTTCAGAAACTGAAAGTCATCATCAATTCCTTATCTGACAGTTTCAGACTTCCGTAAAAACCACCTTCCACACACTGAACCTCCGGAGGAGAACTAGAGGTAGGTAGTCTACCTGTATGAGCAGCTGCAAAGGGACATGTCATTTCTTCTGTCCGCACTGTAGGTTGGGGGTGTCACCTTGCCACAGTTCAGCCTCCAAGGCTGAAGGCTCTAGTCTCCTCTCTGCTTCATGAAGATGTTTTAATTTCAAAGGTCAGAGTTTGTTGTAGTTCAGACAATCACTGAGAGACATTCATGCCCAAGATACCAAATGCTGAATGGAAAAGCCTGATGTAGCATTAGCACCGCTGAGCTGAAGTGCTTTAAGTGTGTTGGCCTTCACTGTAGGAATCAGTCACATTACTTTCCAGCCACCCACCTGAGAAGGAGGACAAGCTACTTCTTTCATAGGCATTTCATTGGTTTAAGAGGGAAGGTATGCCGTCCAGTAATTGTTTAACCTATCCACCAGCTCTGAAGACTTGAGAAAAATTCCCCCAAAGGGAACAGCAGGGAGTCATCCCAGCCTATGCCAACTATTCTTCAGTAGCTGTTAATATGATTTGCAGCCACTGGCTTTAAACGATGTAGAGAGTCAGAAAAGATGAGGAGGTGGCTGTAGCGTACTTAATTTTCTGTTTCTGTCTATTTCCTCCTATGAAATATCCTCCAAGCTTTTGGATTCACTAGACATTACAGCAAAGGAAGGTTTCCCTCCAGACAGCATAGAATAGAAGAGGTCTTTTGCAAGGCCACACTTTTCGTTCTGGTCAGAGGGCAAGACTTTTAAGCCCATGCAGCAGAAACATGCAGTTTCCCTAATATTACAAAAATCTGTGGTGAGCACGAAGCAGAGCAACAGTGTCCTCCTGCCACAAGTGAGAAAAAGGACTCTTTCCTCTCAGTAGAGAAGCAGAGGAGTGGTTAGGGTTGCCTTCAGCAGACCCTCTTGACCCAAAGAGTGATACCATGTGAGACTGTGGGATCCACCGCTAGGAACATCTGTGTGCAGCTCAAAACTTCTGGGAGCTGAAGACCAACTAAATCTGAATGTAATCTTATACATGCACAGACACAAACTGACTTCAAAATTCCACGAGAAAAATAGAAGAAGTCCTCTGCCAAAGTGTTCTTATAATAGAACTGGGAATGTATTGTTTTTCCTCCAAACTGTAAAAGACTCACAGAGATATGGGCAAGGAATGGAAAAGACAAGACATATGTCTCTGAGTCTTCCAGACTTGCAGGAAGATTTAGGTGCCTTTGAATGTAAAGTTACCAAAATGATGATAGTATTTTTTATATAAATGTTTTGACTTGAAATGTTTGCAACTGAAATCAGCAATGCTGTACCCTTATCCCAAAAATTTGTGTGGGCTTTAGCTAATTTAAAGCTTGGGGATTTACACTACAGATACACAAGTATTTAACAATGCTGTGTTTACGGAGCACTGCATTCCCCAGATTGGATCTGGAGGATGAGAACCATATTTCTGTTTGGATGCTGACAGAGGACTGCAAATTCTGCTGGCGTGGAGGGAGCGAGAAACTACATGGTCTGAATTAAACCCTGAAAGAGCAACACTGAATAAAAAGATGGAGAGCCAGAGGAAAACAGGGCTGTGGACAAGTCTTTCAGCAGATGGGTCTGGTGATACCAAAACAAGTTAAATGGTCACTAACGAGAGACTGGAAGTTGCAGATATTTGATGCAGGAAGTGTCATTTGCCATAAAATTGGAACTGATCGAACAGAGTAAAGGCAAAGGAAAATGAGGAGATGGAGAAGGAAAAAAACATTTGTTTTTCTCTGGATTACCATTCTGCAGCTTGAATACGATAAATATGTACATCTTAGGCATGATATGAAACTTATCTACCAACTGTTCGTGAAAAAAATTAGACTGAGAGGCACTATTATGTCAATAAAATATACACTTTGCATCTTCAAAAACGTGTTGTTATTCCTGGATATGATTTTCTGATGTGCCTGATCCCCAGCTATATTGCTCTCAGTCAAGTGAACTTCACTGTAGAAGTTTGATATTTTTTGAAAATCACACCTATAATTTCTCAGAAGTTACAAGTGAAGTTACATTAAATCTAGGGAAATGCGGTATGCGCAATAAAAATTGTCAGGATCAGATATAAATGCTATACATGCAGATAGAGAGACACAAACGCTCATTTGCAGACAGAGCAGTGACCAGGTACTGGTGCTATTGAGCTGCTAGATTTGGCATTCTTATCTCATTCTTGCTTCAAAGTCCAATTGTCCTAGCAATTGTTGTTTTGATTATTTATCAGACTACAAAAGTAATATTGTTCTCCATGTTGCTGTACTAAGAGATGCTTCTCATGCAGGAGATAAACACACTTCCTTCTTTTTAAACTCTGCCCTCCTCCCTTCACTTTATCTATAAGCCAAAATATATATTCAAAAGGTGTTCTCCCCCCATTTCTTCTAGTTTAAAAATAAGAGGTTGTGACAGACCTTCTACCCTGCTTTGATTCCTATGCCAGCATCACTTTGTACATTGCACAAGCAGAAAATACATGTCAGTCTTCTGCTGGGGATTTTTCCAGCATCTCAGATTTCCCACACATGCAGGAGCCTGGCCAGTGCCCATGGCACTTTCCCTGCTGCCTTCAGCAGGGAGGCAGGATGTGGCAGAGCAGTCAGGGTGTACCAGCCACCACTCCGGTGAGCTGCAGCTTGCCACAGCTATGGGGAAGCAGAAGGATAGGTTTCTTCCCAGCCCACCTGGTGTCTTTCAAAACAAAGCCCCCTGCCTGCCCTTAAATATACTGGGAACTCTGAAGCCAAATGCAATTGCCATCCCTGTAAGCTCTATTTCACATGTGGGATGCACACAGGTCAGAGGCTGCCAAATTTCCAGCATCTTCTGTGAATGACACCAGATCATCATGAGAGATGTGATAGATGTCACATGAAAGAAGAGAAAACTAGAATGTGCCCTAAACTCAGAGCATGCAGAGAAAGAGTGAGAGAGGTAGTAGCTAGCTGGCACTATTTTCGTAATTATGAGTAAATAGGCTTTTAACATCAGCAAAGCCCCTATAATCTAATACTAGTAATGTAATCAAAGAGCTTGTGAAAAGCAGATTCTATACCCATATGACGATGTGATGACCTATAAAATTATGATAGATGTTCCTACCTGACATTAGTAACTACTAGAGAAAAGCAGGTTTATTGTGTGTATTATCTGAAAATGTAAATTCCATAATTATACACTGCAGAACCCTGGAGTTCCAGTTTTTAAGTCTGCAGATGGGTTGGATGAAGATATTTAAAGTAGGAAATAAAAAAACATTATAGTATAGTATACTATGGTATAATATAGTATAGTATAGAGTATTTGAAGAAGAGACCTACAGTGATCATTTGGTCCAACTGTCTGACTACTTCAGGACTGACCTAACATTAAAACCTGTTATTAAGGGCATCATCCAAAAGCCTCTTAAACAGTGATAGGATTGGGGCATTGACCACTTTTCTAGGAAGCCTGTTCTGGCATTTGACCACCCTCTTTTAAAAGCCTTTAGAACATCATTGCTGAAGATGTATGCTAACAAAAACAACCCTTCTTCCACTCATTTTCTCAGCAACAGACAATACCAGCAAAAAAATTTTCACCATAGCCAGCAGAAATCAATGCTGCCCAGCACATGAGAAGCAAGACTAGCAGACATAAAGGACAAGCACCTCAAACTTTCACTGCAAAGATTGGATATGTTTTGATGAAGTTTTATGCAAAATAAATGTGTGTTAAATCTAGAACTGGTATTACTAAAGCAAGACACACTTTGAATATGCTTCTGTCTCATATGGCAAGTGGGTTTTGTACTAATTCTCGTGTTATTTGAAGATGCCAGACAGAGTGGATCTGATATGAAACTAGGAAACAAATTACCTCAATAGAGATTTCAAAAAATGCAATAGCACATTGAAACATAAGTGAAAAATAATTTATAGGATTAACTAACTGTATTGGTTTTGTGTGGCAAGGTTTTGGTAGCAGAGGGTGACAGGAGTGGCTTCTGTGAGAAGTTATCAGAAGCTTCCTGTATGTTTGATAAAGCCCATGCCAGCTCCAAGATGGAACCACCACTGGCCAAGACCAAGACCATCAGCAATGGTGGAAGTACCTCAGGGATAACATATTTAAAAAGGGAGGGGGAGTGGGGAAGAAACCTTGGACAACAGCATCTAGAGAGAGGAGTGAGACGGTGTGAGAGAACCAACTCTGCAGACACCAGGGCTAGAAAATCAGGGCGAGGATGTGCTGCAGGCACCAGAGTGAAGATTCCCCTGCAGCCCATGGTGAGACAGGCTGTCCACCTGCAGCCCATGAAGGACCCCATGTCAGAGCAGGTGGATGCCCAGAGGAAGATGTGACACTTTGGAAAGTCCACACTGGAGCAGGCTTCTGGCAACACCTGTGGCCCCACGGAGAAAGGAGCCCTCACTGGGGCAGATGCGCTGTCAGGAATTGTGACCCCATGGGGGGCTCATGCTGGAACAGTCCATTCCTGAGTGACTGCACCCTGTGGGAGGTACCCCATGCTGGAGCAGTTAATGAAAACTGCAGTCCATGGGAAGGAATCATGTTGAAGAAAGGTCTGTCTCCACATTGAGGGGTCACACATTGGAGCAAGGGAGGAGTGTGAGGAATCCTTCTTCTGAAGAGAAAGGAGTGGCCCAGATAGCATGTGATGAACTGACCATAAGCCCCATTCCTTATTTCCCCTGTGTTGCTGGGGAGACTAAGGTGAAGAGTTTGGGAGTAAAGCGAAGATCGGGAAGAAGGGACGGGTGGGGAAAGCTGTATCAAGATTTTATTTGATTTCTCATTATCCTATTCTGATTTGATGGGTAATAAGGAAGACTAATTTCCCCAAGTCAAGTCTGTTTTGCCCATGACAGTAACTGCTGAGTGATCTCAACCCACAAGCCTTTTGTCATATTGTCTCTCTTCTGCCCAGCTGAGGAGGGGAATGATAGAGTGGCTTTGGTGGTTACCTGATGCCCAGAGAGGGTCAACCCACCCCACAGACTTAACTCAAAGTGAGCTGGGGTTCAGATTACGGAAGGATGGATTTCATCTACGGAAAGTATATATGAAAGAACTTTAGGTCTTGCTTCTTTTAGGTATGGACTACATTTAGAAGTACCACATATTTCAGTGTTTGTGTTAAATTCTCTTCACTTCTGTATTTCATAGTCACAGTCTTTCTGTATTCCATTTGCTAAAAAAACCCCAAACAAACAAAAAACCTCCTCAAAAAGCCCCCCCCTCCCCAGAAACAAAACAAAACAACCCCCCAAAAAACAAACAAAACAAACCAAACAAAAAGAAAAAAAAAGAAAAAAAAGAAGAGAAACTCTGAGTTTCGGAAGAAATCCCTGATATCCAGCAACATGCAATTAGCATATATGAATAGGAAATGAGTTCCTGCTGCTCTGGACCATTGTTAATCCATATTGATGGGGTAGAAAACATGACATCAACTGTAAAAATCCAAGAACATTCCTTAAAATATTCAAATGCTGTGCCTGGCCCTGTATTCACTCTGCATCTCAAATTCTCATTGACTTTGTGGGTGCCTGGAATGCACAAGGAATGCAGGATTAGGTACAGAGGCTACATGTGGTATGCCTACCTTAACAGTGAAAACAGTTTTCAATTCCATCTGAAGTTCTCCGAGGCATATATTCAGGTCAAAGGAACTGTACAAAAAATACACATGAATTTTGTATAGCTGCTATTTTTTCTGGGCCAGATGCCACCATGAGCTTGATGGGGCTCTGTTTAGCTGCTGCTGAAATGGTATGTGCACATTGCACCATGCAGGGCTAAAGAACTGTGGAGCCAACCACCCTTTGAGCAACCTTACTAGACCCACACCTGCTTGTTCTTTAATGTCTCTCATTTTTTACAACCTTTATGTGAACTGTTAGCATTTAAAATTTGTTTCCTTATTGGACATCATGTAATTGTGGAAGAAAAACATCCTCAATTTGATGATGGTTGAGACACTGAGCAATTCTATATTTTCTGGAAGGTTTTCATGTTGTGGAAATATCCTGGGAACTGCTGAGTAAAAAAGACTCAGGAGTCTTCTCAAGTAGTATATATTAGAGCAGCCCTGAGGCTGATCTTAAATGCAGCCAAAGCCAAAATTAGCTGCTATAGCACTAGAGACAGAAGTAGTGTTAGATGTTACAATCTCATTCACTTTCACCATCCCTCATCTTTTTTTGTCTCTGTGCAGTGAGAAGTGTCCTCTTTCAAGCCAGCAAATTGTATCTGTATATCTTTGCCTCCATTAAAAATGCACCTAGAAATACCCTAATCCATAAAAAGATGTACCTCTGATTTCAAATCTGTCTCTAAGAGAATATCTGAGTATTCCCAGAGTCTCCGAAGAACTGCATCTATCTACCTAATATCAGCCCACCCATGATGGGGGCTGGCTCAAAGACTTTCTCTCAAAGCCCATTTACCTAAATCGTTGTTCATAAATTGTTGACCTTATCAAATTTAATGACATCTTCTGAACCATCATTATTGATAGGAAAAGTGTGTGAGTCATTTCTTGCCCAACAAATAAAGGTTCAAAAGTTTCAAGCACAAGCTAGACCTTTACTTTTCAGACCAATCTTTCTACTCCAAAAAGTCAAAGCCATTAGTCCATTTTAGGATTTACAGGCTGTGAAATGTCATTCTAAAAAGAACATCCATTTTTGAGTTATTGGAGTACAAAAGCTGCCTTATAAAGGTATCACAGTACCATTGATAATAGCTTTGGCAAAGACATTTCAGGTCATCTAGTTCAGACCCCAGTAAGGAACAGTTATGCTAACCTTTTGTATTGGCCTTGTTTTGAACACCTCAAAACTGATGCAACTCCATGACTGAAGGCTTTGTTCCAGCATCAATTCCCTGCTCCTGTAATCCCTTAAACCTCACTCTTCCTTTCTTTAGACTTAGGCCTCCAGTCTCTTTTTCTATTAACTTCAGCAGCACAAAATGTTTCTTTTCTGAATTCTTGTCAATTTTTGCCTTAGATGAGTGGAAGTTCTAGTTTGGATGGGCAGCTGGTGAGCCAATGGATTCCTCAACTTTTATAGGACTGTTTTCACTCTCTTATAATTTTGCCAGGCTTAAACTATTTGAGCTGACACTTTCTGCACCTAGGTGATTTCTTTGAGAGTATACAACTTAAGCTGAAGGATCCAACAACTTCCAAAATCAACAATAGGAAGAAACACAATGTTAAGATATTTTTAGTGGCACTTTTTGTCAGAGGGATCTTCAAATACAGGACGGACAGCTTTTTGCAGAAAAATAGACTTTGATAATCAGTACAGAAACCTGTTCATCATAGTACTGCATTCTGTGAAAGCTACAAAGATTAGGTTGGGAGAGGCAAATCAGTATGGATGACCTCCAAAACTGGAAGGTTTTGAGCAATAAATATGACTGGGAAATGCTGCAAAGGAAATGCTGGCTTGTTAGTTCTCACAGACTTTCTTGAGGTACCAGACTAAGGCTCAAATAATTCTGCTGCAGAATAGCAAAAAAGAAAATGTCAGAGCATTTCAAGGGTGTCATGGGTTCACCTAGGTGGGCCTAAATTTGGGTTCTTGAAGGTTAGAGTAGGCCTGGAGCTGCCAGCTGATTCGAGCTGGGCTGAGCTGACAGCTGACTTCTTCTAGCCAATAGTGGTTTATTCCATACCATATTACGACATCATTTCGCAGGGAAGTAGAATCAGTGTGGGAGTGGCTTGGTCAGTCACCCCACAGCAGTCTTGCCGAGAAGACACACACATGGTGCAGTCCTGGGAGAGATGGGGAGGACCAGGCCCAGCACTGGCCCAGCAATTGTTTTGGGAAGTAAAATGTTTGTTGTGGGTTCTCCTCTCTCTGCTCGGGTCTGGTTCTCTGGGGACTGAGTCTCTTAAGATAATTTGGGGTTGAAATAGTGAGATTTGTGTGTGTACTGAGAAGTGAGAAATTGTTC